>CAEFZP010005511.1:0-120178 GCA_903064625.1 Mallotus villosus | reverse complement strand
TGAGAATTTTCAGACAAACCCTAACCCTAACCCGTCCACCTGTGCTCCCGCTGTGGTCCTTGTGTAAGTATGTCATATATGTGTGTATGTATGTTTTTTTTCTCTCTCTCTCTCCCCCTCGTTTCATCTCGTTTCTGTTCATTTATCCCTTTTCATGTTTTTATGTGTTCACCACCGTCTGTCTGTGTCTTCCCCTCTGCACCTATGCTACCCTTCTGCTCACACTAGCTTAGCTGCACGTGGCTTACTTCCCCCTGCCATCCTCTAGATGGCTCCCTCTCTCCCCCCTCCATTCCCCTTCTTTCTCTCTCTTTCTCTCTCTCTCTTCAGATACTGCTCCTTCCTACAGTAGTATTCACCTGCTCACCATAGCACTATTCGTTTTGGTATTCATTTATTCATTCTTATTTGGGTAGTTACATTTCAGTGGGTGCCTTTGTACATCTGTTGGGTGGCTGTCTCATTACACCTCTCTGGTCCAGGCCCCTGTGGCATTGGGTAGGTTGACTGTTTTTGCTTGAGATAGATGTGGGTGTGTGTGTGTCCATTTGCATGTGTCTACACATGGGTGTGGTTGGGTGTGTCTGTGTGCGTGGGGCCCTTTACTCCGGTGTGTGGGTGTGTGTGTGTGTGTGTGTGTGTATGTCTGGGTGTTTCCACTCATATCCATAGGCCTTCAGGTTTTCCCCTCCAGGGTTAGTTCTTCTCCCCCCGGTGCACCTGGTGTTGTACATGTCTGGACATGCCCCCTTTCTCTGGCCGTCTTGGTTTCTGTTTGTTAGTGCCCACATAGTCACTGGTCCCCCCTCCCCTTGGTCTCCTCGGTTCTCCCCGGAACCCTCCCCCCTTGGTGGCCTGTCATAGCCTGTGTCAGCCGGTTACCATTGCCCCCTCAGTTTTGTGTGTGTATGTTCTCATCTGTGTTCAGAGTTGGTTGCTTATGTATCTTTTTCCTCACACATGTGTGTGTGTGTGGGTGTGTTTTGGGTGTGTATGGAGATGTGTGGGTACATGTCTCTCTCTCTCTCTCTCTCTCTCTCTCTCTCTCTCTCTCCCTCTCTCTGTGTGTGTAGAGATGTGTGTCTGTGTGTCTCCCCCTCTCTCTCTGTGTGTTTGGGTGTGTGAATGTGTGTCTCTCTCCCCCTCTCTCTCTCCCTCCCCCCCCTCTCTCTCTCGCCCTCCCTCTCGGTGTGTGTGTGTGTGCTTGTGGTGGTTTTTAGGTGTTTGGGCGTCTCTCAGGGTGTTTGTGTGTTGCTCTCTCCCTCTCTCTCCCTCCCATCTGGACATGTCCCCAGTTTAGGCCCTCTAGGTTTTGGTTGGTTGGTGCTCACATGGTCACTTTTCCTCCAGTTGGTCTCCTCGGTTTCCTTCCCTCTTCGGTGTGTATGTGGGGGTGTGTGTGGTGTATGCGGTTTGGGTGTGTGTGTGTGGGCCTGTTTACATGGGCCCTCGTATTCTCCCCCCCCCTCCCCCCTTCTCCCCTTGGGTCATTGCACCCCCTGTGTGTCCCTCCCTCTCCTCCTGGACCTCCTGGTGTGCATGTTAGTCAGCCGCCCATATTCTCCCTCATCCTTTCATCCTCCCCGGAATGCCTGCATACCTGTTGGTTTACCATTTCCACCCTCCCCTACCTCCCATCTTTCCAGTCTGTCTCCCAGTGGTGTACATGTGTTTGCTTATGATAGTTTTATGGGCCAGTGTGCCTTGATTTGTCTGTGCCTTTGAGTGTGTGCATGGGTGTGTCTGGGTGTTTGTTAGTGTGTGCATGCTGTGTACATGGGTAGTGTGCCTTGATTTGTCTGTGCCTTTGAGTGTGTGCATGGGTGTGTCTGGGTGTTTGTTAGTGTGTGCATGCTGTGTACATGGGAGTGTGCCTTGATTTGTCTGTGCCTTTGAGTGTGTGCATGGGTGTGTCTGGGTGTTTGTTAGTGTGTGCATGCTGTGTACATGGGAGTGTGCCTTGATTTGTCTGTGCCTTTGAGTGTGTGCATGGGTGTGTCTGGGTGTTTGTTAGTGTGTGCATGCTGTGTACATGGGAGTGTGCCTTGATTTGTCTGTGCCTTTGAGTGTGTGCATGGGTGTGTCTGGGGTGTTTGTTAGTGTGTGCATGCTGTGTACATGGTAGTGTGCCTTGATTTGTCTGTGCCTTTGAGTGTGTGCATGGGTGTGTCTGGGTGTTTGTTAGTGTGTGCATACTGTGCACATGGGAGTGTGCCTTGATTTGTCTATGCCTTTTAGTGTGTGCATGGGTGTGTCTGGGTGTTTGTTAGTGTGTACATGCTGTGTACTTGGGAGTGTGCCTTGATTTGTCTGTGCCTTTGAGTGTGTGCATGGGTGTGTCTGGGGTGTTTGTTAGTGTGTGCATGCTGTGTACATGGGAGTGTGCCTTGATTTGTCTGTGCCTTTGAGTGTGTGCATGGGTGTGTCTGGGGGTTTGTTGGTGTGTGCATGCTGTGTACATGGGAGTGTGCCTTGATTTGTCTGTGCCTTTGAGTGTGTGCATGGGTGTGTCTGGGGTGTTTGTTAGTGTGTGCATGCTGTGTACATGGGAGTGTGCCTTGATTTGTCTGTGCCTTTGAGTGTGTGCATGGGTGTGTCTGGGTGTTTGTTAGTGTGTGCATGCTGTGTACATGGGAGTGTGCCTTGATTTGTCTGTGCCTTTGAGTGTGTGCATGGGTGTGTCTGGGGTGTTTGTTAGTGTGTGCATGCTGTGTACATGGGAGTGTGCCTTGATTTGTCTGTGCCTTTGAGTGTGTGCATGGGTGTGTCTGGGGTGTTTGTTAGTGTGTGCATGCTGTGTACATGGGAGTGTGCCTTGATTTGTCTGTGCCTTTGAGTGTGTGCATGGGTGTGTCTGGGGGTTTGTTAGTGTGTGCATGCTGTGTACATGGGTAGTGTGCCTTGATTTGTCTGTGCCTTTGAGTGTGTGCATGGGTGTGTCTGGGTGTTTGTTAGTGTGTGCATACTGTGCACATGGGAGTGTGCCTTGATTTGTCTATGCCTTTGAGTGTGTGCATGGGTGTGTCTGGGTGTTTGTTAGTGTGTGCATGCTGTGTACTTGGGAGTGTGCCTTGATTTGTCTGTGCCTTTGAGTGTGTGCATGGGTGTGTCTGGGGTGTTTGTTGGTGTGTGCATGCTGTGTACATGGGAGTGTGCCTTGATTTGTCTGTGCCTTTGAGTGTGTGCATGGGTGTGTCTGGGGTGTTTGTTAGTGTGTGCATGCTGTGTACATGGGAGTGTGCCTTGATTTGTCTGTGCCTTTGAGTGTGTGCATGGGTGTGTCTGGGGTGTTTGTTGGTGTGTGCATGCTGTGTACATGGGAGTGTGCCTTGATTTGTCTGTGCCTTTGAGTGTGTGCATGGGTGTGTCTGGGTGTTTGTTAGTGTGTGCATGCTGTGTACATGGGAGTGTGCCTGGATTGTCTAGGCCAGGGGTTTTCAAAGTGTAAGACAGTGAGCCTCCCTTGAGAGAACATCAAGTCACCGGGGCCTCCCCCATTTTAACGGGGTCATAGAATGATTTTTTGGGCATATTTCACACTGTTCCTTAAGGTCTCCCAATAGGGTATCTAACATTGGTTGGGCTGAAAATGTTCCGGGTGCTGTTCTATGCGCCCTAATGCACCCTGTGAAATAGCCCTGGAATAAAACAAGAGGGTTTCTTCTTTCTATGGTATGTTCATGAATATATAGATAAGCTGCGCGCTGATTGGTTGGTTTACAACGAGTGAAGCTGCGGAGCGAAGCCCAACATGGCCAACAGTAAGCCTACTTACCAGGGGTGAAAGTCGTTTTGTTTTCTTGGTGGTACTATGATGCAGGTTTAATGCGCGCGTCAAGCGCGCGCCGAAAATTTCACTTAGCCTAATTATTTATTATTTATTAAAATAATATGAAATACTGGCCCCAGTGGTCTGTTGGATTGCGCCTGACGAGGTTTGAAAGTAGGCATTTTTGGGAAATGGCCTCGAAAAGACGGCAGGAGTCAGGAACAGAGAAAATAAAAAATACTGCGAGATGATACCCATGCATCACTTGCAGGTAAGTCCATGTTTAATCATTCTTAAATACGTGAAATGTGCTGCTAATGTAATGCTTAGCCTATGCATAGGCTACACTTCGAACTAGCTGACGTTATTGCTAATGTTAGCAAACTCAAATATGTTATAACTTATGTGCAAGCTAAATTGAGATTTTACTCTTAAACATTATCTATTTACAAGTAACTGACGCCAGCTAGCTGTTACTTTACATTATATTATGCTTTTATATAAGATTTATCAAATAGTTTATAAATAGCCCCTAAGAAATAAAGGTGGAGAGCACCTTGGCTGCATGCTTTCAGTTTTAAATGTTTAAAAGAAAATTCGGTATAAGATTCCGTTTGAATATTTTGTCTCTTTCTAGGCTACTGATCCTTTTTTTTGGTATTTCTAAATTAATGCAGGGTCAAATCGTGAGATATAGGCTACAAGGAAGAGCACGTGGCCAAGGTAACTACAGTATAGCAACCTAACTATCATGATTAGATATGGATATTAATTTAATTAATAATAGAAGGAACACTGTGTTAAAAGTAAATAGTTGCAAAGGGTTTGAAAAAGTTTATTTTGAACACAAGCCCTAAGTCATTTAGCAGGCACTACTCTCTTTACGATCTCTCATTTTATTAAAAATCAATAGGCTAATATGATTGATGATTAATTACACTTCAATGCTATTTGTGCATGTTTCTGAAGTAAAAAACGAACAAAAATAAATTTGATCTCATATCTATCACTTTACAAAACAGAACGGAGAACATGTTAATGTTCTTCTCTACCTCTAGGCTGGCTCTCTCTACCTAGGCTAATGGGAGCAGTGAGTCTGCGTCTTCGCTGCACACATCCGGTGGATGCGGGGCTGTAGTGACGACAGGAACAAGCGCAGGTCGCCCTCGACATGCAGCCTCGACCGGTACTTGTTTTTGATCAGGGTCAAGGCAGAAAACCCGCACTCACACAAGTAAGTGGACGTGAATGGGATCAGTACTTGCATAGCCCTTATGGAGAGTGACGGAAACTCTGTTTCCACAGACAGCCAAAAGTGTGCAAGCGACACTTCACGGATCTTCTGTTGCAATTCCATGTTGGAGCTCAGGTCAAGTAGGGCCTCCTCCTCTTGGATGCTTAATCCATCACGGAGCTCTGATGGGAAGATGAATGGATTTCTAACCCATTGATTCGCCTTGGTGTCTTCTCCAAAATAATCCCGAAACTGATCGCGCAACCCCTTCAAATGCACAGTGGCAACCTGCTGCACAGAGGCAACGGCCAGTCCTGCGTTCTCCAAAACGTACTCCAGGGTTGGAAACATTTCCACTGAGCCCTGTTCCAGGCGAGCACACCACAGGTCCAACTTTTTCCTGAATGCAGTGACTTTATCGTTTACCATAAAGACATGGCACTCCTTTCCCTGCAGGGAAGTGTTGAGCACATTTATCTTTTCAAAGATATCAGACAAATAGGCCAACCTTGCCACCCAGCTCATGTCCTCCATGTGTTTCACCAACGGAGAGTTGATTTCGGTGAGAAATAGGAGGACTTCCTCACGCAAGTCACACAGGCGGGTGAGGACCTTGCCCCGGGACAACCAGCGCACTTCTGAGTGCAGGAGTAGCTGGCGAAAGTGTGCGCCCATCTCTTCGCAGAGGATGGAAAACAGACGCGCATTCAGGGCGCGGGATTTGATCAGGTTGACTATTTTTACTGCCTCACCCAGGACCGCACGCAGCTCCTCGGGCATCTTCTTGGCTGCCAAGGCCTGTCGATGGATGATGCAGTGACTCCAAACAGCAGCGGGAGCAACATCTTGCACTCTTTTCACCAGACCACTGTGGCGACCTGTCATTGCCCTTGCCCCGTCGCTACATATGCCACAGCACCGCTTCCAATCAATGGTGTTATTCTCAATGAAATCATTCAAGGCCTTGAATAATTCTTCTGCCGTGGTGTGAGCTGTCAGAGAATGACAAAACAGAAACTCCTCCTGGACATTGAGCTCTCTGATGTAGCGCACGTAAGTCATCAACTGTGCGCAGTTAGCAACATCGGTGGACTCATCAATTTGAATGGAGAAGTAAGGACTCTCACGAATACCGTCCAGCACCTGCTCCTTCACATCCAATGCCATGTCAGAGGTACGGCGCTGGACAGTGTTGTCAGACAAGGGGATGACATTCAACTTGGCCGCAGCAGCTTCTCCCATCATAACCGAGCACATATCCTTTGCAGCAGGTAGGAGTAAGGTTTCGCCGATACTGTGGGGCTTACCCGCCTTTGCAATACGTAATGCAACGAGATATGATGCCTCAGTTGCCTTGCTATTAGTAGTGCTGAATGTTTCGACGGTCTTCTTCTGCTTGTTAAGTTCCTTTAACTTTGTAGAAAAAAACTCCAGCGGCTTTAACACTAAACTTTTGTGCTTGGTTTCCAGATGCCTGCGGAGTTTGCAGGGTCTCATGCTATCATTCGCCAGAACCTCTTTGCAGACCACACATTGTGGCTTTTGGACATCGGCTGGCCCTATCCATGAAAATCCCAACTTCAAATACTCCTCATCATATTTTCTCCGCTTTCTACTGGGTTCAGACATTTTTTATTGGAAAAGTTGCTGTCACTGCTAGCTAAAAATGTTTCGTGTCAAGTAGCCTACTTCACAAGCTGTCAGGACTGAGAGAGATTAAATGACATTAAAATATGTATATATTTTTGTGTATTCTATTCCATACATCTACCTAATGATTATTTTCCAGTAAGCATATATTTTTATTTTTTTTAATAATTAAAAAATATATATTTGCCGCCACCCCTGAAACGCTTTGCCGCGCCTCCCCTGAAACTCTCTGGCGCCCCCCAGGGGAGGCGCGCCTCACACTTTGAAAACCTCTGGTGTAGTGTCTTTAGCTTGCAAGGTGACAAGCGTGTTTGTGTTAGGGCTGCAACAAACCTATTTTGATAATCGACTAATCTAACGATTATTAGATTGATTAGTCGACTAATCATCTATTTTGTCATTGATTAATCAGAAGGCTTTGAATGATTATTCAGCTTTTGCAATTTGTTAAAACATTGAGTTATACTTATTCTAATTTAAAAAATAAAACCAGGAAATCACTTCAGGTTTTGAAAAAAATATTTGTATTGCACTTTGAGCCAACTGAACAGGCTATTACATCTCTTTTTTGTCCAATTGTGTCCAACCTAAATCACAAATGCACTCTAAGCATTGTTTCAATCATGTTGCTTTAAAGTAAATAAGAATAATAAGATTAACTAGAGAGCGTACAATTTCTGGGGAAATTGTAGGGTGTGCTTGTTGGTTGCAGAGGGGTCCGTTTTTTAATGACATTTTTACAACTAATATTTCTGTATATTTTATATAAAAATGCATAGTTATTATTTATAAAGATTAGGCCTACATAGATTTTTTAAGCATTTTGTTTTTGCTGTTTACAACTCAAAATACTTAGAGTGAAGTGAAGAATAAAATAGTTGTCTTTCCCCTGCAAGAGGGAATGGTGAGCAGCCTCAAAGTTTAATCAAAACAAATACATTTGGCAGACCGATGTAAAATGTAAACTGATGTTCCCTTCTTGTGATATTTTCAGTCATTTAGCCTACTCATATTGCATTCAATCATGAGTAAAACCCCCTTTGAAGATTATTCTAACAACGACGTTACCGGCAGTAGAGCTATCTCAGATGGAATCGCGATTCAAACAGTACAATCTGCTAACTGAAAATATGCCCCCAAAAACGTTAATAAGTTTGACATTTATTTAGTGGAAAATCACTCATTCATAAAAAACTCACTAGCGATCATTGTCAGTAACAACGCAAAATGCCATAGCCCTTTGTGGAGAAGCTGCCCCGGTAAATTGTATACTGTAGGCTACAGTGTTCGTCTTGGTAGCGAGTGCGTTGGTTGAATTCGATGTAACGTTCCGTTGTGCGGTTTAGGCTGAAATTATTTTCATGAACAGATTGACAATTTTAGGCTGTGGCAATGAAGTTCGGGTTAGTAGTCAGATAGTTTCACCTATTGAAAGACTTTTGATTTAAGGGAGTGCCGAACATGTTCTTTGACTTAACTGAAGTCTTTGACTTCCTAAACAGCTGTGGATGTTTTTGTTAGCAAGCTACAGTAGCTACTGTACCACAGCAGTGTCTCACGTAGGCTACAGCGAGTCAGCTACACTGGATTGAAACCACAGGTAATGATAATTTCATGATAGCTTCACTTTTCACCACAAAAACGTTATATCCTCCTAAACTGTGCAACAGAATGTAAATTCGAATATAAGCAACTCAATCGCTACCAAGACGAAACGTCGACACCGACTCTATGGAGTCCAAATATTGAGGCATCCTTAGGGGTGGGAAAATAAACTTTAATAATAAATATATATGTGCGATAACAAAGGATGTGCTCTGCCGAAGGCTTGAGCACACCCAATAAACAATAATAAGTCAGTTGTATTACAGACACAAAAAGGTAGGAATGTAAACAAATCTCTTGTAAGACATGCAGGGTTTTCTGTTCAATGAAAAACAGTGAGTAACAGTATCATTTCTGGACTAGCTTTTTGTTTGTCTCATTACGATGGTCGTGTACACCGAACTGTCTGACTGCTGTCTGTGGACATGTTGCTACGGTTTTAGTATCAGCGAAATACTGCGTAATGCGTTATTATCAACTGGTGGTCGCTACCTAGCCATCCAGCATGAGCACACTAACCTCTCGCCATTTCCATCTCCTCTCGTGCCTGGATGCTTTTGTTTTAAATGTTCGTGCATGCACGTTGTGCTACCACCATGGAAAACAAGTTCCGCCTTGCACACATACATATTTAAGTATTTTTAGTTGGATCTTTGGTGAAACTTTTTGGAAAAACAATACTTTTTCTGGCCCGTTTGCACCTTGACATTTTAATTTTTTCTTCTATTGGATACCATACGGAAGGGCTGCATTAGTCTAGCGCTACAGCGCCGCACTGGTCAAATCATGTTATTGCAGGCACTTAAAATAGGTTCTATGAGATCAAACGATTTGTCGACAACAGAAATATTTGTAGACAATTTTTTCTCGTCTACGTTGTCGATAACGTTGACTTATCGTTGCAGCCCTAGTTTGTGTCTACCGAAAGGTACTCCATGCACGTAGCCTAGGCTAGCTAACTTTAGTTTACCCTTACTGTAGCTACTCCAGCAAGCTAGCTAGCGCCTACTGTCGCTCATTCATGTGGCGTCGTTAAAGATGGAATATAGGCAGTGCCGGTCCTTGCTATAGGCGACATAGGTAGGGCGGCATGAAAAGGGGGCGGCAATTTCCCAAGTGCATCCAATTAAATTAACCCTCCCGCTGTCCTTGAGTTTCAAACGCACTACCTGCAAAGGGCGCCAACCGCAACACGTCATATAACACGTCTGTGTTGTGGTTGACGCCCTCTGCTGGCACATTTTTTGTTGTGTTCTTGACTTGGTGGGGGGGAGGGGGCGCCAGGGGTAAACCTTTCCTAGGGCACCAAATGTGGTAGGACCGACACTGAATATATGCTATTCCAAGAGACAAATATACAATTATAGAAGATTGAAAACCATCTCCTGCTGTAAATAAGCTGCACATTTTGTGTGTGTAGCCAGCCAGGTGAAATGGCAGAAAAACAAAAAAAGACTGACATCAGATCCTTTTTCAGTCCACCAAAACGCAAAGAAACCAAGTAATCTAATATCTCAAAGAAGTGTAAAATTATAACAAGCCATAAGTGAAATGCTAATTTACATCTCAATGATGTAATTAGGCAGAGCACGCACCATCTGCTACACAGTCTGCAGAGCAGGGGACAGATAGGCAGGGACAGACTAGCAAAGACAAGGAGTCTCAGGTAAGTGTGTTGAGTCCTTGTTTGGCAATATTATGTAAGGTTCTGTCTTTTCTAGTATTGTAAAATAGGGACATCATTGGACAATGCCATGGATACCCCCACTCCAGTGGCGGCTGCTGGTCTTTCAAAGAGGGGTAGCTCATTTTATAATGTAGGGAGCCTATATCATAAAAATGTTCAATTTATTTGGCTAGTTAACTGATTAGTTAACCCCTACGACACTAGCAAGCCTATATGAACAAACAATCTAACGAAACGATATTATCCTCGAAGGAGGAAATGTGGGAATTAGGTTAAACTGAAACAAGGAATGTGGTGTATGAAATGTATGATGAAAATTGGATAGCAATTTCGCCAAGCAAATACCAGGAAATAGGTTGCAACAGTTTGTCTTCTGACTACACTTACAAAATCCGCGATGGGACTGAGCTTGATAGCTTTGGGGACTTTTTATAGTACAAAATCGCTGTCAATCAAAAGGAGATACAGTCTTTCGACAGACCCTCCAATCATCACGCAGAAGCCCAGAGTCCAGGCCAGCCCACTCCTCCATTCACCCCCAGAGACGCTGAGTGTCCGTGGAGGGACATAATCGCAGCCTTTATCCAATGACTGTATAGTTTCGAAGCACTGAAAAACACTGTTCAAAGCAGCCCCATTGAAGTCAATGGACGCAAGGCTTCAACAGGGAAAGGCATTGTGACGCTATGGGAATGTATGAGAAGGAAATTGAATCAGTCGACCTGCTACATGTAGCTGATTCTGAACGAACTCGTCTTCGAGATGAACGTGTTCTAACGCATTTAAAATGTTAACACAATAGTCAATATTTTACATTTATATAAATATTTACAGAATATCCTTATTCTTCTGATAACCAGTAGCAGCTAATCAAAATATAGACTATATCGTATAGATAACCAAGACAGATAACCAAGTTATCGTTGATGCAACATGCGTTCCAAAGACACATTTCAGGTTTCTCATGTGGCCCCTAGTAAAAATGAATTGCCCACCCCTGAGTTACGGAGCTGGGCCATGGAGCTATGATTTTGCTGCTAGGGAGAGTGTGGCAAGCTGGTTTAGCCAAGGCCAAAGGGCAAGAAGGCCAAATTACAGGTGTTGGCCATCTGAAGGGCATGTGACAGCTAGGGGGGACCCGGTTTTGAGCCATGAAATTTTAGGTCTCTGTTCAGGGTAGCACTAACAGTAGCACTTTGTATTTTCAAATGTTTTAGTTTGGCAGCTCAGTAAAGCATTTAAAAGATTTTAATTTTTATATACAGCAGTGTTTCCGCTATGTTGAATTGGCCGTGGCTGCTCGCCGTGGCTACATTTCTGACGCCATGGTATCAGAAATAGGGCTGTACAAAATTTTAGGGCCGTCTTTCAGCAGTGATTGTTAGAGTGCATGTCGGAGAATAGCACGGACACGCGCTTCTCACCGCAGTTGAGATTGCGTGTGTGCGTCTTGAGAATTGTAAATCGTATAACTTATGTTGTCAGTTCATTTAAGCCTGTTATTGTATTAGTCTATAGTTCTTGCTAATTTAAATTAAGTTAACTGGTGATTTTCGTTGTTTGTATTCTTCCCCAGCTAGCTACAGTAAATTGCACGTCTGTTGATTCGATAACGATTGCTGCCTTTTGCTCACGTTTGTATTTTAGGTGCAAAAAGCAGAATTCCCATATCTCTTGAAAGCTTCCCTGCTCGACTGTTTTGGTGTAGATTTGACTTTAAAACTGTTAAATGATTAACTTTGTGACATGACATGAAGACATGGCTGCCGCCAGACTTTCGTGCCCCAAATCAAAATGCTGATGTGACAGATCCGGAATCGCGTTCTCTCTTAAAGGCTGTCCTCCTCGACCTTTTTGGACTTTTTAAATCGAATTATTTGAATAATCTGTGTAATTCTCCAGCCGTTATAAAGGCTATATTTCCCAGTTTTCTGCTAGAAAAAGTATCTCTTCACCTTATTCTTATTTAAAATCATTAACATAATTTATATGGAGCGTGGTAAAAAGGTGACCTTGAAATTGCAGCAACGCAAGGAAAAATTTGAGTGCACCTAAATAAAAAAAGTTAGGCGCACCAGTTCACCTAGGCTAAAAGTTCGTCTGGAGCCCTGCCAGGCCAGATGAGATAATACCTCCAGCGAGTTCTGTGTCTATCCAGGGGTCCTCACGTCAGACGCCCCCCTGAAAACCTCCAAAGGAAGGCACCCAGGAGGCATCCTAGTCAGATACCTGAAACACTTCAACTGGCTCCTTTTGACACGACGGAGCAGCGGCTCTACTCTGAGCACTCTCTGGATGTCTGAGTTCCTTACCCTATCTCAAAGGCTGAACCCAGCCACCCAATGGAGGAACATAGATCGACTGGTAAATTAAAAAAGTTGCCTTCTGGCTCAGCTCAATTTGCACCAAAGTAAAACTCCTGCATTACTGCTGACGCCGCACTGCTCTGCCTGTCAATCTCACTCCTTTCCTCCCTTCACTCGTGAACAAAACTCAGAGCTACTTAAACTCCTTCACTCTAAGCATAAACTCATTACCAAATAGGAGGGAGAAGTCCAAGAACCATTTTCCAGTAGAAAACCATGGCCTCAGACTACAAGGTGATGACCCTCATCCAAGCCATTTTACACACGGCTGCAAACCACCCCAGTGCGTGCTGAAGATCACCGATGAAGCCAAAAGAACCACGTCATCTGCGAAAAGCAGAGAATTCTGAGGTTCCCAAACCAGACACCCTCCTCAGGATGGTGCGCCTCAAGATCCCGTCCATGAATATCAGAAACATGATGGAGACAAGGGGCAATCCTGGCAGAGTCCAACACCCACAAGAAATATGCATTACTTTGTGCCAAGAATGTGAACACAACTCTCACTTTAGTACAGGGACCGGATGGCTCTTAGTAAAGGCCCAAGTGCCCCATACTCCCACAGTGCCCCCCAGAGGGTCCACAAAACACATTTAGACTAGATGGTCAAACTCCCATGATCCCCAAAACAACTCTAAGGATAAAGAGCTGATTCGCTGTTCCACATGTAGCCGGTGTGTATCGGTGAAACTCACTCCTCAGGTATGTAACAGGCCACCGGCGTCAACGAATTGCTAGATTTTCGTTGGCATAGTTCAAACCCAGTGCGGGACGATTTGATACCTCTGACGGAGCTTGGAAGTCTGTTACACACGGACAGGACGGAATACGCATTGCTCCTCCTGAATCCTCAGTCAGACCCTCTTTCCAGCACCCTGGAAAAAGCTTTCTTGTGGAAGGTGAGCAGTGTGTTACCCCGGTAATGGGGGCACACCCCCGGAGTCCCCCCTTTTTTTTATTTTATGGGAACAACCATTCCACAGGCACTGTCGGAGATTCCCACAAGAAACTGAACAGATGTTTCCCCCAAGACAGCCAAAACAGTGTCCAGAGCCTTCAGCATCTCAGGGCAAATCTCATCCACACCCGGCACCCAGCTGCTACAGAGCTATTTAACTACCTTGATGACCTCTGACAAGGATATGAGTGAAGATTACCCCACCGAGGGCATGTTGGTCGGGTTTAGGAATTCTCCCACCCAGCTGAGCACAACCCAAGCTGATTTTTGTAGGTTGTCCCAAGTTTTCACTGTACAGGAAAATCCATCATGGGGACTTGAGGCTTTTTTGTTCCCCATGAGAAATAAGGAAAGTACATTTTCAGACATTTTGGACTTATGGGGGGAGGAAGAAACCACATAAACTCTGGGCGTGGCATGTAGCGCCACCTATGGACATAAACATAAGAATAGTAACAATAACAATTGTTAACAACATGAACAAAAGTTGGAACAGGGTTTCAAGCTTAAACAGGTGGTTACAAAAATACACATGAGTATGCTGAATTCAAATTCAGTTTCTAATTTTTAGCCCACAGCACACATTATTACCTGAGAAAACTCTTGGAGGGAATGGGGAAAATCAGCCACTGGAATAGTTTGCTGGCTCTTTCTCTGCTGTTGGTGACTTTGGATAGGTCTATCAGCAGAGCGTCTAGAGCCTCACCATTTCGTTCTTGACATGTTATTTCCTGCATTCGGACATACAATCAAATTTACTTAAATACTTAAACTCTGAATCTGACTGAAACAAAGGCAAACCCATGATTGTCCAACGAAAATATATTAACCACACTAACCTCTGTAAATCTCTCTTTTTGTGCCAATCTCTTCATCTTCAATCCCGTATTACTTCTTTTGGCCTTTTTAATGGCTTTTGTGTGCTGGATACCATTTTCCTTCCTCTTTTTCTTCTTTAAAGTTACCTGAAAGAACAGTTATAATCTATAGTTTAAAAAAATTGACATTTCCAATCATCAGAATCCGGGTTATTCATATATAAAGATGCCTCATTGCTATCTCTCATGACCAGTGTTATTTCTGTCTAGCTTTCATACCATTAGCCCATATACAGCAGACCAGAAACCTTCTAATTCCATGTAGTATTGATCTCTCCTCATATCTGCACTAGCCAAGGTTAGATAAAACAGCTATAGATTATATTGTTTATTAATAGATGTAATATGATTGATGACTAGCAGTGTCACTGTCGAAACTATAAAATAATATGACCAAACTTCAGTGTAAGACGATCCATACTCCTACAAGCATTGTTGTCGTACCTGCAAAGACAAAAATGCAATGAACAAAAACACTACTAATATTATCTACTAACCTGCAAGGATGATGGCTCGTCTGCAGGAGGCAATTCTTTAGGCACGTTTTGATACAACGCAAAGGCGGACACATGCTTACACTCCATTTTTCGCATTTGCATCCGTGTGGGATAGACGCCTTCTTCGTTTGTAAAATGTACTTAAGGCCTCGCTGGTATCTCTGTCGCCATCTATAGTGTCGGCTGTCCCAGGCAATTCACAAAACCCATAGTCCTGATCAAATATAAGAGAATGGGTATATGCTACAAGAGGTTGAAATAAAATACATGTTACTTTTTATTTGTATTCATAATTTTATATAAATTATGAATATAGGACTAGGTAAGCACACCACTAGATGGGGAGCTTCTCCAAAAATGTTAGCCAGAATTCTTCGGTGTATTTTGCTTATCATGTACCCTCGTTTTGAGGACTGTGGTTAACGATGTGTCATATGGCCGTGCGGGCACTCTTTAGCGCATCGACCCATCTCAAATCAAAACGTTTAAACCGTCTTTTCCTCTTTGATAAATGGTTAAAGTTATTAAGAAAATTCATACGGTAACTGACAAATGCAAACCTCGTTAAATTTGGAAGTGGCGTGAAGCAGTCAACCGGCTTATTTGCACCGCCGGACGCTGAAAAATTCAAAACGGCAACCCTTTAGGGTTAGCTTCACCAACAACGCAGCATTGATCACAACGCAGCACAGTGCACACATTGGAGACTTAGCTCGCAATCTAGTCACTATAGGCAGTATTAATACTTGCCCGCAGTGTGGTGCCTTTTAATTGGTACGTAGGTAGGTAACTAAAACAATACAGTGCTTGAGATTTAGCACGCTGGGATGCATTTGACTCTGGAATCTCGGTTTTAAATGATTTGGAGTTTCATACCTGGTGAGTAAGACGCTATATAGCATTAGCTAAGTAGATAGCCAACACCAGTCGTTTGCAAGGAGGCAAACGCCTGCTAAAAAAGCCAACGTTAGCTGGGATATGTAGCTAATTGTCCGAATGAGACACAGCTAGCTAGCTGGGATAGGTAGACTAGCTAATTGTCCGAATGAGACACAGCTAGCTAGCTGTAGCGCACGTTTTCTTAGCCATCTCAATTTTTTCCACGTAAAGCGTAAATGTAGGGGGTGTTCCTCAGCAGTATGGCTAACTGATTCGTTCGCTCTCTATAACGTGTCGTGGTTTGGCATTGGCAAGAATTGTAGCTAGCCTACGATGTCGTGTTCTTGCATTAACTGCCTCGAGCGTATTTGCTTTGATCTCCTATACTGCCACGACACACGCGCACGCTATCCCGCTTCAGTCAATAATGTATTTCCTAAAAAGAATAATAACATGTTTGAGGGGTGCCAAGCTGTCCAATCATTTAACTACAGTGTAGGAATAAACGCATTTGACAGGGAATTTAGTGTTTGTAGAGGGTAGACTGCACATAGCTCGGCGTAGGTTTGGCTACATTTGGAAAATGTAGCCTAGACTACATACTGAATAAAAAAGTAGTCTATTCGTATTACAATTGTTGGAGGGTATGGCAACTGAAAGTTGACGACATATTTACAGAAAAAGACGACTTTACTTTGAAGAACTTTGTCTGAAACTAACATAATAAATACACCCAAAGCGTTTTTAAAAGGACCTGGTCAGAAATTAGGCAAGATAGTTGGAAATAGGTATTATTGTACTATAGTAAAAGTATTATGAATGGGCTACAATATTCTTACATGTGACAGCATCATGTAATGGAATTTGTATTTAAATCAGGTTAAATCGATGTTTTGCAATATTTGATGGATTGGCTTGATAACCCAACTACGAGTCTAAAGAAGAAATACATATTGTGTCACTTGCAGTACTAATGTAGTTAAATGGTGTACTCTGTAGAGTGCGATATGTAGAACTACTAAAAGCAGTGGTTATGAATAGTTGTTATGACTATCGTCTTTTCTTTAAAATATATAGGGCTGCACTATTAATCATATTAAAATCGCAATCTCAATTCAGGTATCTATGCGATCTAATTTGTAAATGACAATTCTGCCGCATCAGTGACATCTGCTGCATCAAAACAAATGCTCCTTTTTTCTCCCTCAACAAATGACAGGGTTACACTGTGTCATGCAGAGCAGTAGTAACCGCCCACGGGGCATATCGCTTTAGTGTAGTTGAGAACAGGAGCGTTCTACAAAGTTGATGTGCTGGTCCTTTATCAAGCACATTCATATTTTCTGTTGCGTTTCCTAACATATCAGGTCAAACAAGTGACCTGAGTGAGAGTCATGGTCTCAATTCATCCAGATCTTGAAGCCCTAAAATGATATTTCTTGTTTTTAAAGGCAGGGCTCCAGACTAACTTTCTTTACTAAGAGCACAGACCTAGCCCCTGACTGAAAATGTTAGGAGCGCAAGCAGAACATTTTAGGGGCACACCTTAAATCGACCTGCAATGCAATTATTAAAGATGCCGTAAAGTGGAGTTTTAAGTTCATCACACCACAGAAGAATCTGTTGTTAACTACCCATCCGAATTAGAATGAAAAAAAAACTGACAAGTAGCCTATGTTCAATTAGGCTTTGAAATCGTGAGAAAATCAGCAGTCTTATCTGCTTGAGACTGGGGCGGCATGTCGCCTGAAGGAGCTGAAGCTCCGCTCCCTCGAATTTATTGAATTTAGCAACAACAGCAACACTAGCTAAATCAATTGCAGATATCAGAACAAACCTACATGCAGTCTCTGTGTGTTTTATGTGTTAATGACTTTGTCTTTGTCTAATTTCATATGTTTATAATGTATAACTGAGAAGTAAATCATGGAATTTGCTTCTCAGTACTGTACATGCAAGTCTTAGCTAAATGCCTTAAATGTATCATGTGCTAGTTGATCAGTCCTCCTACACCACAACCCGATACTTGCTGAGCAACAACAAAAACACAGGCAGGGATACAGTAGCTAACAACGCTAGTAGTGCTAAATAAGTATTTAGCTGCTCGGCTCCATGATGCCGGGTAAGGGCTCGTGAGACTGCTCACCAAAAAAACGAAAGGGAGCCCACTTGTCTGGCAGATGGCAGAAGACATGTTCGTAGGAACCTAGCGAAAAATAGCCTAACATTTACAAGACTTTTAGCTAGGTGTATAGGTACCTAGCCAGGGCTCGAAATTAACTTTTTGGCTTACCAGCCAAAATGGCTGGTAGATGAAAAAAGTTACCAGCCAATAATATTTTTTACCAGCCAAAATTAAACCTGCCATTTCAGACATACTCTAACATTGTTTGACATAAACAACCTTTACCTATGATTTAAATATCATTCTAAATCACTCAATGGACAAAATCAACCAATTTTACTTTTTGAAACAATGTATTAATTCAGGGGGTTCCAGGGGCCTACTACTAGGCCTACTCTTGCTCAATGTGAGATGGGTTGTCCTTGTCCATGAGGTTTGGTCTTCGCATCCAGTGTTTCCCACACAGACTAATTTAGACACTTAATCCTGACTTTTTTTTTAACGCTATCTAAAACACGCAGCGTATTCGTTCAGCTGCATTTCCTTTCCCTGCTCTTCCTCCGACTCTGTCATTCACGTGTCTCTCACATACACACACACACACACACAGTCACAACGTCATCACACTTTAGCAACGACGCTATGCGATATTAGCGACCCTTAAGTGTTAGCATCGTAGCTAAATCTAGGAAAGTTGAGGTTACTTTACGCTAGGTACCTACGAACATGTCTTAATCTGCTAGACAAGCTTCCCCATCGTTCTTTTGGTGAGGTGTCTCACGAGCCCTACTTACCCGGCCGTGGAGCCGACCAGCTAAATAGTTATTTAGCACTAGCGTTGCTACACCTGCACATATGCAGAAATTGTTTACAATATTTTCATGCTTCAACCAGTGCTGCTCAAGCATAAATACAGGGTCAAGAGATAGATTCGTTAGGCATTGAAGAAAGAGTAGGAGAGGACAGCATCCAACATAGCCAATACATATATATTTAATTTAAAACAAAAGTTATGTGTAACAAACCTAGCTGCCGCCTAGACTGTGTAACAAACCTAGCTGCCGCCTAGACTGTGCGGTCTATCTGGCGACGCACTCACTCAAATTTCAAGACTTTCGTGACCCAAATCAAAATTCTGATGTGACAGATCAATGGGGAGGTTTTCTCTCTTAAATGCTGTCATCCTCGACCTTTTTAGTCTTTTTAAATCTAACTATTTGTATTATCCGTGTCATTCTCTAGCTGTTATAAAGGCTATCTTCCCAGTTTTCTGCCACCTAGATGCGCGCACAACTGTTCGTGTTGGCGTTGCATGCTTTTATTAACCATGACGGGCGCGGTAGTCGGGAGCTGTAATCCGCAATTTCACTCGCCAAATGGCGGGGCATCGGACACAATTTAGTCGCCAGACCCAAAAATCTACACGCCATTGGCGCTCGGCGGGTGCCAATTTCGAGCCCTGTACCTAGTGCAAAGTAGCCTCAACTTTTAGCTACGGTACTAATGCTAAGTAGGGATGCTCCGATCTGATCGGCGCCGATCCATATTGGCCGATTTTCCCATTATTGGCTTTGATCGGCGTTCTCAAAACAGCCGATCAAACATGGCCGATCAGATGACATAAAATCTGCGAGAACTACTATTCATTTGATTCACATGACGTCACTGTAACTTTGCGCGACCATCTTACCTATCGACTCGGTCTGTCATGCCTGCAATATGTCATGCAGTTGGCTGCAACAACAGCCGAAAGAGGAACCCCGGACTGGTATTTCATTCTATACCAAAAGACTAAAGGCTAATTCTCCTACTTTTGTTATAATGGATAGCATAATAATAGTTGGAGTTGAGATCTTCTGTAAACCTTCTGTAGGGGTTGTTCCCTTCATGTTCTTCCAATATAAACACATCTCAGGGCTCGACACATCTCATCCGCTTTTCCGGGACAAGTGGATTTTTTTGTAGGGCAAGTGGAAGAGAAATGGACTTCCACTGGACAAGTTATACCTCAAACATAATAAAATGCCATGTTACTTCACGTTATGTGCAGTAACCAGGGTTTTTCCTGGGTCAAAATGGGTCTTCGGTGCTCAAAAAAAAAGACAGTGTGTTACCGTGTCACCTTATTAGCAGACATCTAAGCATTTTTTTTTACCATTTCATAATTAATGGGCCCTATAAAAATAGGCCCTATACTGTGATCCAGAATCGGCCCCCGTTGCGTCACCACAGCTAACCTGCATGCACATTCTGTTTTGATGTGATGCCAGTTCTGGAGTTCCATATGTAATGCGAGTGCGGTATGCGCGCGAGCCGAATTTTTTGGCCTTTATTTGAGCGCTTAATATTTGAGCTTTTTGTAAAATAAACATAGCCGTTTTTCAATTGGTAACACTTTGTGCAGGTGATGTCTTTTTGTCTTGTTTCAGCCCCTCCTTTACGTTTCTTAGTCTGGTTTTCCATTGTTATTTTTCTCTTAGAAGCAAGCTATTGTTCTTGTCTTGAAGATACACTCGATCTTTCTATCAACGCGATTACTATTGATCAAAACAGAACGAGGGTTCGGCTGTAGGCTTAATTGAAAAATAATATTAAACATATTCACGGACATGCACTGCACGAGTGATTAATTGCGATGACGGCTCCAATAGAAGTTATAGCGAGCACATATAACTTAATATATATATCTTCTAATCAATGTATTTATTCCCAGGTGTTCCCAAATCGTTAATCAAACCTTTGTCAGCATTTTGAGTGGAAATTTCATTTGCATTCGTACAGGTGTATTCGTGCACGTTGGGCTGGCCCTCGTAGCAGAAAGACCGCTCTGTCCATTCGCGCACCTCACAGTTGCGTTTTGATCAGACAAGAAGACACGCTTATCAACTCGATTATTGATCAAAACAGAACGAGAGTTCGGCTGTAGCCTACTCGAAACATAATATTAAGAACATATTCGCTAACATGCATTGCACGCGTGATGAACACAGCTTTAAAGAAAATACAATTATTGCAGACTTTTTTTTTGCCTTAAGGCCTAATTATGCTTCTGCGTTTTTCGAAAAACGCAGAGGAAGGAACGCCCTCGTCTCCGTGGAACGCCCTCTGCGTGCTCTCCGTCAGCCCTCGGAGAGCTTTTGACGGATTGACGTGCACCTCCTGAATTTTCTAAAGGCCTCAATATGCTTCTGCGTCTCCGTTTTCGGGTGGGCGGGCTCACGGATACGCACGGATACACACGGATAGACTTCGTTTATAGTTCTCCGTAGGTTGTGGGTGCTGAAAACAATTCACCGCCAGAAGAGTAGGTGGCGCTGCACTGCGATGCTAGCTATAGGTTATCGAAAACTCGGAGCAAATTTACAAATGAGCCGTTTCATCAATAAAATATGCACAGTTTCAGCGACTACACTGCCCATTTCTCGTCACATTTGAATTCAAATGCCAATTTACATGTAGGCTACTGTTTAGCTGAAATATGAATTGTAAAAACTGCTTCGATCTCTTGGTGATGTTTGTGATGCTAGCTGGAAGAGCAGCCTGCTTTGACTGGGTGTGCAGTGAACATTTCTGGGGGGTTATTATTATGATTACGGAAAGGAATCGTATATGTTTTTATATTGCTACCATTTTAGAGACTGCTTATCGATCCGAGTGTTAATCAGGTGCGGAGCCAGACGTTGTAAACATTCCGGGTATAGCCCAAACCAACAACGTATTGGGGCTTGATTTGCAAGAACGCGACGCTGAGCGCCTCCACGGTCCTCTTCCACATATTAAAATAGTCCTGCTGCCAACGAATAATGCACCTAATAATATGGTGCCTGCCATGCCATGGCGGGCTGGACCAAATGATTTTTTGGGCCGCATATGGCCCGCAGGTCGGACGTTCCCCACCCCTGGTCTTGTTGGTCACGGCAGCCCATAGCGGCAAACCCGCCTCTGACTTCTTAATACGGACCAATCACAGCCAAGGGGGTCTCCGTCGCTCTCCGTCGCTCTGCGTAATTTCGACGGATAGTTAGAAAATTCAGGAGGTGCACGTCAATCCGTCAAAAGCTCTCCGAGGGCTGACGGAGAGCACGCAGAGGGCGTTCCACGGAGACGAGGGCGTTCCCTCCTCTGCGTTTTTCGAAAAACGCAGAAGCATAATTAGGCCTTAACTATCCGTCGAAATTACGCAGAGCGACGGAGAGCGACGGAGACCCCCTTGGCTGTGATTGGTCCGTATTAAGAAGTCAGAGGGCGGGGTTGCCGCTTAGGGTTGCCGTGACCAACAAGACCAGGGGTGAGGAACGTCCGACCTGCGGGCCATATGCAGCCCGAAAAATCATTTGGTCCAGCCCGCCATGGCATTGCAGTGCAGGCACCATATTATTAGGTGCATTATTCGTTGGCAGCAGCACTATTTTAATATGTGGAAGAGGACCGTGGAGGCGCTCAGCGTCGCGTTCTTGCAAATCAATCCCCAATACGTTGTTGGTTTGGGCTAAACCCGGAATGTTCACAACGTCTGCCACCGCGCCTGATTAACACTCGAATCGATAAGCAGTCTCTAAAATGGTAGTAATATAAAAACATATACGATCCCTTTCCGTAATCATATTAACCCCCCAGAAATGTTCACTGCACACCCAGTCAAAGCAGGCTGCCCTTCCAGCTAGCATCACAAACATCACCAAAGAGAAGCAGTTTTTACAATTCATATCAGCTAGACAGTACATGTAAATCGGCATTTGAATTCAAATGTGACGAGAAATGGGCAGTGTAGTCGCTGAAACTGTGCATATTTTATTGATCAAACGGCTCATTGGTAAATTTGCTCCGAGTTTTCGATAACCCATCTGCATCGCAGTGCAGCGCCACCTACTCTTCTGGCGGCGAATTGTTTTCAGCACCCACCGCCTACGGAGAACTATAAACGAAGTCTATCCGTGTGTATCGGTGCGTATCCGTGAGCCCGCCCACCCGAAAACGGAGACGCAGAAGCATATTGAGGCCTTTAAAGGCTAGGTTATAGGTTATCGAATACTCGGAGCAAATTTACAAATGAGCCGTTTCATCAATAAAATATGTACAGTTTCAGCGACTACACTGCCCATTTCTCGTCACATTTGAATTCAAATGCCGATTTACATGTACTGTTTAGCTGAAATATGAATTGTAAAAACTGCTTCGATCTCTTTGGTGATGTTTGTGATGCTAGCTGGAAGGGCAGCCTGCTTTGACTGGGTGTGCAGTGAACATTTCTGGGGGGTTATTATGATTACGGAAAGGGATCGTATATGTTTTTATATTGCTACCATTTTGCTTATCGATCCGAGTATTAATCAGGCGCGGAGCCAGACGTTGTAAACATTACGGGTTTAGCCCAAACCAACAACGTATTGGGGCTTGATTTGCAAGAACGCAACGCTGAGCGCCTCCACGGTCCTCTTCCACATATTAAAATAGTGCTGCTGCCAACGAATAATGCACCTAATAATATGGTGCCTGCACTGCAATGCCATGGCGGGCTGGACCAAATGATTTTTCGGGCTGCATATGGCCCGCAGGTCGGACGTTCCCCACCCCTGGTCTTGTTGGTCACGGCAACCCATAGCGGCAACCCCGCCCCTGATTCTTAATACGGACCAATCACCGCCAAGGGGGTCTCCGTCGCTCTCCGTCGCTCTGCGTAATTTCGACGGATAGTTAGAAAATTCAGGAGGTGCACGTCAATCCGTCAAAAGGTCTCCGAGGGCTGACGGAGAGCACGCAGAGGGCGTTCCACGGAGACGAGGGCGTTCCCTCCTCTTTTTCGAAAAACGCAGAAGCATAATTAGGCCTTAACCCGGGTAAATTTAGAAACGCATACATACGTCTCCGTTTGCACTTCCCGGCCACACTAATACGGAGAATTCGGACACTGAAAACTGAGCTTTTCGAATACGCTCCCCTAGCCGGAGACATTTGAAAACGCCGGGTATAGTCTACGCGTAGTAGTGTGGACGGGGTACACGGAGCTTTTAAGATACGATGACATTAGAAAAGCACATTTCGTGACTCATGAATATGAACCAAAACAAAATTGTTTTTAAGTAGCTATGTCCAAAAGCTAGTCATATCTAGCTAGATAGCGCGCCATGGCTAGTGTTTGGATCACGAGTGATCATCAAACGGCTTTCATAACTGTGTGTGTTTGATTTAGTTTATTGATTTAGTTTCCCCTTTCCCGATAGAACGTGACTATTACGGAACTCAAAACGTGGAATATCTAATCGGAAATGTGTTTACAACGTCGGGGAAAAGATTTAATTAGGGATTGACTTGGGGGGGAGAATTTCACAGGTGGCACTAGTAAATTAGCCCATAGCTAGCATGATGCCTTCTAGATCTAGATAAGAGCTACTTATCTGAACTAACGACATGATAACTGTCACTACTGTAGATATAAAGAAACGTTGACTTTCACTCGGTGCTATTCACTGACAGTAAAACACTGTGTCGTTATTATATGCACTGCTGTCCGTAGACAAGCTCCAGCGCTCCTTACTGCGTTGCCGTTGCTAACCAACTCTACACTCATTCTCCTCGGACCATCCATTTAATTGGCTTTGGCGGCCATCAGGTCTAGGCAATTCCTCATTTGACCTCTCTCGTCTATTTGGTTCGATATTATACGGCTGCGGGCCATCGTACATTTTAGTGGTTATTGCCACCTCTTCCTCATCCCAGTCAATTGCCATAGTTCTAGTACTAGACTGAGGCTAGGCCTACTCCTCCACGACTCCCCAACGTGACGTCATCGCCGAATTGCGCTAATATGCTAATGCTAACAAAAAAAACGTACAAAACTGGTCTTAAACACCATTTAGAGACACCATTTTGAGATTTCTTGAATAATATACATATCTTGAGTGCTTTATGTACCCATTCATCGACAGTGGTGGTTAACCTGCTATATGGGCTTTAATGTGTGTAAAAGTAGTATTTTGTCTGCACACTTTTCCATGACATTATACAAACTACATAACAGTGATTTAACAACTACAGCTCTGCATTCATCTCTGACACGCCCCCGACACGCCCCCGAGCGTGGTGTACTGTGGGAAGGCAAGCGGTGAGGAGCTTTAAAAAACGCTGCAGTGTGAACGTAGCGTAAGTCTAAGTTGATCGTAGAGTCCATCGTACGATGGATCTTAGTTGTACGGGCCGTTTCCCGAAACCATCGTAGCTAAAGAGGCACTTGAAAATCGTCGTAGATTAACGAGAGCTCCAGACTAGTCATAGATTGCTAAATGCATTGTAGCACAGAGACTCAGTGGAGACACACTAAAGCCCAATTTATACTTAGGTCGCCGACACTTTTGAAAAGGTCGCCGACAGAAATGACATCACGGTCGACACTTTTAACCGTCGCTTGGAAGTGTCGCCTACAAGGAGAAATTTCTACTGGCGCTGATGTCATCACATAGTGTTGCGCAAGTGTGATTGGCTAGATAGACCTCACGCGTCGTCATTGTTTGAATTTTCAGCGAGCGCTCAACAGCTGTTTTCTAACAGCTGATTTCCAACAGCATAAACGCATATAAAAAAACAGATGTTTTGATGGAGGAAAGATTGGCGGAGCAAGCGAGAAAATATCCTCACCTCTATAATGCCTCTCTGCCGTTTTATAAAACAATTCAGTTGACATCGTCCGCCTATGTCAGAACGTACAGTGTCACGCGAACATTGAGCACAGGCGACGGTTTGCCGAAGTATAAATGCAGCAGCCTGAGCGACACTTTTTATTTTTCGTCTGCGACCATTTCAAAAGTGTCGGCAACATAAGTATAAATTGGGCTTTAGGCTGACCATATAAACTACATTAAACTAATGCTGAAAGTTACTTCCAATGGAAGATTTTGGTTCTCTTTTTACAACAGTTACGCTGGATCTGTAATATTTGTTAGTGAACCATACAAGTTTATGTGGTGAAAAAAGATCAGAATCCGGTTTATTCTTAATTTAATTTAGGTTACACAAAACAATTTCATTTGGTGGGTTTGGCGTATGCTGTAGACGAAGGTATATTTACCAAACACATGTCAGTCTTATTCAAAATACTATAAATTAAAATATGGCTGTTGTAATGTGCAATAGTAACTAGAAATGCAAAAACTTAACGCTTTTACCAGTGCAATAACACAACAACAATTGAACATTGAAGATGTTTATTATAATTATATGGCTGGTAGCACATATTTTTTCTCAGACTTCTTTTCTGCCTTAGGCGCTCGGGATTTGTTATAGGCGCTCGGGAAAACGGCCTAGGCGCGCGCCCAAATTTTCTCTATGCAGGAAAAACCCTGCAATGTATTATATGGGAAACACTGAACTTTTGACTAAGAAATGTCTGCTGAGGAAACTCCCCAGTGGCATGCCGGGTAAAGCGCGTACCATATGGGCTGAGGTCTTACCGTAAATATATCTTGAAAAAAAGAACTGTCTGCTGATTTACATAAAAGCCAGCGATGAGGATGAAGCTGTTGTTGTTAATGAGGATAAAAGATAGGGGGTAGAGATGCTGTTAATAGCATTCCTACCTTGTGTCAACAGTTAAAATGCGAGAAACTTTGTTTTATGGTATAGTTTTGACTAATCCCGTTTTCTGTGTCTTCTGTTCCAGGTTTTGTCATTTAACATTTGATGAGGCTATTGCTCCTTGATTAGTCCACATTAGTGCCCTCATCATGTCCATGCGGAGAATTGTAGCTGCTGACCTCAAATTCCCACTGACTGTAGTGTGACCAGCCATGCCCTCCCTGTACCTCCTAATGAGGGACTCCCCTGTCCTTTTTTTCCGGACTCTGTGCTTACAAAGGTCTTCTGACTAGATAGGTATACCAGTTGTAAGATGACATGGACTTATCTACACTATGCCACTTTGGCAGGACAAAGGTGAAGACCATATTTTATTGAATAGGCGAACTAATTCCCAACGTGAACAAACTGAAACAGATGACCTAGTTCAAGGACAGAACATTTGATTGTGTAGTGCCCATTCCTCATTCTGAGGAGATTGCACCATGGCTGCTTATGCCCATATGTTTGGTTCGCCGGCGGGGCCAGGAGTGGAATAGCCGTGCCCATGATGCAGCGTAACGGTGGGTTGGGAGCCGGTGGTCAGCCATGGGTTCTGCGTCGTGTGCGCCTCAGCTGGCTTAGCTTTATGCTCTTCTTCATCCTGGTCTTCTTTCCACTCATCGCCCACTACTACCTAACCACCATTGATGAGGCGGGGGGCCCAGACAAGCGAATCTTTGGCCCGCGGCCTGGAGGTGAGCTGTGCGAGGCAAAGCATGTTCAAGACTTGTGCCGCATCCGCGAGTCAGTCAGTGAGGAGCTCTTGCAGCTGGAGGCCAAGCGCCAAGAGCTGAATGGTGAGATAGCTCGACTTAACCTGCGTATCGAGGCTTGTAAACGAAGTATCGACAGTGCTAAGCAGGACCTACTGCAGCTCAAGAATGTTATCAGCCAGACGGAGCACTCCTACAAGGAACTGATGGCTCAGAACCAGCCTAAGCTCTCACTGCCTGTCAGACTGCTGCCTGACAAGGAGGACCCTGGGCTACCCCCTCCCAAGTCTGCCCGTGCATGCCGCCTGCGCTCCTGCTTTGACTATGCCCGCTGCCCTTTGACCTCAGGCTTCCCTGTGTATGTTTATGACACAGGGTCCTACACCTGGGGTGAGCACCTGGACCCTTTGGTCAATCAGGCCTTTACAGCCTCAGTGAAAAGCAACATTTATGTGACTGATAACCCCAGCATCGCCTGCCTGTATGTGGTACTAGTGGGAGAGCTGCTAGAGTCCCCCTCTTCCCCCTTACCACCTCCCTCTGAGCTGGAGAAACAGCTTAAAGCTCTCCCATTCTGGCGGTCAGATGGGCACAACCACCTGCTAGTCCACTTGTCCAGGAAGTCCATGACTCAGAATTTCCTTTACAACGTGAGCACAGGGCGTGCAGCAGTGGCCCAGTCCACCTTTCTGGAGCAGCAGTACCGTGAGGGCTTTGACCTTGTGGTCTCGCCATTAGTTCATGCCCTCTCCGAGCCCAACTTCCTGGAGGTGCCCCCACAAGTTCCCGTCAAGAGGAAGTATCTATTTTCCTTCCAGGGTGAGAGGGTGGAGTCTCTGCGCAGCAGCTTACAGGAGGGCCCACCCCAGACCTTTGAAGAGGAGATGGAGGGAGATCCGCCTGCAGACTACGACGATCGCATCATCGGAACCCTGAAAGCAGTACAAGACAGCAACTTGGACCAGGTTCTGGTGGAGTTCACCTGTAAGAGTCCTCAGGGTAGCCTGCCCACAGAATGGGCTTTGTGTGGCGAAAGGGAACAGCGACTGGAGGTCCTCAAGCACTCTACCTTTGCACTGGTTATCTCCCCAGGTGAAGGTCAGTTGTTGGCCTCAGTAGGTTGTGGCATGAGACTGTTTGAGGCCCTTGAGGTGGGTGCCATCCCTGTAGTGCTGGGGGACCACTCTAGACTGCCATACCATCAGCTTATCCGCTGGAGTGAGGCCACTGTAATGGTTCCCAAGCCCCGAATCACTGAGTTGCACTTTCTGCTACGTAGCCTATCAGACAACGATCTACTGGCCATGAGGCGGCAGGGACGCTTCTTGTGGGAGACCTACTTCTCCACCTCAGAAAATGTCCTCAGTACCATCCTGGCCAGCGTTAGGACCAGCATTCAAGTGCCCGCATCCCCCATTCGGGAAGAGCCTGCCCAGGAGATTCCTCACAAGGCTGGGAAGATGGCGGGCACTGACGCCAATCTGGCTGACAATGGAGACCTAGACCTGGGACCTGTAGAGACAGAGCCACCATATGCCTCACCACGTTTTCTCCGCAATTTCACCTACACTGCTGCAGACACCTACCGGGCCTGGAACCGGGCCCCGGGCCCCTTTCACCTATTCCCCCATACCCCTCTTGACCCAGTACTGCCCTCTGAGGCCAAGTTCCTGGGTTCAGGCACAGGCTTTAGGCCCATTGGAGGGGGAACGGGTGGGTCAGGGAAGGAGTTTCAGGCTGCCCTTGGAGGGAATGTGCCCAGGGAGCAGTTTACAGTGGTCATGCTGACGTATGAGAGAGAGGAGGTCCTTATGAATTCTCTGGAGAGGCTCAATGGGCTGCCTTACCTTAACAAGGTGGTGGTGGTGTGGAACTCTCCTAAGCCCCCTTCGGAGGATCTGTTGTGGCCAGACATTGGACTGCCCATTGTGGTGAGTACTGCTGCTGAACACCTAAGACACCAGGTTATAGTTTATTACTGAATGGGAGAGAATGAAATGTGAACCTGATTTAACGTCCCCACTCAATTCAGATGCTGTAACTTATTTTCTGGCATTTCAGAGGCTGTTTGAATATGCACATTACATTAAACATATTGGATCTGCTTCTCTTGTTCTCTTTAAAGCTTACTTTGCAACTCTACTGAGCCTTCACATCATCAGTTGTTATGAAATGGGAAAGATGAAGTTTGCAGGAAATGTGTGCTTTTTATTTAGAATAAAAGTAGAATAACCAAGAATACAAAATCTCAATCCCCTATGAAAAACTCTGTTTATGGGATTGTTGCAATAATGAATCAGGTCATTGCCTCACAGTTTGAAATCCAAGACACATTTCTACAAGTAGGCAATGTGAATCATTTTTCAACTTGCCATGTTTGATTTGGGACAGCCTTTGATAATGGAGCGGTATTCAATTTGGCTGTGATCCACTTATGCCTTAATAAAAGTACTCCCTGTATCAATTTAAGAGCAGTTCACTAATTCTCATCTCCTCCCCCAGGTCGTCCACACAGAGAAGAACAGCCTAAACAACCGCTTCCTTCCCTGGGATGCTGTGGAAACAGAAGCTATCCTTTCTATCGATGATGATGCCCACCTCCGCCATGATGAGATCATGTTTGGCTTTAGGTTAGTATAAATATACTGGTAGCTCAGTGTTTCCCACAGAACGTAATTATATTTGTGGAGGTAGGCAGGGGTGGAGCCAGACGTTGTAAAAATTAGGGGCTCAGCCCAAAGCTATGTCCTGGTATCGGTTAGATGTGAGTGTAGATAGGGACTTGATACAAAACATTTAGCATTAATTTCAGCGCAAAGGTTGTTTTTTTTAGCTTTACGTAATATAAACATTACGTTGGACTCATATTGTTATATTTGCCGAATGTATTTAACTATGCATATTATTATATTTAAAGGTCACATGACATGAAAACTTCACTTTAGGAGGTTATTTAACATTAATATGAGTTCCGCTAGCCTCCCTTTGGTCCCCCAGTGGCTAGAAATTTTAAGCCCTGGGTATTCTTCTCCGCCTTTAAGAAAATGAAAGCTAAAACGCTCGGTTTTGAAATCCGCTTCTTGTGACGTCAAAAGGAGGAAGGTTACCTCCCCTCTCTCTGCTTTGCCCACCCAGAGAATCTGACCCGCCCTTAAGAAACTGAGCTACGACCGTGCTAAAAACATGCTCTATATTTGCACGCCATGATGTCTCCTCGAGAGACATCATGGCGTGCAAATATAGAAGCATTACATTTGCTCAGTTTGGATGTACAAAGGAAAACAAAAGTATTTTTACAGTTATTCCTTCATCCGAGCCTCTGAAGACCCAGTGTCTTGATTTAATTTTCTCTGGAAATGCGCCAACACAGCTTCCCAAAGTTTTGTACAGTATGTCTGCGCCAAACATTTCAGCCACTACTGGCCTTGCTGAAATTAAATTCTGGATAAGTACTAACTCTCCTAGGTTCAGCTACAAACATCAGACAAGTAAGTTAACTGACGCTATATAATTTTGTTGCTTTACTGTATATGGTTCCTAGCTTGCTACCCTTAGAATGTGTCTGTAACATTAGCTCTGCAGCTAAAAGCTAAGTTACTGTCGCTAATGTAAAGGTAGATCACATCAAGTATGTGAGTGAATACACAAGCTGTAACGCGAGTGTTGTACACTTCTTTGTTATTTGGATAACCGTTCTACTGTTGGTGTTATGGCGCGCGTGATATCCGCCTTTCCCCTCATTGAAATGAGTGTGCACCTCTGCAAAGGTGATCAGATGAGAATGGGCCAATTTTAGGCATCTTACAGCAACGGGGCTACGATCCATTGCGATACATCCATTGTACACATTAGCGCATGGTGCCGCCTCTCTCCTCCTCATTAGCATTTAAAACTACAGAAACAGCGCGTCTTGAGGAAAGCTCATTGTGGGACTGCACTGTGGCTGTAATTATGCACAGAGGCTGAATTTCGGGAAAGAGACTTCATATACAGTATTGGGGGACCACTAAGGCCTAAACAAATCCAAAAACAGCATGTCATGTGACCTTTAACTTAAATGTATCAGTTTTGGACACATTTGTGCAGAGAATTATGATAGGCCTACTAACGGTTTGTAAACTCCGGATTGATTCTCCAGCCGAGGGCAAAAGCTGTTTATTCTGTGCATTGATTCAGAGTGTGCACGGGACTGAGTGCATCAATGTGCTGTGCGCAGCTCTACAAAGTTAAACCAAGCCAAATTAAATAGTAAAAAAAAAGTGGCAGTTACTTTTTTGGGGTGGCAGTCATGTTTTTTGTGCTATGAAATTGGGGCACTATGTATGAATAGTGCTGTCATTTCTGAACAACTAATTTCTTACAACCCACTCACCCACATTTAACCTCAAACGGTCCCAGGATTATGTTGACAATGTTTCCACGCCTTCAATATCTCCTTGCGAGAATGTATGTAGCTGTTTTGAGCATGTAGGCTCTTAAAGCCTCTGTAGGATCTGACTAGGGCTGCAACTCACGATTATTTTAATAATCGATTATTCTGTAAATTTTATTTTCGATTAATCGATTAATCGGATACAAATTGGGCTCAAGCCTTCTACGAGCACAACCATTGTTCTCTCTTATATATTTATTATTATGATTTTCCCACCTCTAAGGATCTCTCAATATTTGGACTACATAGACAACGTCGGTGTCAAAATGTTCGTCTTGGTCCCGATTGCGTTGCTTGTATAGGGATTTACGTTCCGTTGCACGGTTTAGGCTGAAATACATGTTTTGGGGCGAAAAGTGGCTTGTATGGCAGAAGGGACCTCAGTGCTAGCCTAATGTCACAACGTCAGCACGTTAGCCGACCAGCTAAATACTTATTTAGCACTAGCGTTGCTCATTGCATATACCTACAGCTGGCGGCTGTGCTCCATTTTGCTCCTAGATTCAGATCTAGCCCCAGAAAATTGTAGAGCTAGCTAACTACTACACTTCTGTTGTGTGGGAATCACAGCAGCTAAACAGTCGAAAGGCGTACAAAACTAGAGATCTTACAATTTCTGGGGAAATTGTAGGGTGTGCCTGTTTGGTTGCAGAGGGGGAGGCGTTTTTTAATGACATTTTTACAACTGATATTTCTGTATATTTTATATAAAAATGCATACTTATTATGTATAACGATTACATAGATTTGTAAAGCATATTTTGTTTGCTGCTTACAACTCAAAATACTAAGAGTGAAGTGTAGAATGAAATAGTTGTCTTCTCATTTCCCCTGCCAGAGGGAATGGTGAGCAGCCTCATAGTTTAATCAAAACAAATACATTTGGCAGACCAATGTAAAAAGTGACCTGATATTTGCAGGCATATAGCCTACTCATATTGCATTCATTCATTAATAAAGAACCCCATTATTCTAACAACGACGTTATCGGCAGTAGCTAACAGTACAATCTTCGGAAAACTGAAAATATGGCCCCAAAAACGTAAATAAGCTTGACATGTATTTTGTGGATAATCGCACATTCATAAAAAGCTCACTGATAGCGATCATTGTCAGTAACAATGCAAAATGCGATATAGCCCTGTGTGGAGGAGCTGCCCCGGTAAATTGTACAACTACTGTAGCTAATCGTTTGCAGTACAGTACGTTTATTTCGGTAGGGTTCTTCTGTATAGTTGAAATTTGCCTCGCTGGCTAGACTAGTAAATGTAGACTAAGTTAGCCGGTTGCAAAATGAGGTAACGGCTAAAACAAGCTAACGCTATCCTCAACAACACCTAGCTAGAACTCGGAGAATCTCACCATTCAGTTGCTGCAAGAAATTTGGCTACAGTACACCGCCGGACTAGTATTTTTGCTGTCCCCTTGTCTTGGTAGGTAGGCTACAACAGATATAAGCCTTTAGTAAATGAGCAAAATATCGTACTTGACTGTAAAGAATCACTTTGTATTGTAGCTGACCAACAGCGCAAAGACAACAAAGCTGACTAGACGAGCTAGATGTTTGTTAGCTAACTGGCTACAGCTATACCACTACGGCACTAGCTGGTGTCTGGACGAGCTGGTGGCTGGACGATTTGTACAGTAGTTACCTCCCAGAAGCGGTCTGGAACGGAAGACTACAAGGTAGCAAATTAGCTGTAGCTATGTTTAACACTTTTGGTAACAGATAGTAGAGATGTGCCGGTGTAGCAGCTAGAGCTAACTCCTCTCTGAAATAGCAGACTACTGTTTCCGAAAGTAGATCTATAGGCTACTAGCTTAGCTCTAAAATCAGCGTACAGTATAGAGCTATCAAATTTTAGCTGCCTACATTTCAAAATTGTGTTTCATATTACAATGTTAAATGAGTAAATAGTTAGCTATCACCATAGCGTCTTTGCTTGTGGCGTTACAAATCGTTGACTTGCAATGTCATCTCTAATAAATACCAAAACAAACATTTATTTGTGAGGAATGGTTATTTTAACAATTGAAAACAGATGTATCACAGACCGCTGTCATATTTGTCGTAATGTCATGATGCTAACTACAGACTACTGTTTCCGAAAATATATGTACTTAATAATATCAGCATATATGATATTGTACATAACATTTCAGAATGTTGTTTTCTATGACAATGTTAAATGAGTAAATAGTTAATACCCTGGCTTCTTTGCTTGTGGCATTTCAAGTTAGCCTAGCTATCTCCCAGAAGTTAAGAGCTGCTAAACGAATGTTCTTCTACAGCCTGGCAGTCACGCGTGTTTTCGTGAGGTTAGTGACGTTAGGAACGTCAATGACTGTGGCTAGCAAGTTAGCCACATTAGCTTCACTTTTCGCCACAAAGACGTACTTTAAGCTTAAACCATGCAACGGAACGTAAATTCTGATACAAGCAACTCAATGGCTACCAAGACTAAACGTTTGACATCGACGTTCTCTATGTAGTCCAAATATTGAGGCATCCTTAGGGGTGGGAAAATGGGAAAAAAACTTGAATAAGATATATGTCTCAAGGCCTCCACCATCATCCCTGTGCCCAAAAAGCCCAGGCCAACTGGACATAATGACTACAGACCTGTCGCCCTGACCTCTGTGGTAATGAAGTCTTTTGAGCGCCTAGTGCTGGCACACCTCAAATCAATCACAGACCCCCTTCTGGACCCCATGCAGTTTGCCTACAGAGCCAACAGGTCTGTGGACGATGCAGTTAACATGGCCCTCCACTTCACCCTACAGCACCTGGACTCCCCAGCATCCTACGCCAGGATCCTGTTTGTGGACTTCAGCTCTGCCTTCAACACCATCATCCCCGCCCTGCTTCAGGACAAGCTCTCCCAGATGAATGTGCCTGATTCCACCTGCTGGTGGATCACAGACTTCCTGTCTGACAGGAAGCAGTGCGTTAAGCTGGGAACACAAGTCTCTGACTCCCGGTCCATCAGCACCGGATCTCCTCAGGGCTGCGTCCTTTCTCCTCTGCTCTTCTCCCTGTAAACGAACAGTTGCACCTCCAGTCATCCATCCGTCAAACTCCTGAAGTTTGCGGACGACACCACCCTTATTGGGCTCATCTCTGGTGGAGACGAGTCTGATTATAGGTGGGAAGCGGCCAACCTGGTGACCTGGTGCAGCCAGAACAACCTAGAGCTCAATGCTCTTAAGACAGTGTAGATGGTTGTGGACTTCAGGAAGAATACAGCCCCACTCACCCCCATCACCCTGGGTGACTCCCCAGTCAACACGGTGGAGTCCTTCCGCTTCCTGGGCACTATCCTCTCCCAGGACCTCAAGTGGGAACTGAACATCAGCTCCCTCACAAAGAAAGCACAACAGAGGATGTACTTCCTGCGGCAGCTGAAGAAATTCAACCTGCCAAAGACAATGATGGTGCACTTCTACACAGCCATCATTGAGTCCATCCTCACCTCCTCCATCACCATCTGGTACGCTGCTGCCACTGCCAAGGACAAGAGCAGACTGCAGCGTATCATCCGCACTGCGGAGAAGGTGATTGGCTGCAATCTGCCTACCCTCGAGGACCTAAACACCTCGAGGACCCTCAGGCGAGCGAGGAAGATTGTGGCCGACTCCTCCCACCCTGGACACTCCCTGTTTCAGTCACTCCCCTCCGGCAGAAGGCTGCGGTCCATCAGGACCAACACCTCTCGACACAAAAACAGTTTCTTCCCTTCTGCTGTTGGCCTCTTCAACAAGGCCAAGGGTTCACACTGACTTAATGACTTTACTTTAATGACTCTAATATTCTGCACTACATTACTGCATCTTGTACATTTGTATTTTTTGTCATATTTGTATTTTTTTGTATTTTTATATTGTAAATTAGGCAACTTATATTTTATTGTATATTTTATTTTAATTATAATTCCACTTTAGTATAGTTATATAGTATAGATATTTAGTATAGATAGTCCACATATTTAAATTTAAGGTTACTATATGTTTATTGTATGCACCTTCCTGCCAAAGCAAATTCCTTGACTGTGCAAACTTTCATGGCCAATAAATCCCTTTCTGATTCTGATTCTGATTCTGATAGAACAAAGGTTGCGCTCTCAAAATACAGGAGCACACCCAACAATTTAACCAGAAATTGTACCCTCTTTAGTTTAGTGTGAAATGCTCCCACACCTTGGATGACTTAGGTCGTACTGATTTATCTGCCTCATATGTTTCAGAACAACGTTAGGGGTCTCTCCGATGGTCTTTCCTCTACCTCCGCTCTTTTTTTTTCTGCTCTGCGCTCAACTCAACAATTTTTTTTTCTACCTCAAACATCTCTGCAACTTATTGAGTGGCATAATAGTCGAGCAACACAACAAATCGATAATTACATTTGTTGCCAACTCTTTAAAAAAAAATCGATTTGTTGTTGCAGCTCTAGATCTGACCCAAAATATTTCAAAGACTTAATTGGAGGAATCTAGTCAAATGAAGATATTCTTCTCACACAGTCATTCTCTCTCAACATTTCAGAGAGTGGTTGTGAAAACTCCACCTGCCTTTCTGTCTGTCTTGCTCTGCTACTTTTTCAATCTTCTTTTCTCCGCCCTCATTGTGTCCTAAGGGTGTGGAGAGAGGCTAGGGATCGAATTGTGGGTTTTCCAGGTCGCTTCCATGCCTGGGACGTCAATCACCAGTCATGGCTCTACAACTCAAATTACTCCTGTGAGCTATCGATGGTCCTGACAGGCGCTGCGTTCTTTCACAAGGTCAGAACCCCCATAGCTTCCTTTGCCCATCTTCCATTCTCTAAAATCCTTCTTTGTCTACTGCATCAATATTCACCCTTCCTGTTCTGCTCTCAGTATTGTTTACCTATATATTGATGTCTAAATTTGTTTTTCATGTGGATGCTTTCTAGTACTACGCTTACCTGTACTCCTACGTGATGCCCCAGGCCATCAGGGACATGGTGGATGAGTACATCAACTGTGAGGATATTGCCATGAACTTCCTTGTTTCCCACATAACACGCAAACCGCCCATCAAGGTCAGTGTAATAGTGTGGAATGTTCTTGTAGTTTGAGTCTGCTAGTAGCAAAGGTTGAATTGGCATCAAACGTTATGTCCTCAGCAGTGTTGGGGAAGTTACTCAAAAAAGTAATATATTAGTTATTACTTATTACTCTTCAGTAAAAGTAGTGTGATTAAGTTACATTATTACTTTCTATAAAAATGAATATTATTACTTATTATTAGGGATGCACCGATACCACTTTTTTTACAAACCGATATGAGTAAGAGTATTTTTATTTGTGAACTTGCCGATACCGAGTACCAATACCGATACTTCTTAGATTTGGTCTCCATGAAAGTGCAATTCATTTGGAGGCAGATTTTATTTGATCCTCTGCAGATTATGTCAAGCCTATAGTACAAAATTAACAGAAGCCTATCCCAAGCCAAAAATAAACAGAGCTTTCTGGTTTTAACAACAAAAAAAGCCTTCAAAGAGACAATGTCATCACATTAGACAAAATGCAAATATAACTAGATAAAGGCTATAAAATGTGCTGCATAGTTAACAACACAGTCTACTTAATAAAGGGAACAGAACTAAGACTGGATTAGCACATTTCAAAGGTAAGTGGAGAGCAAGGTGCTTGACCTGCTGCCAGGTAAACGGTTGCAGTGTGGCAAGACAAAAAACCAGGCCCGTAACAGTAATAACAGGAAGAATCAGCAACACTCTATTTGTCAAATGAACTAGGCTATGCATTTTTGTGAAAAGTGAGAGGCAGATCTTTTTTGATTAACAGAATCATGGACAGTTTATTTATTATTACTCGAATGAATTAATTTGTATGTGCTTATCACAAACTTAAAGCACACATTTCAGTGAGTGTCCAATAACCTTCAAACGGCATAATAACCTGTAAGAAAGGCTGGTGGGATCAGCCAATAGGAGACCAAATACGCTTGTCAGACTTTTATCAGTTAGTTATTAAATGACAGTTGGTCTTCTGCAGTAATACCGCACTAAGTTTTCTTTTTGCTCGCAGTGAGCAATCTTGAATTTAGTGAAATGCGGTCATGATAAAAGTAAGCTGGTTGTTGTTCTTAGTCCTCGGATTGTTTTACTTTATTTAATTTTGTAAAGTTTATAAATAGTCTATGTAGTGGTTGGAGAATTGTGTATACTGCGCTGTGGAATGTTTCCTTTCGTTTTCGACAGTGGTCGGATTTTATTAATATAATGGTGTTGATATTACATTATTTATGGTACCTATATTATGTAATATGCTGTGTTGGAAGTGTGATAATTGCCTACGTTCTGTGTTGTTTTAGCAACACCACACTGACTCATTTAGCGTTAAGTAACGGAAAACTCCGCTAATTTCCTAGCAATAAATCTCCAAAAGAAAGCCGTGTCCAAGAGTTGTGTTCTAGTAACAGACACCCCGGGAGCGAACACAACGCACCAACCAGCTATATATATTTAGTTATTTCATTTAGTACAACTATTCAATTTTTTTTATTATTTTTATTACGTGAGGTCTTTGGTACCGGGTATTTTTACGAGTACATGAGTACTCGAGCCTGGTACATGAGCCGGGTATCGGTATCCGTGCATCCCTACTTATTATATTACTTTTACTCAGTGTGTAAAATAAATTGACCCTCCCGATTGTCATTGTATAATTCGCACTCTGCTTTTACTATTACTTTTAGTAGCGAGTTGTGGAAATGGGTCGCCATCTCTCGAAGTTTGAAGTGCTGTTTTGGCAGTAGATAATATTTTGTTGGGGCACAGTTTGCATTTAACTTGAATGTTTTTTTCCCAATATCTTCAATGAAAGCGAAATTGTGTGAATATTTCCACGCCGAAAACGTAACACGTTTTGCGGCCATGATTGCTGTTGTTTTTGCCTGCAGCGTGATCCAAATGCAAACTGTCAAGCCACTGCGCCCATGAAGTGTCGTTTAGGCAACAATCTGTATTTATAAGGCTATTTATGTCATTTGTTGAATTCATGCAGTAACTTGGACAAGTAACGCAAGTTACTCAATGTCAAAAAGTTACGCGTTATATTACTCTGTTACTCACTTAAGTAATAATATTATGTAACGCGTTATATTGCATACTTTGGTGCACATTACACTTTATCTTGACCTGTACGATGGCCTCAGGCTCAACAGAACCTGACACTACAGACACTTTGCCAATTTTCCCTTTAAAAAAGATGCTTCGCAGTGTCAAGTATGGTGCAAAACCTGCCTGGCTAACGTTGCTACCTCACAGGGCAACACCACTAACCTAATTCGGCCCTAAAAACACCACAAAGCCATGTACGATGTATAGCTAAAATGCAACACCAGTGTGCCAAATAAGTCAAATAACACCCCACAGGATCAATGATCGAAATGTTTCAAAGCCTAACTCCATATTCATGTACGAAATTACTCTAGCAGTAACAGCTTTCATTACGAAAGATATGATGCCCCTTGGTGATACACATACAGTAGGATCACTATGGCTGTCAGTGCCATTATGTTTCTGTTAGGCTACTGACTGGATCAGAAATGTTCAGACAGTGTTTGACAACCTTTGAGACCTAACCTGTAAGATTTAACCTTTAGATGCGTGAGTTCTAAATATTTCCGACGGCCCCCACAGCGCTTTAGTTAATAAAGTGCACGTATTAGCCTACGTTTAGCTTTTATTCACCAAAATATTGTCGAAGAGGTAGCCTACAGAGGTAGCTGTATGTTTTCCTTAATTTTTCTGAACTTTGTGTGTTATGTTGCTGACTGGACATCAGTAGTATATATCTATATTTATTAATAATAAATCATATAATAATCGTATATTAAATCGCAATATCAGTCAAAATAATCTCAATTTGCTTATTTTCCTAAGTCATTCAGCCCTATTTTAAACTGAATAAAACAAATTAATTCCCATGACCTAATGGAAAATGAATGCATGCTGTACACACACATCCTTTCTCACTCTTGTTCCCTTTCTCAGGTGACGTCTCGGTGGACCTTCCGTTGCCCTGGCTGTCCTCAGGCCCTGTCTCATGATGACTCACACTTTCATGAGCGTCACAAGTGCATCAATTTCTTTGTAAAGGTGTATGGCTATATGCCGCTGCTCTACACTCAGTTCCGTGTGGATTCTGTGCTCTTTAAGACCCGCCTGCCCCACGACAAGACCAAGTGCTTCAAGTTCATATAGTACAGGTTTCACATGCCAGGACATGAGAGGAGACAGGATATTAATGGTACAAAATGCTGGCAAGATTTAGAAGACAACATTTTACAAATAATGATTGGAGCTCAGACCCACTTTGAATGGAAGCTGGCAGGAACTGCTGCCAATAAAAAACAAAACAAGCCTTTGTTGTTTTTTAATGTATTTTTTTTTCCTCATAGTGTTCCATCAAGCTACCACTACAGATCTTATTTGAACCACTCAATGGACCTACATAAGAGAGGCAAGACTGCCCTACAGTTGTTGAACTGACAGTGACCTTGTAATGAGACGTTTTTAAACTAACTGGAAGAGTGGCTGGACGGTCATATTAAACCAGGCCTGGGCGTTGTCTGAGCAGTCACTTTTCAATTTTGGGATGAAAGGAGGGTTAAAGGCATGTGGTTGTCATTACACACGTTTTGTTTAGTTTATTTGTTCTTTTTAAATTTGAACTAATTTTGTATTCTGTACTTATGAGACATAAGAGAAGCACTGATGAAATATTTCATTAAATTGTTTTGGGAAATCTTTAAGTGATTTGATCATGTAAATCTTATAGGATGAGCAGTCACCAAAATCTCTGTCCTAGACAGATCCTACCAGCCTGCCTCTGCAGAAGCAGACTTGGGTACAAACCCATTAAATGGCCAAATTCTCATCAATTATGACACACATTTTCAAATGGAACTGACACTCATTACTCACAACCAATCCAGGAAACTAGCCATTATATTTAAGATGGCAGGGGTAATTAGTAATTCCTCACATCATGAGTTTATTAAATCAGTCAAGTGTTATGGGTTTTACTAAGTGTGACCATGGTGGTTGAATTTGGATGGTCATGGTATTTCTGCCTATGATTGTTAACTAATGAGAAGTACTTCAATGTGGGCTAAATTGTACTGATTTGGCACTTCTGTCAAAAAATGTTTTACATCCGACTTGAGAAGTAAATTATTAAAAAAACAACATTGTGTTAATCTAGTGACGTCGGTCCAGTTTCAAACCTCCATAAGGATCTTCTCTCTACAGCAACTGTGTTGAGCCTCTTGGTTTCATTTGAACTGATCTTAAACATTTGAAGAAAAAAAATACAAAGAGGTATAATATCTGCTGATAAATGGCACACAACACTATTGGCAGTGCACAATGGAAATGTGTTCCAAGGGATGAAGTCTTTTAAGCCCCCTTCCATAGACACACACACTGTACTTCCAACAGACCCCATACTGCAAAATCCCAAACTGTATTATTGTCAAGAGTAGTTCAGCAGTACAACCCTGTCCCATATTTGATCTTGTTTGGATTAACTCTGTTAACATGACTTGAAGATCAAGATTCCTTTATTGGAAATGTTTCAATAAAGTAAGAGAGAATATGACACTTAATTTCAGAAAATATATATTTTCTGTGAGGTTTTCTTTATTAAACAGGACTTGTGGGCCCATGGCTTTCTGTATATTTATTGAATATATATTAAAGATGTTCTGACTGATGCTTTCTCTTTGATGAGGAATAACGTGAACTGCAATCAGAGAAACCAGATAGGTAGACTCGATAGTTGCTTTTTTCAAGCATCACTATTATTACTCAAGAGAACCTGCATGTAAGTGACTGTTATCCCTGAGTATATTTGAATAATGTAAACATGAACTAGTCAGGTTAGGAATGGACATCAAATCAAGCACTGATATAACTTTTGAGTACAGAGTGTCGTAAATAATTTCTGTAAGTTCCCTTGTATAGAAAAAACTTCTAAATCTTGAAGTGAAGAAAAGTACTAAGTCCCAACAAGTGAAAAATATTCCAAGAGTTGAGGTGAGCTAAAATCCAAAACCAAAACAGACGCACTGGAACTCAGAGTCTGATGCAAAGGTTTATTGGACACCGAGTGACAAAGTATCCCACAAGTGATTGTGTTCCCGGGAGCAGACTGGGTTAGGGTTACTAACCCTGCCCGTTTCTCTCCGTACAATCCCTTATATAGTTTCTTCCCATTATTTGTATCATTTTTTCTATTGGTACAGTACAGTTGGTCACAGATGCATTATGCACTCTTACATTATTGGTCCCTTGTCCTGGGGTTTCAGATTACAGGTGGGGGGTTTTTATACAACGACAATTCTTCCAATTTACGATTAGTGGTACTGGCCCGATGACAATTCTCCCAATTTACGGCAAATGGTACTGTCCCTGAACTCTGCAGTTACAGATATTGTCGTGAATAATTATATAAGTTCCCCTGTATTGTGTGATATACTAAGTCATGAAGTGAAGAATAATTCTAAGTTTCAAAATTGAAGAATGGTTCTAAGTATCGTGAAGGGCTGGATCCTAAGTCCAAACAGACGCACTGGAACTCAGAGTTTGATACAAGTGTTAGAACTCAATGCAACAGAGAGGTTCCAACAAACGTGAGCTAGATTCTGCAAAATCAGACTGGTATTTTTCTCCGGACATTCATCTTATATCAACCTTATCAGTACAGTAATTTTGTCATTGGTACAATGTTTGTTTGTCATAAATGCATTATGCATTTCACACTCTATTGGCCTCTCTCCCTAGGGGCTTCAGAACATTAAATGCACAGACAATTGACCTTGAGGCCAGGTGCACTGGGTTTCTTTTGACGTTGGACCGTAACTTTTGCCTCAAGATAACCGGGATTTGTCGTTTTCTTCTGAAAGAAGTGTACACACACTTATCCAAATTAACACTTTGGGCTTGATTTCTTCTACATATTAGTGACTATACTCATCAGTCTACAGCTTGGCATTTGGTTTTAAGTAATATATCATATAAAAGTATAAAAGGTGATTAAGAGGTACATTTTCAACCATATCATCCATAATCATTCTCCATCTTCATCATTACAATAGTGTGATGTTTTTTCTACAACATTATAAGTGTGTGGGCGCAGGGTCTTAAACGTGCCACTTGAGTTATAGCTGGGGGCCTCTGGCTTGTAAAAGTAGATGCATATCTACAAGTGGTCTTTTCCCGCATTCCTCAGACCCTAATATCCAGATCTTTAAACTTTGGCCTTAAGATCTTCTACCGGTTTGTAGTATTGATAATAATCAGTCAACAGCTCAACATATAGTTTCCAGTAATATAGAATAAACTAAAAAAGATGTCTGAGTTTCTTTTTAAATCAAGTAAACCATTAATCATAACCTATCTTCATCAACAATATGATGTCAAATTCTACGTCAAGAGTTTGTAGTCTTATTGCTTCTATTTGATTTGTAGGTTTATCTTATAATATATCCAGGCTGACACTGCATGGCCTGGTGTTTTGAGTAGGCTGATGTCACAGAAAAAGCTCTTGCAGTCAACCCACCCCATTCCACTTCTCTTTACACCTTACCCTCATGCCCCCCAGGTACAGTAGCACAGCTGGTTTTCCCATTTTGCCTTGCAAGGAACGGCGGTCAGGAAGGCATTCATTCTGATAGGTGTTGAGTGTCGTGAAACTGTGGTCCCCATCCCTGGTTTTTTCCCTTTCCCACGGCTAGACTCCCAGCCACCTGCAACACTAACTGGATTTTACAAGACTGATTACAGGGTAAAACTAACAACTAAAGGTTAGAACATTAAATTAAAACTCCCCAGTGTTTATTATTTTGTTTTCCAACCCTGCATATGTTTCAGCCATGAATATATGTAATAATGGCAATACTTTATCGATTTAGCTGGTAAGTATTTAACCTCAGAGTTTTTGTGGTACTACCATACCCAAAAGGAGTGGGACTGCTGGGAAAAGGCTAACATGCCTCACTCAGTACTCATATACAGTATAAAGTACACTATATGGACAAAAGTATGTGGACACCAGACCATCAAATCCAATTCCAAAACCATCTGCATTAATATGGAGTTTACCCCCTCTTTGCAGCTATAACAGCCGCCTATTCTGGGAAAGATGTCAAGGTTATTCATCACACCAGACAACACATTTTCACTGCTCTAGAGTCAAGTGGCAGTGTTCTATCCTCCACACCAGACAACACTTGGCAGTAGGCATGTTGACGTGAGGCTTGTGTGTTGGTGCTCGGCCATTGAAGACCCATTATGAAGCTTCAGACGTGTAGTTTTTATGCTTCCAGAGGCAGTTTGGAACTGTGGTGAGTGAAGCAACTCTTGGCGGTCCCAATCTGTGAGTTTGTGGGGTGTACTGCTTTCTGGCTGAGCTGTTGTTTCTCGGTGGTCCTTCTTTTAGTGTATACAATTTTATGCAAATGTTTTAGTACCCCTGGGGGGTATTCCATCAACGTCGCTAACGCAAGTCTCGCTAAAACGAATAAGTCTCACTTGGGTAAACGTCAACTCAGACTTAAGCCTCAAGCCGTTCCACTAACGTTCCGTTCCACTAACAGGCAACGCTAATTCAAGCTAGACCTCAATAAGCTTAGACTGTGCAGCCCAGATCAGGCGATCGTCGAAAAGAGGAGTTATGTCGCAAAAAGCAAAGCGTAAACCAGCAGAGTGGTGTTGTTTCAGCAGCGTAAATGATAAATGAGCGTTTAGATTTTTTGGGGGAGTTGTCCCCAAAAAGGGTTGCCGCAATTAACATGACAAGGGAGACAACTTGTCAAACCATTACGACCGTTAAAAAGCGTAAATTGTAGACATTTTACACAAATTAACATATATGCATTCAGTGATTTACTGATAGGAATTAGCGTAATTTGATGAGCTGTTTGAAACCGTTCTGACAGTAGGCTGGCCTATGGCCGATATTCTCAACAGGAGATTGAGAATATAACCCAAAAAAGAACGTGGCAGCAATTGAAAATTGTAGGATAAAATTCAAAACACTGAAGAAGGCCATGGTTAATTGAACTTGATGTGGGCTAATAATGTTTTTGTCTTCACATCTTGAACACAATTAATAAATTACTTAAAAATAACTTTGCCGCACGCATTTATTAAGATAAAAGTGTTGTCAAAGAACGGATACGCCATAAGCGATTGTAACTTGTCTAGACGCTCTGCTTAGTTTCTAAGGCCTTATTTTATGTCACTTAACTAATGGCTTTTGAAAACAGTTAAAGTGACATTATTTCTTAACTTGTTTATTTAAATTAATATATTTTTGGGAGATGAAGTAAACACGTAAATCGTTCATGTATGCACTTCAAAAAGTCTTCATTTACGTTTCCGAACACGGACTAAAGTGTTTTGCGCGCAGGAATTTACTCGACGGAACTGTCTTTTGAAATTCTGTTTCCGCTTGTTTGAAATTCTTTGCAACACATTTTAGTTTAGCTTGACTTTTAGCCTGACACGGAGCAGGCTAGTTCCGAAGTAAGTTACCTTGGTTACGTAGCTTGAACTAAAATAAGCCACCTTAATGGAACTGAACTCTCGCTAAAGTAAGTGAGACTTGGCGAAATAAGTCTCGCTTTTCCTTAATCGACGTTGATGGAATACCCCCATGTTATTGTGAATAGGTAAACAAGTAAAAGATGACCTGATTTCCAAAAGGCATACATTTGAAGATCAGACATTTCTTAAATATGTTATGCAAGATCCGTATTATTTCCATCTTTTACAGTTTCAAACAAATAAAAAAGGAAAAGAGCCCAAAGCAAAAGTTTGGGCACCCTGCATGGTCAGTACTTAGTAACACCAGAGAATGTATAATCTAAGAGAACTCCCACTCTCGGGATACTTCCGGGTTCTGAACTGGTTGCAGTTCCACACTAATTCCATGTGATGGCGCTAACGGTCGAGTGCAGAATGAATGGAGGTCTATGAAGTTATACCCCTAAAAATCCACTTTTCTCAGGATATAATTTTTTTTCTAGTAATTAGAATTTGGAATTCGAAAGGGGAGGCAAAAAAAATACTAACTACTGGGTGTTAGATTTTTTTAAAGTAGTTATTTTCTTCTAAAAATACTTTTACAATGTCAGAGACATCATACACATTGTACGACCAGAGATACCGTATTACGGCAAGCTCCGGTCACTATCTTTTCTCTCTCGAGGCATCGACAACACAGCTGACAGGTTAGGCTCCCCCTGTCAATACACATGCTAGAAAGAGTTTTGGCTTGCTAATGTTGTTTCTAATGTTGCTAATGCTCTGACATTATGATTCCACTTCGGATGCCATCAAGCGGGATCTCTGGTCGTAGTCAGTCCATCACTAACCAATCAGCATTCATTAGCAGAATGCTAGCGTGTTATGGGTAGCAACGACTCACCTTGTAAGAAATCGAAAGGACATAAGTACTCGTTCATCCAATTTTCGACCTATAATCCATGTTGAACATGCAAAAATTACAATAAAATCTGAGATTTCTCAACGACAATCAGGTGAAAAATACATTTTTAGCTGTTTAGCTCCATAGACTCCCATTCATTCTGCACTCGACCACGATCACTCCCAGTGGAACTCAGGTGGAACTGCAACAAAATTCGGTACAATGGGGCTTAATGACGAGTGGCAAGGCTCTCCTTAAACAGGCTCTGGTAACACCCTCTTTGGCAAGTATCACAGCTTGTAAACACTTGAACACTTTTTGTAGCCAGCTAAGAGTTTTTCAATTCTTGTTTGGGGGATTTTCACCCATTCTTCCTTGCAAAAGTTCTGTGTGATTCTTAGTCCGTCTTGCATGCACTGCTCTTTTGAAATCTATCCACAATTTTTTTATGTTTAGGTTGGAGGACTGCGAGGGCCATGGCAAAACCTTCAGCTTATGCCTCTTGAGGCCATTGTGGATTTTCAGGTGTGTTTAGGATCATTATCCTGTTGCAGAAGCCATCCTCTTTTAATATGTGATGCTGAATTTTGTGGTGAAGACACAGGAAAGGTTTTCTTCGCATGACTCATCCATGAAGGTCATATTTGTGCAGGTGTCGCTGTCCAGTAGAACAGTCCACCACCATTTTAGAGTCTGCAAAATGTTCCTGAAGGTGAAACTTTTTGGTTTTGATTAGCCTTTCTAGCAATCCTACGAGCAGTACTCTCTATACATTTTCTTGGTCTTCCAGACCTCAACTTGACCTCCACCGTTCCTGTTAACTGCCATTTCTTAATTACATTACAAACTGAGGAAATGGCTACCTGAATACGCTTTGCTATCTTATAGCCTCCTGCTTTGTGGGTATGAATTATAAAAATGTTCAGAGTTCTAGGCATGCCATGACTGCACTGTTTTGGGACAAGGTTTGAAGAGTCGCTGATTAAAGTCTAACGGTGCGTCGCATCGCTTGCCTTCCTAAAGTACACCACGCTCGGGGGCATGTTAGACAAGTTAATACAGAGTTGTAGTCACACCCAGAAACCAGTCCGATTGGCCAACACTAGCGTTTTTACGCTCTTCATTTACATAAAGTTGAGAAAATCCAACTTGCTCCACTCCGCTCGCCTTCCCACAATGCCATTCGCGAGCGACAACGCCCGATTTCATTGAAAATGAATTGGAAGCCGACGCTCCGCACCGCTTCGCTGTAGTGGACACGCACCGTTAGAACTTGGTAAAAGTTATCTGAGAGCTCAAATCTCTTGGGGTGCCCCGACCTTTCATGGTGCTCCTTTCTTTTTTTGCACTCTTTGAACAAATTGTACAAAACTAAAATAATACAATAATTCTGCTTACAATTTTGAAAATAATGTTTCATCTTTAACGTTATGCCTTTTGGAGATCAGGTCATCTTCTCCTCGCTTAACTATTCACAGTAACAGAACATTTTACCAGGGGTACCCAAACCTTTGCATAAAACTGTATATAAGATGGGGTCTACTGTTAGTGGAGCATGGGTGTTGTTCTTTTATCACCCCCTTAGCTCTTCAATTTATCCACACAAACACACTATAGTGAAAAAGTGCTGAACAGTATCTATAGATACGAATGTTAGCACTGGTCTCTTGCCTGTCATAAAAGTTACTCTCATCAGGGGAGCATCACATCTACATGAAACAGTAGTCAGAAGGCTATGGTAAAACAGGCTCTCTCCGTAATTCACTGAAAGTAGAAGTGTTTGATTCAGCATAAACTTAATTGAGGAACCTAGCAACCTTAACTTCTGTGATGCCTATTTCCAATGATGGTAAAAACAGTTGACCTTTTTGTATAATCTGAGACCATGTTTTTGCACTTCTATAGTGAACACATGCATGGAAGACACATGTCCATACACTCATAGATTTAACAGTTGTAAGAGCCAAAAATATATTTAAATGAATGAAGAATATTGCATAATGTCACATGTTAGCAAATGGTATTGTCAAAGTAAATCCTTTGGGGATATTTGCAGCATGCCAGGCCCTGACTGAGCATTCTTTGTAACCCATACAAAATGTTATTTTCCAGTTACTGGCAGGTAAATGTGGCAGAAGAATATGCTGGTGTCCATTACAGTTGGAAGAAACAATGATTTTCTTGTGGACAATACCAATCTTTGGTCGAAATTCAGGATACAAAGAGTTCATTGTTCAAGTAATGGAAGCCTCCTGATCATTCTCTGTAAACAATGACATGCAAAACATATATATATTGAAACACTATTGAGTCCATTAACAGTTGTTCTCAGTCACGTTGGTACTTTTCAGATCACAATGGAAATTCTCAAAACTATTTGTTCAACCTCCACATCATCTCTCTACACATCATAAAATCAATGTCTCCTTTTAAACTATGCTTAGGTACATTCATGCAAATGAATACGTACAATTTGTTTTGCTGTTTCCTACATTATCAATTGCTTATGTCATGTTGTACTAGTACAAAATGTGCTAGTTCACTATTAAATAGTCTTACCCCCCAAAACATAATTGTCAATCCCCATACAGAGCTGCATGTACAGTTGTTCCCAAGGGGTGTTTTCTATGTTTACATTACTACCTAAAATAATTGTGCTATGCAATGCTGTATAACAGACTTGTCTTTTTTCTGTATCGCAATGACATGGTCTGTCAACGAGTTACAGTACAAAAAGTGTCTATTGCAATCAATCTCCCACATACAGTAAGTAATGTGAAACGTTGTTATGTTTAAATTGATATGTGCCATACAAAAAGACTGCAGCTTTGGGCATTTTCAATAATTCATTCATCAAAACCTCAGCCATAGTTTACATCAGAGACTACTTACAGAATACACTGTTATATTGTCAACATGGCTAAGTATTTTGATTGTCTTGTTTGTGAACAATGAAACAAGGACTTCTCATTCGGATGGCACTGAACTAAGAATTTTGAGGGCGTTAGAGGCTTTTGTTTTGTGTTGCAGCTTGTACCATTTGATTTGAGAAATGCACTTCATGTTTTGTCAATGTTAAGAATGATTCGAGAAATATACCAAAGCAACTGAGAAAAACTAAGATCCCCATTAGTTAGTGATTTGTCTGGCCTAGGAGCTTAAATCTACACCAGTATGTCTCAAGTGAAGTGTCTGGTTTATGGATTAAAGGGTATTAATGCAATCTATCAATTAAGACAGTTCATCTGTGTTTCAACCTTGAGTTGCATTCTCTTCCACATATAAGTGAGTATGTACGTAGTCTTTTGTCTACAACTTGAGCGTGTCAACTCAAGATCCAGGTTCACCAGAAACTTCCTAATCTTCCTCCCCAATACATCCTACTATGTGTCCATGAGTGTGTGCCACTGGCACACCTGCTGTCCCTCTGCCTCTTTCATCTGAGTCCAGTGGGCCTGCTGCTCCTCCCCAGTGCTGTTGAGGCCAAGGGAGACCCATCCTAGCTTCTCCCTCGGCTTCATGCTGCTCCGTCTACAAAAAACAGTCACAACCAGGGAGACCTCGGACAGTTGGAACAGTGCCACCTGGAACACAAAGGTCTCCTTGTAGGTGGGGTTATGCTGGCCACGGCACACCGCTGTTTTACACTTGGACATCTCCTTGCCTTTGGAGTCCACCATGGTCAGCTTTCACATAGGTATCTGAGAGGAGAAAAAGAAGTGAGGACAGAAAGTAAGAAGCTACCATCTAGTGGAAACCCAGGCTTAATAAAGCAGTCCAATCATGTTGAGCTCTGGATTGTGTAATATACCATAATACTGATAAAATAGACTAATTGCATTTAACAGTCCTCACCTCTCATGATATAGAGCTGCCCCCCAATGAACTCTTTTATGCAACATAACAGACCATCTGGCACAATAGTGCAGAACACACAAGGGACAGGAAAAAGAACAGGAGGGAAGAGAAGTGGACAAGAGAGAGAGGGTATGAGTAAGTGAACAGAAATTGTACAAGATAGTTTATTGGACTGATTTGCAGAGGCAGGATTTGGCAGATCTGAGCAAATTTGTTTTTGAAAAAGATCAATCATTCAAGTGTAGAAGGGAAACATCCTCTCAAACGTTGAAAAGTCAGTGATGTCATCAATTGTTACATAACAGTGAATAGTAATACTTGGAGTCATACATCTTCAAGTATAATATCCCTAAAACTATCATTGCAGTTGAATTGGCAAAATTGAATAAACATGGCAGAGTAAAACTTACTGGTAGGCTTCTCTGAAGCTGTGTTTTTGAAGTGACTGCCCTGTATGACTTCAGCAGAGAGTCGTCCTGTGGTAGAGTTGTAGATGAGTCCCAGTAAAATCTCTGGACAGGACGAGTCTCCTGTGGATCGGTAGGACAAGGCCCCCGCACTGCGAGATATGCTCACCAGAGAGCCACAACCCTAACACATTGCACAACCAAACACCGACACGGTTACCCAAAGACAACTGAAAAATGATTATATATCATAGAACTACTGGAAAGTGGTGTTAATAGGCACTGTCAAAAGAGTTTGTGTACTTAGTTTGGTTTGGTTTGGTTAGGAAGCGTGTACTTGTTTTTGCAGGCATTGTGACTAAGTGTACATCAAGCAGACATTTATAAAAAAATACACAAACATAAACTGGCAAGCCCAGTGGGTCCTTACTGTTAGTGTCGAGCCGGGGTCCAAGGTGACAGGCAACACCATCTTGCCCTGCAAGTTGAGCTTGGTCAGGTAGAAGACCTTTTCTCCCAGCACCTTCTCTTTTTTCATACGCCGAACACTGTAGAGGCGGAACCGTACCGCGTAGTGTCCAAGAGCCTCTTGTTCCACACGGGAGAAACGGAAGGTCTCGGTGAACACAGGGCATGGGCCCTTCTGCACCCCAGTCTTGGCCCGCTGCTTCTTGGTGGGCAGCAGAACCAGGTGTACCTGCCAGGAGATGTTGCCCATCTGTTTGAGGGCTGGGATATCGGTGGCTGCGGTGACGGTGACTGCCAGCCACTGCTCACCAGAGTCGTACTCAAAGGCTACATCCAGAGTGCCATACTTGGCCAGAGGCTCTGGCTCATACGCCATGGGTAGCTGAGGAGCTGAGCCATCCTGAGATAATAAAAGGTGTAAAGGAATGGATAAGAGAGTGGTAAAAGATTTAAGAGATATCTTGTGAGCTCTTGAAAATTGCTAAAATGAATTCCTCATCTCTTTAGTATTCACTCTCAAATAATATAATGTCCTTAGTGGGAGAAGAACAGACTTAACCAGGTTAGGTGTACTATAAACTCACTTCTGGGCCTAGTACAGCAGTACTGTCACTTGGAACATCCTCCTCGTAGCCCTTGTTGAGATAACTATCGGTGTCCTGGTCCAAGCTTGCCTCACTGGAGTGGCAGGTCCTGACACTGCCCACCTCTGGGGATGACCCCCTCTGACGGGACTTGTGAGCCGGCACATCCTTGTCCTGGTAGGGAGGAGGGTGTAACTCATTCAGGGTAAAGTCCCTCTGGATCCGTTGGATACTGTTGGCTGTGTTTATGACAGAAAGATTTAAGTGAACAACACTAAAGAGTGTGCAAACAAGGGATGTTCATGTGGCACAATCTGTGGTTATAAGCTTCTCAGGCCCAACGAGCCTGTGGGCAAATTGAGCACAGTGGCAACTAAAATGTAACGACAACTTAGCTCTGTTTCATATTCTAGTAAGTTTCATAATTTTTTGGCCAATTACGACACACTGCCTGCGATCGGCTGCGATCTGCTGCGACGCGCCTGGAAGCGCCGCCTCTTTTCTTTCGGCGCCCATGTTATCAAATGGGACCGACCACACTGGCTGCGAAGCGCCGCGACTGCCTGCGATCTGCAGCGATCGGTTCGACAGCAGGTCTAATTTTTTCGCGAGACGCTTGCGAAATCGGCTGCAGGATGATGAAATACACCATATAAGTTGATGTATTTGAATAAAAAAACATGTTATTAAGATTTTACTACATTAATTGTAGACTACGGTGAACATTTGTGAAGTTGTAGACTTAATATTTTTTTACTTTGACTTTTTTACTATAGGCTACTTTGGAGACCTTTGTACCAATATTCACCCTATATTAAACCTAACTACACAATGTTGGTAACGAACGGCCTTTACATGTGGTTACCCTGATGAAACTGAATGAAAATACACGGATTGATCTGTTGAGCTAGCATGCCCGTAGTTGTTTTGTTTGTTTGAGAGAAACGAGTTGTCATGCGTTGCACACAACACAAACGCGTGCAGATGCCAGATAGCCTACCGACAGAGAACCCCCAAGTCGAAATCTGCGAGACATTCAAGGAGTGCGACATCAAATTCATTCTCGAAGTTGAAAAGCACAGGGAGTTGTATGACCCCCAGCAATAATTTTACAAGGACAACGTAGAGAAGGATCAATGTTGGGGCGGCTGTTGGAATAACACGTTTCCTAAATATAGCCTATCCCATGTGTATGTACCATGTCATTGAAAAAGGAAAGCTCAGAGCTGAAAGGCTTGGTGACCGTCGCGGAGAAATTCGCGTCTGGTGTGGACAGCTTTTGCTCAGTCGTAGCCGATCGTAGCGCGTCCAGGCGCTTCGCAGCCAGTGTGTCCCAGGCGTTATCCCTTTTCACAATAGCGCTTTCAGAGACTACAATTCTATTCGGGCTTAAGGACAATTGCAGCACTTTTCTTTTGATAAGCACATTCTTTGTTTTAACAGGCCACATCAAAGACATGCACGTGTGCTTGCGCATGCCTGTAGCATATGTGTGTATACAGTGCTGTACATTTGGCTACATAAGCCTACATGTAAGAACTGCAGGTTGTAACTAACTCACTGTGAGTCACTCATTTCAACTCACCATGTCCTGGAGAGGCTACACTGCTGTAGCCCTCATGCTCTGTGACGTTTTTGGGTCTGTTAGTCGAGGTGTGATGTTGCGCCAGCACCTCAGGCCCTCTCACTGGCCACTCTTCCTCGCTGTCAGACAAACCCCCCTCTGGATGGGACTTGTCTGGCGGTTGTAGAAATACTTAGCAGCTAAAACTCACCATTCTTTCATTAGTACTAAGCTTACAAACATATGGTGTGTTGACTTTCACACTTTAAAAAACACAAATGGCTGTTTATGTATGATGAGGCTCAATAGAACAGGGACAGGCAGAGAGAGAAGAAAACTCAGGGCTGATTGAAGTTCAAGGCTATAACGATGCATGAGAGAACCAAAGAAGAGTTTGTACAGGATAATAATAAGAGATTCAGCCAATAGCAAAGCAAGATATCCTCAAACCTGTATCGAGTTTCTTCTTACATGTATTCATGTTCTTCTTTTTATACTTAGATTTTTCTGCCTTCTCCGAGTCCTTGTTTGAGCCTTTGCTTTGTTTGGTGTCTGTCTTCTTTTTGTCTAGAGTAGGGGAGTTGCCCTCATTTTCCTCAAACTCCCCTTTTGTGTTCATCTTTTTTTTAAAGCTTGGCTCTTCAACTTTAGCTCCACACTTATTCTGTTTCAAAGTCTTTCTTTCCTCCTCAGAGCTAGGAGATATACTATTCTCACAGTTTTTGGCAGATTTGTTCAACATATCTTTCTTGTTGCCCTGCTCTTTAGAAAAGCTGGCCTCTTCATTCACATGATCTTTCTCTATGGTCTCCTGCTGGCTATTTTGTGTTTTTTCTACAGTCATTTTATACATGCTGCTGGAGTGTGAGTATATATATTCCTCCTCTTTTTTTATCTTCTCCTCTTTTTCTTTCTCCTCTTTTGCATTACTCAATCCAGGTTTTTTGACTCTCCAGCATCCATCTCTCCACTCCCATTCTAACTGACTTGGAGTATACTCTCCTTCTGTACAGTCTGAATTGTTCACGTCTGTACTGGCCTCAGTGTCTTTGGAGGCCTGCTTTTTGCTTTTGCGGGTAACTTTTTCCTCCTGAGTTCCTCCCCCGACCTCTTCCTCCTCCTGGACCTTGTTGATGATAGTGGTGACCTGCTCAGTAAGCTGGTCACTGACTGTGTAGGTAGCATCACTAACGGCACTAGCAATGTCGTCCACACGGCTGCTGACAGAGTCCAAGATGGAAGAAATGTTCACTGATGGCAGGCTCTGCTGGAAGCTCTTGAAGAAGGCCATCTTTGCTGGAGCTACTATTGACACTCTGCCCACTAGATTACCTCACCTCTCTGGCTCTGGTGGAGATATTGGTCCATCAGTGTATAAGAGAAGCAGTGCACAGATGTGCATGTACTAAAACCATACTAGTAATGTCTGGGACAAGTCTCAGTCATTCAAACATGTTTTTATAAGGATGGGAATGGGACTTTATCAATAGTCATACTTACATGCAAATAAATGCAACTATTTTTTATTCTATAAGCACATGTAAGGTAACATTGTAAATGTTACCTTGCTGGTCCTTTTTAAAGTCACTGAGGCATGGCAGATTGCAGTTGTTCTCCATTGACAGCTTGTTGCTGAGGTATAGAAAAAAAAGAGCCATCAGGGCCATGAATGCTCCAATGGAGGACAGGAGGCCGAGCAGCTCAGGAGACACTAAGGAAAGAGACAGAGAGAACGAATGAGAGATAGAGACAAAGAAATAGAATGAGAAAGAAAGAAGGAACAAAAACAGATACAAATGTCCACAAAGTTAATAATGAATTCCCACCTGGTAAGAAATGTTCACACACAACAAAAATGAGAATGATATTTTGCTTCAAAGGTTCAGCAGACACAGTTATGTAGGCCAACAATGTATTGTTCTTGTACACTGTAAAGTTAAACCCAATGTTACTCATGAGATATTTTTACTGATGCCTCAGAGGAGCAGAGATGCTCTGAAATTCAGATGTAGAGCGACAGTTAGTAGTAAGCTGTGCAGGTGAGAGCATTAATATGAGTCTGTTACCGTATCAACCCAAACTAAATATCAGTAGTAAAATACTGTAAGTGTTCCATATATTTGTGAATGGGATGGTATTTCAAATGGTATGTTTTCCCACTCAAGAAGACTAGACAATAGAATTTAGTCCATATTTAGAACGAATAAACATATGCACCGTGAAAACATTTACCAGCTGTCAAGGGTCATTATGTGTGGGTAATCAACTGAAAATCTGTATTACGGGCAATCAAAAACGAGTCTCCTGCGTATGTAAACCACAGTTACGTCTGCTCTGATAAAGAGTTTAAAGTTGCAGACCAACATCAAACAGATACAGATATCATGTATAAAGATAGATGAGCAGAGAATATCTCAAATAATCTCACCTCATCACTGGCTTCATTTCAAGTTGTCCTAAAACATATTCCAATTATCAATCATTCTATACCCTTGACATAGATCAAAGGTAAGATGAAGTCCTTGTTTTCACAAGGAAAATGTATGTGACAAAGCTGTCCATTAGCAATCCAATATTAAAAAACTGTAATTGACTCTAAATGGTAGCCAGTGTATACTTCACCCAGCTGTCCGTCACTTACAATTGGTTGATTGAGTCAAATTAGCTTACATATTGTAAAATGTACAGTGTTCACACACCTGAACAGCTTATATCCCTCTTCCACATCAGTGTGATGCCACTTCATGTGTTAGTGCTCTGTATAAGCAACTGCACCTCAATTATTCAAATGCTTGCAGTTACTTGATGCCTTTCTCTACACACCAGCTTGCAAAGTGTTAGCTCGGCTTGAGTCCCCACCCATACTGTCAATATGTGTGTTGTTTTTAGTTTTTCTCTAAGCTAATATTTGATATCTGCGTCAAACAAAAAAACATGGACTACAAATGTTTTAGGTAACATTCACTTTACAATAAACTTCACTGTAACTAAACAAATATCTCAAACAGCAGGTATTTAATATACGTTGATGAGTAAACAAATAAAAACACTTTATTCCAACGTTCTTAGTGCCATACAAGAATATTAATCTATTATCAAGACACTTATGTAAGAGTGATACAGTAAGGTCATCTGAAAATGTTGCTTACATATACGTTTCTGCTCAATACGAAACCTAATCCCTACCAGTAAATAACTAATGGCCTACTTTGGAAAAAAGTGTGCTAAAACTTGATATGCCATTCATAATTCACACACAGATATAGCATTTTCTAATTACTATAACTACAGTAAACAATTAGCAATTATAAAATACAGGTAAGTTCTTTTAAATTGCTAGCTTTCCATAGAATTCTAAGATGAACGAATGCATAGTCAGAAATACAGGGGACAGACTGTGTACATGACCTTACCTCGTCTGGCACAGATAAACTCATGCGCCCCACAGCTCCTCCCCCCGCCTAAGGAGTAAAGGGAAAATGTTAGGGATTAGCCTAATAAAAATGTATCAAGTTGTTTTATAGTTATCAAGTGTTTTATTATGAGCATAATAGCATATAGGTACATAGAAGTACATATTAACTAGAGAGGGACGACCTTTCATGTGTGTTCGCGTCTATGTTGCTTACCTAGTAACGAATGTACGGTCGTCGAAAAACTTCACTCGTGCGACTATTAATGAATACAACGTTACGGTGTGTTTACACTGCAGCAACGCGATGCGAGTGACAACATGTTTTCCATTCATTTTCAATGGAGCCAGGTGAAACGCTTGCGTGGTGCATTGTGGGTAGTGACGCGACGCGATGAAATTGAGATTTTCTCAACTTTAAGCAAATGAGGAGCGATTTTCGCTAGCGATGGCCAATCGGGGTGTTTTTTTTTGTTTCTCGTAACGTAGCAACCATGGTAAACATTTGTAGCTTTGCATTTTTAAGATGGAGGAGAAACGTATCGCCTGTGCGGCTGCATATCCAGTCATGTACGATACGTCTCTGTATTTGTACAAGACATTAATAAAAAGTATGGGGCCTGGCGCAGGGTTGCCGACGTTGTCGGTGCTCCTGGTGGGTTTTATGTACTTTCAAATTCAGTCTCGTCACATTACGTAACTTTGTTCTGTGGTAACTAGCTAGTTACTAGTAGCCCGGCTGGAACTCCCCAGTCGTATCGACAGATTAGCAGAGACTTTGAGTAATATAATAAAACGTTTTACACATGTCAACGTGTATGTATGTTTTTTTTTGTAACAAGTTGTATTTTGATCGATGTTGCAAGTACGTAAACCCAAGTCTGCACACTTGGCCATGACAACTACAACAGAGACTTTATAAAACTACAATTCTACATTAATCTGTTTGATACGCCCCTGAGCGTGGTGAACTGTGGGAAGGCGAGCGATGGCAAGCGATTTGCGTTGCTGCAGTGTAAACGCACTGTTACAGTGCGTTCACACTGCAGCGATGCGATGCGAGCGACAACATGTTTTCCATTCATTTTCAATGGAGCCAGGCGAATCGCTTGCGTGGTGCATTGTGGGTAGCGACGCGGCAGAGTTGACTCTTCCGGAATTTCACACACTTTGAAAGCACACTTCTCACCGCTGCATTTCCTTTACATATCCAGACCCTTTGTCTCAGCCGAGCAAGGGTATGGTTTCTCCCTCGATGTCCGATTTCCTTATGAGTGTTCCTGATGATCAGGGTCGTGATGTGGTGATCCTTGGCCAGGATAGTTGGATGATTTGTGTGTTCTGGCAAAGCTGCCTGGTACAATCTTTCACCAACCCGGAGAACCCCGTCTTGAAGGAAGGGATCCTGCTTCACGATAGCACTGCTTCTCTTGACCTTTTCACCATTCTGCAGAGCGCGAAGCTCCTCATTACATTTACATTTACATTTATTCATTTAGCAGACGCTTTTATCCAAAGCGACTTCCAAGAGAGAGCTTTACAAAAGTGCATAGGTCACTGATCATAACAACGAGATATCCCCAACATTGCAAGTAGTCAAACATGAATCATACATTGTGAAAAAACCCAAAAATAAGTGCCAAAGGGAAAAATCATAAGAGCATGAAGTTAAACAAGTTACAATTGGACAACATGAATCTAAAAGTGCACCTGTGGACGAGCAAACAACAGTAAACTACCTCACAGCGAGTACAATAATTGTAATCAGTTACAGCTAACCGACAAGAGCAGCAGCTCTCTAAGTCAGAGTCCTTGTGATCCTGGAAGAAACTAACATCATGTCCAGCAGATCTTTCCTAGGTACCGTTGTATTCCCGGAACAAGTGTGTCTTGAGCCTATTCTTGAAGGTGGGGAGACAGTCAGTGTCTCTGATGGAGGTGGGGAGTTGATTCCACCACTGGGGGGCCAGACAGGGGAAGAGCTTGTGTTGGGACCGGGCGGTCTTGAGCGGTGGGACCACCAGACGGTTGTCAGAGGAGGACCGAAGGTGGCGGGAGGGGGTGTAGGGCTGGAGGAGAGACTTGATGTAGTCGGGTGCAGTCCCATTCACCGCTCGGAAGGTCAGTACCAGGGTCTTGAATCTGATACGGGCCGTGACGGGCAGCCAGTGAAGGGAGACGAGGAGCGGGGTAACATGGAAGGTTTGACTTTGGCTGAACTGAATGATCACAGTTTCTGCTCTTCTGAGGTCCTTGACAGTCAAATGGGTTCCTTTCAGGGTAGATTTCCATTTCGGCATGTGGTTTTTAACTGTCTTGATTTTCGCATCTCGACTTTCTGAAGACAGGGCTTGAGACTCCTTTGCTCTTTCTTGTTCGGGAAGTGATGACAGCACTTCGCGGCTGTTGCTTGACCACTTAGTCAAGAGGAATCCTCCACTCTCACACAGTGCAATGAGGTCCTTGGTCAAGGCAGTGGCCTTCTTCTCGTTGGACGTCGAGACCAGGCAGTCATCGACGTAGAAGTGCTCTAAGACTGTAGTTACTGCTTCAGGTGATGACCTGTCTTTTCCATCCTCTGCAGTCTGTCTTAAAGCATAGTTGGCGCAGCTCGGGCTCGTCATCTTGGCTGTGGATTATCTTCCAGGGCTCCATCGCAGAGTGAGCGTTCATTCCAATTAGTATCTCAACATCTGCGTCGATCTGTGGTAACCGTACATCTTTACGCAGATACGGCCATCTTTCCAAGTCCTTCTCAACAGGAACATTGGGCCTCATTCTCGAACATTTTCTTAAGTTTCTTCTTAAATGTTTCTTACGTGCTTCGGAAAAACAACGTAAGAAAAAGACGTCAAATTCATGAACGCTTGAAAATGTATTCCTACGCAGCAGAAGTTTTCTGAACTGTGCTCCCGGGAAAAGTTTTCTTAAATTGAAAGCGCGTCCTCGTGCTCCTCAATTTGCATACATACACGCCCCGGCAGCTCCTTATAAGGGCACGCAACAGCAGTGACGTGTGCAGTCAGAATCAACACAATTACGAATACAATTAGGAAAGCAACAGGAACGCAAGTTATGTCTAAGCGAAAAGCAACCGGTGCACAGGTGAGCAAGAGAAGACCAAACTTCACCGGTGCAGAGGTTGAAGTGATGCTGCAAGGTGTAGAATTAAAACGTGGCATTTTATTCTGCAGTGTTAATGAAGGGTACAAGCCCTCTCAAAAAAACGAGGCTTGGGAGTACATTACCAGGGAGGTTAACGTGGTGTCAGGGCAGAGCCGCACATCGGCTGAAGTTAAAAAGAAATCAGCCGATGTGAAATCAGAGGCCAAAAAAAGGATAGCCAAGGCTAACCGAGACATCATGGCCACTGGAGGAGGAACAGCGGGCTTAAGGTTGAGTGAGATGGACCAGCGAATCCAGGCCATCTTAGGCACCACAGCAGTCACCGGGTGCCTGGTACTGAACATTTGGATACGGGTAAGTGTGTCTCCCAGAATGGATATCCAACTTAAACATGTGCCATTGCATTGTATGATCCCAACCCCCATAAATTATTCACCCACTTATTTATTCACATCTGAAACAGATTTTGAACCAGATTCGCAGCCGTCCACCAGCGCTGCCCCGTCAACCCAGCCGTCCACCAGCGCTGCCCCGCCAGCCCAGCCGTCCACCAGCGCTGCCACGCGTGCACCCAGGGCCCGTGGCAATGTAGTCACACAGGCGGTGCTGGACAGTCAGGAACGAATGGCCTTCAGCCAGGCGAGATTGGCCGACAGCCTGGAGAGATTGGCCAACAGCCAGGAGAGATTGGCCAACAGCCAGGAAATAATAGCGGGGGCACTGGAAGCCCTGGTTTCAATCATGGCCAAAATGCACGACACCCTTATGATAAACACACACAAACCCTGATACCCTTGTTAGATTATTACTGTAATGTGTTAAGTTTGTGAGATAAATTGTAAAAACTGTATGAAAGAATAGTGACAGGCAAATTGATGTTGAAAGGCTTTATTTGCCCTACATCCTAAAAACCAATTCCTGTCGGACTTGGACCGCGTGCAGGTTTTCCTGGCCCAGCAATGGTTCAGAATCCCCATCAGGTTCTTGGTGAGGTGGCAAGTTAAAGGTTTTATTTGTCACATACAACATCACACCAGTAAGATGAGCAGTGGAATTGTTCTCCACTTGATCTAACAGTGTGCATACTAAGCAAGGTAAATTATTATAATTATTTTAATCCGCGGATGTCTGTAGAGTTGATGTGAACGCAATCACCAACGATTTCTCAGAAATTCATTAACACTTCTAACACAGAGTCTTCTTAAATGCGATTCCCCTTGTGGTTTTTTAAGGAATCGCATTTGAGACAACTCTGGCCGATTTACGACTGCTATTTCGAGTTCGGAAAGTCTTCTGAAGTTAAGAACAAATTAAGAACAAATCCCAGATAAGAAAACTTTCATGAATGCCACATTTTTTCCTAAATCCAATTAAGAAGAAATTACTTCTTAAATTCTTCTTAACTGCGTTCGAGAATGAGGCCAATTGTCCTTCGTTACAGGTATGTCTGTGTGGGTGTAGACGTCTGGCAGGCTTATGTACTTGTTCTCTGTCAAACCGCACCCTTCCAGATCTGAGAGCACGTAGCAGGACACAGGCTTCTCCTGGCCCATAGTACGGAGTAGCACTTGAGTCTTCTTACCATGGACGCCTAGCTGTCTCATCAACCTTTCGGAGCAAAACGTAGCGGAACTTCCTGAGTCCATGAACGCATACGTCTCTATTGTCGTGTTGCTCCTCTTGGATTTGATGCGCACAGGCACGATAGACAGTCATTGCCTCCGGCCCGGTGACTGCCGTGACTTCACTCTTGGCTGGCGCATCTTTTTTTGGAGCTGAGTGTCCGCCGGTAGAGCTTTGACCTTTCTCAGGCTTGACGTTCTCTTGGTCTGTGTTCTTGTCCCTTTTGCTGTGAAGCAGACTTGGGTGTTTCTTGCTGCAGATTGGCTCTCTTTTTACTGTCTTTTGCCATGTGCCCTTGGGTCAGACACCCAAAACAAAGTCCTTTACCTTTAATGAACTCAATTCTCTCGTTGTTTGGCAGACTTCTTTTTTTGTAACATGCGCTCAAGGTGTGTCTGTTGTTGCAGTACAGGCATGGCTCTTGAAATGCGTTGCTTGTCTGCTTGTTCTTTCTTGGTTCTGAGGCATCCCCTTCGTCTGGCTTAACACTTGTAGCACAGCCAGTGGTTCTTTTCGGTCCGCCTCCCTGGGCAGATTTAAAACTTGACCGGCCTTTTTCTTTCGCTTCGGAGTACTCGTTGACATCACCGAACAGTGGGTCTGAAGCTATCCTAGCTTGTCTGTTGATGTACGTCATGAGATCAGAGAACTTTGCTCTTCTTCCTTCCCTTTCTTGTATGTCGAAAGCTATGACTCTCCATCTTTCACGAAGTCTGAAGGGCAACTTTGAGAGGACGATCCGAAGGTTGCTCGGGCTGTTCATCTCCTCGAGGTATTCCATATTCTTCATGACATTGTTACATCCAGTGAGAAAGATGGAGAAGCTGTCAAGTGACTTGGCATCTTCTGCTTTGACTTGAGGCCATTTGAGAGCCATGTCAACGTAGGCTGCAGCTATTTTATAGTCATTGCCATAGTGATAGGTCAAGAGCCTTCTTGCTTCATTGTAGCCTTGTTGTGCGCTCATGTGTTGGCAACTTCTCACAAGTTCTCTTGGTTCACCGCTAGTGAATTGCTCTAGATAGTACAAGCGGTCTTCATCGTTGGCTGTACGACTGTGGATGATGTGCTCAAAAGCCTTCAGGAATGGCAGGAACTCAAAAGGATCGCCACTGAATACAGGGACTTCTCGTTGAGGTAAATTGGCTAGTCTCTGTTGTGTGACTAACATCTCTGTGATATCCTTCTGTTTCAATATCACTTCGCTCAAGTTCAACCTGCCTTCCATTGTAATTTGTACTTGTGTTGTTGTTCTTTTCGTCCTTAACTTGCACGTGAGACTGGTGTGTAGTTGGAAAGTGAGAAGCACTGTTGTATTGGCTAACTCGAAGACTGCTGGTCAATTTTGGTCTGACATCTGGAGCGTGATGTTGGATGGTTGCTGCTGTATGCATGTTCTTGACGAGGTAGGAATTCATCCCGTTGTCGTCCATGTTATCATATTCTTCCATAACTTGTAGCTTTGCTGTGGACTCTGCGATAGCAGTCTCAACCTCTAGCTGCTCCATTTGAGCCTTCAACTGAATCTTCTTGGCTTCCATTTGAGCCTTTTCCAACTGCAGTGCTTGTTTCTTCTTAAGCGCGGCTGCGCGTGCAAGTAGGGCTGCTCTGTTAGCTTCCTCTTTTATACGCAGAGACGAAGCATTAGATGACACTTTGGATGACTTTGAATGTCTACTGCTTACACTTCGTACGGTGACTGAACTATGATTTTCTAGTACAGCGGATGCACTGTCGTCTGGATCCACATCTTCGTCGGCAGACTCACCTTGCTGTGTCGTCGCGCCAGTCTTGGCGTGCCGTCTTGCTTCTATTATCCAATGCTCCAATTTGGTCAGAAAGTTCTCATACTTTATAAGGTTTGTCTCACTTCAATACTGCTGGTCAGCTTTCCTTTCATCATCTCAACAGTTCACTAACTGGATTGTTCACTTCATTAAACCTATTCAGAAATGTTTAGGAATCACTGAGATGATGCTTTTCAATTAGGAGTGCATTTGAATAATTTTTCATTAGGTTTTCTATTTCCTCTGCTTTGGAGACAAGGCGTGCTAATACACGTTTCCTGAGATTCATTTGTTCATCAAGTTTCTTTTCTAGGGCCTTTGTGGTCAACTTGATCTTTTTTTTATGTCTAGCTCGACATTGCCTTCCATCCTGGTTTCATCCAAATCAGACATTTCAATTGGCTACTATTGTTAGACGAGTCTCTTAATATAGCAAGCTCTTGCAAACTACTGAAATCCAGATCAACAGTCCTTTAACCTCAAAACATGTAAATGCTTTCCAGAAAAAGATTCCAGGGCTTTCTATATTTTCAGAATAACTCGAGCTTCTTCTTGGCTTATATGTCTGGTGGTCCCACCGCTCAAGACCGCCCGGTACCAACACCAGCTCTTCCCCTGTCTGGCCCCCCAGTGGTGGAATCAACTCCCCACCTCCATCAGAGACACCGACTGTCTCCCCACCTTCAAGAATAGGCTCAAGACACACTTGTTCCGGGAATACAACGGTACCTAGGAAAGATCTGCTGGACATGATGTTAGTTTCTTCCAGGATCACAAGGACTCTTACTTAGAGACCTGCTGCTCTTGCTGGTTAGCTGTAACTGATTACAATTCTTGTACTCGCTGTGAGGCAGTTTACTGTTGTTTGCTCTTCCACAGGTACACTCGGGCACTTTTAGATTCATGTTTTCCAACTGTAACTTGTTTAACTTCATGCTCTTATGATTCTTCCCTTTGGCACTTATTTTTGGGTTTTTCACAATGTATGATTCATGTTTGACTACTTGCAATGTCGAGGATATCTCGTTGTTATGATCAGTGACCTATGCACTTTTGTAAAGCTCTCTCTTGGAAGTCGCTTTGGATAAAAGCGTCTGCTAAATGAATAAATGTAATGTAAATGTATCACTAGCTAGCAATAGCACTTTTCTCAAACGTCCTGTAGCCAATGGCTAGTAGCACATCTTGAAATTTCGAATATTTTGTACTTGGCTACGTTGATTCAAATGACAGAATTATACTTATTTCGCATTGACAAGCCAGATCTGTAGTTATCACTTATTTGTTCAATCAATTCTGTTTCTTTGTGTACTCATCCATCATCGTAGAAGTCGTCTGGAAATCCGGTTGTCTGTACGACTTTGTAACCGCCGCTAGATAATTCTTCAGCTGGCTAGCTTCCTTCGTCAACTGGTGTCCAGGGCCTCGCATCTTTCCTCGGCTTCCGATGATCTTCTCTCGCCCTCGCCGACAGTTTTTCTACTTAATGTAGTGGCTAAATTCCCTTTTTTGTTGTCAGTAATTATTTCTCAACATATTCATTCAATTAACCACTCTTGGAGGAAAGAACGAGTCTACGCGTGTAATGTGTTTCAACAACGGCAGAAAAAAACGCTCGGTCTTTTACCGAGGTGAAATCAGTTTCATATTCGAGATTCAACAGACATTCATATTCGTATATTTAGGGACCATGGTAAAAGAGTAGACAGTCGGAATATATTTCCTCAATATGTTTGTCAAAAACGAACATAGAAACTTCAAACTTGTTTCACATTCCTCTAATACTATGTGACCAAGTTGTCCAAGTTTTGGTTCGGTGATAAAATTGATTATATCGATTATTATTATCGATTGACTAATAGCCAATAACCCAATAAAACACCAATATTTCAGTATTTCATCAATATCTTTGTCAAAAATGACCCCAGAAACTTAAAACTTGTTGCACATTCCTCTGATACTAGCAGACCAAGTTGTCCAAGTTTTGGTTCGGTGATAAAATTGATTATCGATTGGATGTATCGCAATGGCTCGTAACCCCGTTGCTGTAAGATGCCTCGAATTTGCTAATTTCTGGTCACCTTGGTTTGCAGAGGTGCACACTCATAGTAATTTCAATGAGGGGAAAGGCGGATATCGTGCGCGCCATAACACCAACAGCAGAACGGTTATCCAAATAACAAAGAAGTGTATGGAAACAAATCGTGACCAAAATTTACATGCATTTGACGAAATGCTTTTTCATTTTAAGAATGTGGCTGCATTATTTGACTCATAAATTCAATTATTAATCAATCATCCTATTTGCATTTTCTTCTTCAAGACTGCCCAATCTTTCACTTAATTAAAATGAAAAAGCAATAGACATTTGAGATTTAATTTTCAAAATATGCCCCAGCAGATAGACACCAAAATTAAATTTGAAATGTAAAACTTGAAAATTTAAATGCATTTGCAGAAATGCCTTTTCATTTTAAGAATGTGGCTGCATTATTTGACTCACAAATGAAATTAGTAATCAATCATCCTATTTGCATTTGCATTTTCTTCATCAAGACTGCACATTTTATGCCATAATCAAAAAGAAAAGAGTCGCTCAGAATGCTTTTTCGTTTTCGAATTATGGGCAATTCTTTGCGGGCAGAACACGAAAACGAAAAAGCAATGTCCGCTCTGCAAGACACCCAATGCAACTGCCACGAGATACGTGTGTACCACTATCAACAGAACAGTAACTGTCATGTGCCAGTAGAGGCACTGGCATGTACCACTAGCTACTGTCACGTACCAGTGGAGGCACTGCCATGTACCACTAGCTCAGGGGTGTCAAACTCATTTTAGTCAGTAGCGGCTGGTGTTTTGTTTTTTTTGGGGCAGTTGGGCGGCGCGGGGGGGGTCGTTACACAGAACTTTTTTTTTACATTAAATATATATGTATTAGCTATGTTGGATGCTGACGTCCTCTCCTACTATTTCTTCAATGCCTAACGAATCTATCTCTTGACCCTGTATGTATGCTTGAGCAGCACTGGTTGAAGCCTGAAAATATTGTAAACAATGTTTGCATATATGCAGGTAGCAACGCTAGTGCTAAATAACTATTTTGCTTGTCGGCTAGTAGGGCTCGTGAGACAGCTCACCAAAAGAACGATGGGGAAGCCACTTGTATAGCAGATTAAGACATGTTCGTAGGTACCTAGCGAAAAGTAGCCTCAACTTTCCTAGACTTAGCTACGATACTAATGCTGAAGGGTCGCTGATATCGCATAGCGTCGTTGCTAACGTGTGATGTTGTGACTGTGTGTGTAACACTGAATTACTCACTGAACAACCAGCTAACCAGCTCCGGTTACTTAGCATACAGGTTTGAGGAGAAGCTACGGGTGTACGTCCCGTAGGCCTACAGCCCATCCTCCTTTGCTAGCTATGTTGCTCTCGTAGATACGTGATAATTATATGGGATGTGAGGGAATGATAAAGGTCTCTGATTCGACGAATCAGATGTCAATATAAGTAAGAAACTATGTCATTGGCCAGGGGCGCACCGGCATCGCCCCTTTTTTCCGCCAATGAGAAGCCGTTTTTCTCAAATGTATGAAAAAAGTATGAGAGCTCCCATTGACTTCCATTAGGCCGGCGCCCCTCCAGGGGGGAGTGGCTTATCTCAGTGATAACGAATGGCAATATATTATATTTGGTCACATTTAAGTGGTTGTTGACAGGGATTTACGGTCTCCCACACACATTTAACGCGTTAACACAGTACATTTCTTATTTAAATAGTTTGGTATATCATATTTTTGAACGTTTTTTAAATATTTTTTTTTACTAAAAATTCTAGGAGGGGCGGCGCCCTTGCGCCCTCTATGGACGCACCGCCACTGATTTTAGTTAAGGGGCCACATACTGCCCACTTTGATCTCAAGTGGGCCAGACCAGTAAAATCATAGCATAACAACACATACATAACGACAATATTTCTTGATGTTTAAATCATTGGTGAAGGTTTTAGAAAGATGATAAACCCTATTTTAAGGTCTTTCTACAGTAAACTAGAAACATAAAGACCAAAAAGCCCACTGTTTATCTGCCTGGGCTCTCCTCTGCTGATTCCCTTGCTTTGTGACGCGTTTGACGTCAAACGCGTCGCAAAGCGCGCAGCAAGCACTGCTGCCTGTGGCAATGAGTGCTTCTGCCTCCGGAGCAGACGCTGTTTTTGAAGCAATTACTGGATTGATTAAAAAAATTACAAAACGTTTGTACTCATAAACCTCCATATTCTTAATAGACATTTGGATTTGGAATAGCAGTTACTTTAATAGAAATGACATTTATGTATTTCTGTAATTTTCAAACTTTGCCAAGACATCCGACGGGCCGAGCTGGACGCTCTGGCGGGCCGGACCTGGCCCGCGGGCCGTATGTTTGACACCCCTGCACTAGCTACTGTCACATACCAGTGGAGGCACTGGCACGTATCACTAGCCACTGTCACGGGCCACTCGCTCCATTGGCACGTACCACTCGCTACAGTACAGTACAGTTTCGGTTCTAACCGCCTCTCCAGATTCTCTGGGCGGGCAAAGCAGAGAGGGGGGAGGTAACCTTCCTCCTTGTGACGTCACAAGGAGAGGATTTTCCAACCAAGTGGTTTCATGTCATGTGACCTTTAAGAAGTATACTTTGAAAATAGTTCACTCTTTATATACTTTTAAGAAATATGCTTCGAAACTGAAAATGGTATCAAGTTCAAGTCTTTTATTGTCAGATGCACAGAACAACACAAGGTCAGACTGGGCACTGAAATTCTTAAGACAAGACAACGCAAGCACCTGGCATAACATGACATATAAGTACACAGAACATAAATTACATCTATGCTAAGCTTAAATAAGTAAACCTCCGAAATATACAGATAACTAATTATACAAACTATTATATAAACTATAAATAATACAATATACTCAACCCTAAGTACACATAATAACCTATTGCTAACCCTATAACCTATTATAAACTAAGTGAAGTACATTGAAGTACAATAGTGCAATATTACTGATAGTGCAACCAGTAGCTGTCACACCCTGATCTGTTTCACCGGTTGGTTTGTCTCCACCCCTCACCAGGTGTTCCCTATTGTCGTCTGTATTTAACCTCTGTTCTCTGTTCTGTCTGTTGCCAGATCGTCTTATGTGTTTTCTACTGAGCGTTCCCGTAAGACCCGTCACCTGTTCTGTTCCTGCCTTGTGCTCTGTTTCCCGTGCCTGGACCTCGATTGCCTGGACTACGACTACTCTACCTGATATCAGATTTGTACCTTCGCCGCCAGCCTGTGCACCGACCACCTGCCTGTCCACGACTACTCTACCTGCTACCGGACTGTACCTTCGCCGCAAGCCTGTGTACCGACCTCCTGCCTGTCCCCGACTATCCGTTGCCTTAAATAAATCCCGTTCTTGGAAGCTACCTCCTGTGTCCGAGACGAGTCCACATTTGGGTCCACCATCCTGCATTGTGTCAGTAGCTGAAAGTGGTAGTGTAGTGTAAAGTGACTGGTATGAAGTGAATCAATGTCCATATCATATCAATGTGGTATACATTTCTTCTGGAGTAGGATTTACGTTTTCTATTATTATACAGCAAAAACAGTAAAAATACTTTAAAAGTACATTACAGGTAAAAAAAATTAGATCCATCTTCTATTTTTCTAATTATTCTAGGAAAATCTATTATGCATTACACATTGAATATTAATGGAAGTAATTAATGTATTATTAATGGGAAAAAGCTACTTGAGAAACAAGCAGGCAGAAGGGTTGCATTATGCTTTGAAAAAATGAAGATAGTGTGGCACATTGGCTGGTCAATTCCCCTGATGCAAGGCAAATGTTAAAATGTGCTGATAAGTTTGCCATTTGTTCAAAATACAAATGTAACTTCATGAATTTCGTTTTTTAAATGTGTCTGCTTAGAATGTAGTGTTTTGTTGCGTGGTAATTGGGTGTGGTCCGCCACTGGCGAGAAGCACAACCTTTGTTATCTCACATATATATTTATTTATTCTTTTTGCCCCCCTAAGCCTCGGTCAATATTTGGACTACATAGAAAACGTTGGTGTCAAAAGTTTTGTCTTGGTCCCAATTGAGTTGCTATTACTTTTATTTACGTTCCATTGCACAGTTCAGGACCATACAAAAATGTTGTGGCAAAAAGTGTCTTTTGTCGCCGACGCGGTACTCAGTTCTAGCCTATGTAACAGCGTCGGCACATGTTAGCAACGACACATTAGATACGACATGCATAGAGACGGTTGCACAGCAAGGATGGTATCGTGCCGCCCCCCTAAGCATCCGTCAATATTTGGATTACTTAGAAAACATTATGTCAAAAGTTGGTAGCCATTGAGTTGCATGTATTTTTATTTACGTGGCTAACTGGCTAGCCACAGTCACTACTAACGTCACGAAACATGCGTGACTACCTCTAGCAGAACATTAGTTTAGCAGCTTGTTATCTTCTGGGAGATAGCTAGGCTAACTATAGCTTTAACGCTACTGCAAGGCAGCTGCAGAAACGCCACAAGCAAAGAGGCCAGGGTGATAACTATTTACTCATTTTACTTTGTGATATGAAACACAAATGTGAAGTGTAATGTACGACATAAGCTGATATTATTGAGGAACTACATCTATCTTTCGGAAACAGTAGTCTACTATTTCACTGAAGCATTAGCATCATGACATTAGCCCATGTTGCCCGGGCAACACATACTACAGCGGTCTATGATGCATCTGTTTTCAATCGTTAAAATAAACATTCCTCACAAATACATTTTCGTTGTACGATTTATTATGACATTAGATTACAAGTAAACGATTTGTTGGTGAAATTATCATTACCTGTGGTTTCAAACCAGTACTGCAATGCTGTAGCCTACGCGAGACACTGTGTAGCTAACACAAACATCCACAGCTGTTTAGGAAGTCAAACGGCGACAGAACATGTTCGGCACTCCCTTAAATCAAAAGTATTTCAATAGGTGAAACTATCTGACTACAAACCCGAACTTCATTGCCACAGCCTAAACTTGTCAATCTGTTCATGAAAAAAATATTTCAGCCTAAACCGTACAACGGAACATTACATCGAATTCAAGCAACGCAATCGCTACCAAGACGAACATTGTACTATACAATTTACCGGGGCAGCTTCTCCACAAAGGGCTATATCGGCTATTTGCGTTGTTACTGACAATGATCGCTATTGAGCTTTTTATGCATGAGCGATTTTCCACTAAATAAATGTCAAGCTTATTTACGTTTTTGGGGGCATATTTTCAGTTAGCAGACATACTGTTTAAATTGCGATTCCATCTGAAATATTGCCAGTGATAACGTTGTTACAGTAGCTGCTTTCCAAGGGTGTTCTTAATGAATTATGCAACAGCCTATGAGTAGGCTAAATGCTTGAAAATATCACTAGAAGGGAAAAGATTAAAGGGACGGACCCACCTGCAACTGACACAAGCAGGCACACCCTCACAATTTACCCAGAAATTGTATGCTCTCTAGTTGTCATTGTTGTGCTCAGGGCTCGAAATTTACTTTTTGGCTTACCAGCCAAAATGGCTGGTAGATGAAAAAAGTTACCAGCCAATAATATTTTTTACCAGCCAAAATTTTACCTGGCATTTCAGACGTTCTCTGAAATTGTTTGACATAAACAACCTTTACCTATGATTTTAATATCATTGTAAATCACTATCAGAATGGATTAAACAAAATTCAACCAATTTTACTTTTTAAAATAATTAAATTTTGTTGGTCGAGTCAGTGAGCTACGTAAGTTGACGGTCTCGAAGGTCTGCACTGACGAGCTTCTGGCAGCTTTGATCGCCATACAGTCTTTGTGACAGTTTGATGTTTCGTGGCTTTTAATGGCTCTAGTTTCATTACTTGTGTCCCGACAACAAATGAATTATTCTGCCTCTTATCCCTCACTACGTCTCGGCATACTTCACAGTACATAGTAGCGTTACCGTCAAAGTATTTCAGCCATTGCCGTGGCTCCCCATTATCACCTACTGCTAAATTGTCTTTTGGTGTAGCTGTAGATGCTGTTGCGGCTGTTGTTTCTCCCTCGCTACATGTTCTCTGCACCTTTGCGGGAGGTGAAACACTGGCAATGAATCGCCACATTATTTCGAGAAGTGTATCTTCATCTGTATCGTTTACCTGTGTGAACTTCTGTGTGGTCAACTAAGTCAGATTCGCGCTCAAAGTCTTACAACTTTATAAACGTTGTCTATTCGCGGGCAAAGTATTAGAACTTAGTATTCACGCGCAAAAAAAATAACTTTATAAAATGTGTATTCGCGGGCCAAATACAGAACTTTATATTCACGCGCAAGTTGTTACACTTGTATAACATATGTCTTGGAACTTTATGTTGGTGCACACACCCCCCCCCCATCTCCCTCTCCCACTGTTCGTGTTGGCGTTGCAAGCTTTTATTAACCATGACGGGCGCGGTAGTCGGGAGGCGGGAGCTGTACTCTGATGGCACTCTGAGATTCTTATGAATGAAGAGCGCGTTGGCGAGTGAAATTGCGGAGTAATAGTAATAATAATAATTAATTTTATTTGTAACGCGCTCTTCAAATAAAATGAATTATTATTATTACTATTACTCCGCAATTTCACTCGCCAAATGGCGGGGCATCGGACACAATTTAGACGCCAGCCCAAAAATCTACACGCCATTGGCGCTTGGCGGGTGCCAATTTCGAGCCCTGGTTTACCATTGTAACCATGAGTTAAATGACTGTTACATTTGATCAGATTTTCTACTACATGAGTGCATACACAGTAATTAACTTCTTTCAGACAATAATCTGCAGTGTCACTTGGCGAGGGCCCCCGTTCTCGTCAAGTGACACAAGATCGGCAGCGTTTGAGGGGCCCCTAAACATTTAAATATATTAGTAATTCATAGTAAATGGACATTTATTAAGTTTACTTCTTGAAGTACTTACATTAATTAAACATGCACTTGAAAGTATTGCAAAGTATACTTTGAAGTAGTTTAGGAAGTATCCTTCATGAACTGAAGGTGCACTACACAGGTTACTTTAGAGTATTCAAAGGTATACCTTGAAGCACTTTGGGATGTATACTTCATAAACTAAAAGTGCACTACACGGGCTACTTTACAGTATTCAAAAGTAAACCTCAAATACACTATAAGTGTACTTTAAAGTGTACTAAATGACCTAAAAAATTCAGTTTACTTAGTACAAAAATAGTATATATATAAGTACACTGCTACTACAGGTGCTCGTCATATAATTAGAATATTCTCAATTTATAATGCCGATTTCAATTTCCAACAGGACTTGGCACCTGCACAAAGTGCCAACCTGGTGTTAGGACCATGGTATCCCTGTTCTTAATTGGCCAGCAAACTTGCCTGACCTTAACCCCATCGAAAATCTATGGGGTATTGTGAAGAAGAAGATGGGGTGGTGGAATTTTCCTTAGTTGTCAGTTATAATCATCAAAATTAAAATTAAAAAACATTTGAAATATATCAGTCTGTGTGTAATGAATGAATATAATATACACGTTTCACTTTTTGAATGGAATTAGTTAAATAAATCTACTTTTTGATGATATTCTAATAATATGAGCAGCACCTGTATACTTTAAGTACCATGATAATAGTATACTTTTTACACTTCAGTATCAAACAAAATCAACAACAACAAACAAACCATTTCTGAATATGCAACTATTTAACTGGTTGGCTCCATGACGTTGGGTAAGTAGTAGGGCTCCTGAGACTGCTCACCAAAAGAACGAAGGGAACCCACTTGTCTAGCAGATGAAGACATGTCCGTAGGTACCTAGCGAAAAGTAGCCTCAACTTTCCTAGACCTAAGCTACCTACTAATGCTGAAGGCTCGCTGATATCGCTGTCTGTCTTACTATAACGGCGTATATGCATCGTTGCTATTGTATGCTGATGTTGTGACCGTGTGTGTGTATGTGAGAGAGACGCATGAGTGACAGAGACGGATGGAGAGCAGGGAAAGGAAATGCAGCTTATCAACGAATAGGGCCTACAGCATATTTAGCAAGTAGCAGAAAGTTAGATCTTTGGCATTTTCAAGGCCCCCTAGGAAAAGTATATTGGTGGGAAATTAGTGAGTTAGGCTATTTTATCATCTTTCTATTCCGAGTATGTCAACGTGTGAACTGTCTCTAGCTTGAAAAAATGGCAAGTAGGATATATGGTGATCAAAAGTAGGCCTATGTAACAGAGTTAGAACTGTGCCATGTAGGCTATCTCCTGAAGGAGCATGTCTGCGTTGACCAGAGAACAGTGACTTAGGCATGTGGGGGAAAACACATCCATACCATGTTTAGGTTCAAATATCTCTAAATAAAACGGATGCCTAAACCTGTTTGAAGGGAAATGCATTTTCCCTTTTGAGGATCCGGTTTAGTAGGATACTAGGGATGAAGCTGCAGTCAGCTGACTGTCAGACTCCCCCTCGTAATCTTAACCTTTCTCTCCTCACATCGTTAAAATTATCGTTGTTAATGCAACAACCTACGTTAGTAGGCCTAGCTACGTTATCGCACCCATAATTAAGTCAAAACCTTCGCACAACTGCACTGAGGATTCGGAGGCTATGCATGCCATAAGTAGGCTATTCGTCCATTGCATGTGAGGATGTTTTAAATTGTCATCAATCTGGTGATGACAATCCTGAACGTCCCATTACTCACTTTCACATGCTAGGCTACGATGACGACATAAAACAAGAGCACTGCTGATATTAATTCAGAGACTGATGTGTTGACAACATACTGCTGTCCCTTCAGCAACGATTTCCGCGGTCCATGAGCAGTAGGCTACGCGCAGATATCCCTGCACCAGTGCGGCTATTTTATCTAGTCTCGCAACAAAGGAATGCTGATGAGACACTACAACGTTTCAAGTACAACGTTTAAAACAGACCGATGTAACACCGTTTGGTTCTAACTATCTTGTTCTGTTCTAATATGCGCGTTCTAAGAATACAGTAGGAAATGTGTACTACTTACCATCAATCGCCATGATTTTCTGTTCCGGGACCTACCAAATCTAGGGGTAAACGGACAACGAAAAGACTTTCTCGAGGTGAGGGGTTTCGTTTTTGTAAGGCGACATCCCATCACTTTTTATGTAAAAAATATCAATCAAATTCGGAAAATGTATGGTCTTATCCGGACATTCCCTTGTCCAAAAGTGAGAGGCCTTGTTTCCACAGAGTTGTCACTTGTATCCCCATTCAGTAGGCTATTTTGTGGTTGTAAAACGTGTGTGAATGAAACATGGTGAAAATGCATCCATTCTTTTTGAGGGACAATAGAGCGATGGTGGGACCTTTGAACATAGATATATATAAAAACTATGTGTTTATATATAGTATCTATGCCTTTGAACACCAACACCTATGGATATGTGTCGTTCATGAACGGTTTAGTAGGCTATGATAGGCTAGGCAGGGGCAGCCTTAAGCATCTGGGGGCCCTTTTCAATAACTAATATGGGGCCCTACCACATAAACATAATAGAGCAGAAAAAGCAAGGATTCCTGTTGGTTTGCATCAATGGTATATTATTTTACTGGAATAAGCCTGATCGCCCTTTCACGCACGGCTATTTCACTGTTTAAGGCCGAAATATGTTATTCAGACTCCGTTACGGATGGGCAGGCGGGCGGATACGCACGGATACGGACGGACAGACTTCGTTTATGTTTCTCCGAAGGCTGTGGGTGCTGAAAACAATTCACCGCCAGAAGAGGAGGCGGCGCTGCACTGTGATGCTTGCTAGGTTATCGAAAAGTCGTAGCAAATTTACAAATTAGCCATTTCATCAGTGGCTGCCAAGCCCCCACCCCTTGCCCCTTGGCTTGAGGCAACGGCCCCGGTGGATGTAGGTGGTATTGCATCTTCGACTTGACTTCCGTGTCTTCCGGTCGTTTTTAATCTATTAACTCCAGTCAACATTTAGAAAACTATTTCCCCCAATAATTTTTGTTTGATACTCGAACCTGGCTCATACTACTAGCTTTTTCATATAATTTTTCCAGATTTTTGCTATGTTTGAAACAGATCCGAAATGGGTAAACTAGCACCCCATTTATTTGCTTACGTCAAGAAAAGTTGCCTCGAAACGTGTTCGCGGATACTAACAGGGGACGAGCACACAAGGAACATCAGCAAGTCGCTGATTTACCTGAGCTGAATGAGAACAAGGAGAAAGGACTTGGTAATCTAAAATTGCCTAGCACGTTTTACAAATGCTTGCACATATACATGACGGTTGTTTGTAGAGTTTATTTCCGTTATTTTAAAGCATATTTAACCATTTTGTAGGCTAATGAACTTGACTATTCTCATTGCATGACAAAGTAGGCTAATTATAGCCTAATATAATTTGTTATAATATCGTGGCATGTTACGGCGTCATTGTAGATAACATGTTATTCTGGAGCAAAGACGAAGATGAATAAATCATGTCTGAAAACGACAATATTGTTATGGTCGTTATATTGTTAGAACTTTATGTCAGTTAACACTACAACGATGGCATTAACAATAAGCTAGTAATAGTAAGCAACACTCATCATCATTATAATAGTAACATAGGTATAGCCTGTAGGCTTAATTTAGCTTGCTTTGCCGAGCTAGAACAACGACGGAGCCAAATATTCAAGCTTGCAGTTTCTTTAATCCAACACAATACTTAGCAGTCTTAACTAAAAACACGGAGCAAAAAGAACAACGTAAAGGCATTGCACGTATAATATTACAGTATTGATTTTCGTAAGTTCACATGTATCTGCTTCTTGATCGGACTAGTACCACATTCTGACAGTTTTCTGCAATGCCTTAGCTCCAGCTCACAAGCTCGCGACTGGTTGTCGCAAAGTATGACGTGTACAGCTAGTTTCAAGCGTGAGTCTCGGGCTGTGTTCGAAAACTTAGACAGCTGTCTTAATCCTTGATGTTTTATAGACATCTGTCTAACTAGACTGCTCTCTTCTCTTTAAGGTAACTTAAAAACCGTTGTTTTCGAACAGCCTAGTTAGACAGGATGTACCTCATCGCGCTGCGTGTACATGGCTTGCTATGACAGTTAACAGCAACCAACTGACAGTTAAAACACCCTGATATATTTTTAAATAGCAGGTTATTTTTACAGTACATTTTGTGTGCACTTACAATGCACATTTACAATTTCACATCATAAACAACCGTTCACTCTCTTAACTATCTTGCATTAAATATAGATAAATAATGTACCGGAGCTAACGTTTGCAACGCCGTTAACAATCAGCTACCATAGCGACCTGGCTAATTTATACCTCGCTAACGAATTCAGACTATTTTAGTTAATCAATCATGGCATAATTAAATAGTAAACTGTTTATTTCTCGGTACCTTTTCAAAAAAAAGAGCAAAAAGAGCAAAGGAAATTACATTTATGAACACTTTTGATGTGAACTTCGGTATTTCGTTCCGCCATCTTTTTTTGAAAATTTCTGATTTGGGTTCTGGCGCTCAGACTTATGGGTAATAAGTGCCGCCATTAAAACATTAAGACAGCAAGGCAGCTCAGATGCTCTCTTAAAAAATGACCGTTATGTGACGTATTTAAGGTATCTTATTAGACAGGAAGAGAACATTTAAGCGTTTTCGAACAGACCTCGCTGTCTTAAAAGGAAGGAAGGAAGGACGCATTTTAAGCGTTTTCGAACAGAGCCTCGGAGCCAGCTCGAAGCTAGGAAAAAAGTGAGCCCGTTTAAAGCTTGGGGCTCACTTTTTTCCTAGTTTAGACCGGAAGACACGGAAGTGGAAAGATGGCGCTGTCCGTTTCGCGCTCTAGATTGCCTCACTGCGCCACTGAGCACTTTTCATAGAAATGAATGGGGACGCCATCTTGGAAGACAATTTCGGCTCTCTCTAGTAATATAACTCTATGGTGGCTGCTCCTTAAAAAATTGGGGGGGGCAATTTTTTATTAAGGCGACCCACTCGATAACTACCTTAAGCAGGACAATTGTATATGTTGTGAGCTGAGATTTCCCCTCTAGCTACATAAGTTACAGGTGGAAAGCTATGGAAGAAAGTTGCATCCATGAGCCTTCAAAAGAAAAAGTGAGGTGGCTCCACAATAAATTGTCCCACTTGTTCATTATTCACATTACCAAAATGTTGTATGATGTAAAATAGCTTAACAGGACACATGATACGTCCTTTAACAACATAAAGATGGGGGAAACATATACGTTTTAAAAGTAACGCCACCTCTAAAGTGTCCGGTGAAACAGTATGCTATTCTTATTTACCCATGTGTCATATTTTTATTTACGAATGTGTGTCATTTTTAGTTGCCACCTGGGGCCTGTACTACGAATCAAGATTTGGCGTTAGCGAGGTAACTTCAGGTTCAACCCAGGGTTTTCTGTACTACGAAGGTGGATCACTTGTTATCGGGGTAGATCGCCATGGTAACACATGCTGAACGGCTAACCTGGGGCCTTTACTACGAAGCAAGATTTGGCGTTAGCGAGGTAACTTCAGGTTCAACCCCGGGTTTTCTGTACTACGAAGGTGGATCACTTGTTATCGGGGTAGATCGCCATGGTAACATATGCTGAACGGCTAACCTGGTCGGGAGCAGGTTATAGTTGGAGATCAGAGATCAACCGTTATAAAAGCCCCGCCCACTAACTCATTTTCGAGGATAATGGCGTTACCGTTCATAGAAGATGTGGAGCTTGGTGCGCGGATATTGAGAGGTGCGCTCATAACAGCCAGAACATCAGAATCAGAAAGGGTTTTAATCGCCATGAAAGTTTGCACAGACAAGCAATTTGCTTTGGCAGGAAGGTGCATACATTAAACATATAGGAATCCCCAAAAAATAATATGAGATCTAATACTAAAAGTACATAGACTAGCAATGCTTAGAATTTGCATATGCAATGCATAGCGTTGCGTTATTTCGCTAAGGGTACTTTTATGTAGTGTCATGTTGATATGTTATTCCTATTCAATGGGGTACGTGTCTCCCCTTAACCCCTTCTGCTGTCCTTGGGTTGCTTTGACCCATTTTCTAATTATTTCCATATAAAAATGTTGGGTTTCTTTCAACCAAAACATTTCAAACCAAAAAGAACAATGTCTATACGTACAATGATCATTTCACTACTTTCATTCTCTTTTATAGCATTTTTCAAAAATAATAAATAGGTAATTGAAAGAAAGAAATGTTGAAAACCCCCACAAAAGACTCAAAAGACACAACAAAAAAGCCACAAAAAGGTATAAAAAGACCAAAACGTAGAAAAAAGTTTAACAAATACATCCTCATGTGTTCTCCCTTTCCTAGGAACACAGAACTATAATGTCAGTGTAACTAAGTTTAGTGTCATTCATTCAGTCATGTACTATCTCTTCTCATATTCCAGTTTTTCTATCTCCAGCCTTGTTTTTTTAACTAAAAGCCTCTTATACTCTATATCGAGCTCCAGGGTTCTTTTATACAGGGCCCTCACATTGTCTGCTCCAACCTGAAACAAATAAAGAACATTGTCCCTTTGTAAGGCACACTTTGAGAAAGTTGAAGGTGTCCATTTGACTACTGTGTTTCAAGGTTCATTGCTTATACCTTGTGTCTTTGTCTTGGCCTTGAAGTGGAGGCCCTATGCTCAGGGGGAGGAAGAAGTTCCTCTTCCTGCTGAGTTTAACAGCATATCAATTTAATCAATTGATTTATATTTGAAATGAGCACTTTAAGGACTTGTGTCTCATGTTCAGACCACCACCATTAGTAAGTCATTACGGACACTTCAATTACAGTATGGCACAGTGGGACGACAGTGGGTGGTGGCAGCAACACCACTATATTTCCTGTCACTGCAGAGGACAGTAATACATTCCACTTAGTATTGCTAGTTTATGTACCCTTGGTATAGTCCACATATTTAAATTTAAGGTTCCTATGTGTTTATTGTATGCACCTTCCTGCCAAAGCAAATTCCTTGTCTGTGCAAACTTTCATGGCGAATAAATCCCTTTCTGATTCTACATTTCACTTCAATATTTATAAATAATTGTTGAATGCACATGGTCACATATATCACTTGAAACATACATATGCCTGGGTTTCCGAGCTGCTGCCACCAGTGTCTGAAGAAATGCCCCCTTCCACTCCTTCCATCATGGGGCGACCCTGATAGCTTGAGAGGGCCAGCTCCTCAGCAAGAGTGAAGTCCTGTGGAGGAGGGCCCCCCCCAGTTGTCTTTGACTAATTTTTCTTCCTGTTGGCTGCAAGCAATTTCATTGTTCTATGGGCCCTTTGTAGCTCTACCAATATCCTACAAAAGGTACTGGCAATTAAGCCAGTAAGTATTGCCTACTGCTACTTACCGTTTTGAATTATGTTTTTATTTTTTATTTGCTCCCACGATCGTTTGCCACTGCCAGGGTTGCAACTAAAATAATACAGCAACAAAAGTTTAACGTTATGGAATGCACGTACGTGTAATTATGGTCACATCTTGTGCCTGGGACAGTGATATCAATAAGTCATGTAGTTTACGCATTTACAGCGTCTGCTATTTTCTAATATATACATTTTATTTATATAGCGCTTTTCAAGTCACTCAAAGTCGCTTTACAGAGTCCAGTGTTCATTCAGACACAGACACACCGGTGGTGGTAAGCTACAATTGTAGCCACAGCTGCCCTGGGGCGGACTGACGGAAGCGAGGCTGCCAATCAGCGCCATACGGCCCCTCCGACCACCACCAACATTCATTCAACCAGCATTCAATCACATTTATACATGATGCATGTCTTTATATACCAGTTTAGCAGCAGCGAATTCGTTGATTTTTGCCTGTATCATATGTCTGTATTCCTGATATGTTTGTGTAACAATATTTCATGCAGGAGGAGTAGACAAAGTTTGTATGATTATTGTCCGGAATGTCCGCTCCTCTTCCGTGACATATGCGGCTCTTGTTTTGTCCGTGTTTGCAATTGGATATACGGTGCAAACACCGCCCCTTTATGTGAACGCGCACATCTCTAGATTAGAAAGATCTGGGTTGAGTTAGAGAGTTGATAACCGCCGTCGTGATACCGTTTATCGTGATTGCGATTGTCTCGCTTTGTGTAGCCGGGTAACTGAGAGTAATCCAGAGCATGTTGATCTTGATTTGTAGTACAGGCCCCTGGTGTCACAATGTAGCGGGGGTCGAACGAAACCAACCGGAGAGGTAGGATGCAGGAGGTGGAGTTTAATCGAATGTTCATCGGCAAAACAAAAATTCAACGCTCGCATCCAGCAGAGATCTCAAGATAAATCAAACAGGTACTCAGAACTTAAAACATGACAATAACCGATAAATGACAAACACAAACTCGCACCTTAAATACTAAACATAGTTGTCTACAGCCGTGGACAAACAAGTTACGTCGTTACGCCTCCCTTAGTATTCAGGAGAGAGGGAGCGTCGTGGCCCGGATCTCCCAGTAGGCGTAACACCTGGGTGCTACCACCCTCTGGATATATTAGGTCCAGTGTAACCGACCGCAACTGCCTCTGACATCTTGTTGTGTGTTTTGAGATTCCCAAACACTATTGTGTGGAGTGTGTTTTAAGCCTTGTATCACGTTGTTCTGGATTTGTAGTGTTTTAATCCAGATCGTGTTGAACTTTATTGGGTGGTCTGTCTGTATAACGTGGTGGGGAACTCCTTTGATGGCAGTGTATGAATGGGTGTGTGTGTGTGCAGGGATGGAAATTAGCACCCGCCACCTAGCCTGACGTTGTCATACTCATAATTCTGGTCAGAATATGATTCTGAAAACTCTCCGTTGGGCTGTGACTACGGGGCGTGTTTTAAACGAACCCGGAAAACAAATGCCTCTTTGCTCAATTGGATAGACCTGATCAATTAAACTTTTACCAAACCCCGTAGGAAGGACGGCAAAAACATATTTTCCATCGACAAATGCCTTGATTGCGTTTCTCTGTTCCTCTTTCAAAATGAATGCGCAGTCGATGTCTTCTAAAACAGACTCGATGGCAGAATCATAACATCTCAGCTCTTCAGCGGTAGGCATGTTTGTTGAAAACGAATTCAACTCAAGCGCTCTTTTGTGGTTGATTACGTTACTGTTGATCATCTGTCCATCATCGTATAAAGCCCGCCCTGACAATTTGATTGGTTCGAACAACTCCTGTTCGGATTTAGTGTTTTCCCGACTGAGCCCCCCCAGACCCAATTTCCCGACTAAATTATTTTGTGGGCGGGGATAAATTTGGCTGGCACCCAGGCTACCCGCCACCAGCCAAATGCGGGTGATTTTGTGTTGTGGCGGGTAAACTCGCTTCACCTACCAGCCACCGTGGCGGGTAAATAAAAATAGCATACTGTTTCACCGGACACTTTAGAGGCGGCGCTACTTAAAAAAATGTGGCGTTACATCGCAGGCGTTAAGAGGTCCACTGAGAAAACATCTCAGGAGAAGCCAGTGGACAAAGAGGCGAAAGTCAAAAAACTTTTTTTAAAAACGATGGAGAAAAGCAGACAATGGGGAGTCCCGTGATTGGTTAGTTTACGACGAGACAAATCTGATAATGTACTGCTCTGTATGTCGTCAACACGCTTCAGAAGATTCCAAAAATAATAGTTTCATTGTTGGGCCTAAAAACCTAAAACTGGAAGCCATAAAGACCACGAATCGTCAAAATGCCACATCCAGGTAAAAAAAGAGAGCACAGGGAAATCCTGAAAACGGCCCAGTTGGATAAGATGAAAATACTGTTTAGGAACGCCCACGCAATCACAGAAAAAGGAAGGCCATTTCAAGAGTACGAAAGAGTCAGTGTTTCATTGAAATTTTAGATTAAATAAACTGCTTAAGTACTGTAGATCTTGTAGTATTAATTTTCACATTGTCGGTTAAAAACAAGAAAGTGGCTGGTAAAAACATTGAGTGTGAGATTTTGAAATCCACCATCCACAGTGACCGGTTGACAATGTTATTGACGGTTTTATTTCCATCCCTGGTGTGAACTATTGTTTTGTAACATCCATCTCATTGACCAGCTATTTATTAAAAACATATGCCTACTGTGTTTTGCAACATTTCTGCATCTGTATATTCATTCATTTGAGTAGCCTGCATCCTGTTGATTTCATAATAAGTGGCAGTCAGGGTTTGTCACATTTGCCCCCCGCCCCTGACACGCGGGTCTTAATACGGACCAATCACACCCAAGGGGGTATTCGTAACTCTCGGAAATCACGACGGACAGTTAGAAAATTCAGGATGTGCACATCAAGCTCTCCGAGGGCTCACGGAGAGCCCGGAGAGGGCGTACCACGTAGACGAGGGCGTTCCCATGTGTCCGTTTTTTGGAAAATGGAGCAGCATAATTCGGCCTTTAATTGCGCAGTATATTTTCAGTTTGGGCTGACTTAAAAAAAAACAGCTCAAACATCCCCTCATCCCCCTTGAATTATTTGACAAAAGCAAAGAAGAAAAAGAGTCTGACGTGACACTGAACCGAACGTATCATAAATAGCTAGTAGACTCACGGTGTTCCGCACAAAACTTTGCCACTGCATACTTCTATTCTATAAAAAACTAACAAACATAATTATTCATAAGTATGCAGTGGCATAACTACATCTCTGACGTTGATGAAAAAACAAACGTTTAAATCGTTTAAAAATTGATTGAAAATTGAGCAAGTTATGGTTATTTCAAAAGTACATGTAGCACCAATACAATGTTATGGGTGAGCATAACAAGATGGCCGCCATGTGCGGACGTTCTAGACTCCGCCGTAAGACATCTAGCCTTTATATACAGGTGATGGTCATATAATTAGAATATAATCAAAAAGTTGATTTATTAGTGAAACTTGTATATTATATTCATGCATTGCACACAGACTGATATATTTGAAATGTTTATTTCTTTTAATTTTGATGATTATAACTGACAACTAAGGAAAATCCCAAATTCTCAGAAAATTTGAATATTACTTAAGACCAATACAAAGAAAGGATTTTTAGAAATCTTGGCCAACTGAAAAGTATGAACATGAAAAGTATGAGCATGTACAGCACTCAATACTTAGTTGGGGCTCCTTTTGCTTAAATGACTGCAGCAATGCAGCGTGGCATTGAATCGATCAGTCTGTGGCACTGTGTTATGGAAGCCCAGGTTGCTCTAAGCGGCCTTCAGCTTTTCTGCATTGTTGGGTCTGGCATATCGCATCTTCCTCTTCACAATACCCCCATATATTTTCAATGGGGTTAAGGTCAGGCGAGTTTGCTGGCCAATTAAGAACAGGGATACTATGGTCTTGTGTGCAGGTGCAAAGTCATTTTGGAAAATGAAATCTGCATCTCCATAAAGCTGGACATGGGCTTCAAATGTCGCATTTCTTGTGTCAAGCCACTCTTGAACAACAGACAGCGTCAGAAGCGTCTAGCCTGGGTTACAGACAAAAAGGACTGGACTGCTGCTGAGTGGTCCAAAGTTATGTTCTCTGATGAAAGTAAATTTAGCATTTCCTTTGGAAATCAGGGTACCAAAGTCTAGAGGAAGAGAGGAGAGGCACACAATCCACGTTGCTTGAGGTCCAGTGTAAAGATATTGAGTGCTGTACATGCTTATACTTTTCATGTCTCCTTTCAATCCTTTCTCTGTATTGGTCTTAAGTAATATTCACATTTTCTGAGATACTGAATTTGGGATTTTCCTTAGTTGTCAGTTATAATCATCAACATTAAAATAAATAAACATTTGAAATATATCAGTCTGTGTGTAATGAATGAATATAACACGTTTAACTTTGTTAATGGAATTAGTGAAATAAATCAACTTTGGGATGATATTCTAATTAGCGTTATATGACCAGCACCTGTATATCTATGGTTAGCACCTTCATATGGAACTAGAGTGGAACTGCAACTAGTTCAGAACCCGGAAGTTTCCCATTCTCTACTATAACACAGTCCAAAATGGCGCCATCGCTACCTTTACAGGTCTAGTGGTGGTTGTCAAAAACACACAAGAGCTTCGCCTCTCGTCTATACTCTTTGGCGTTTATTAGGGCATTTGTGGACGAGCAACATCAGTATGTTGCCAGTCAAAACGAAACTAGCAAGCATTACACAGCTAGTTCCAAAAAGAAGTAAATGCAAGGATGCTAATCCCAGCTCTCCACCCAGTCGCCAATGAGAAGCGAATAGGAAAATTCAAGCGAATTTGGCTGCTGCAAATGGATCGGCGCTCTTCGGGGCTCCGTAGTACGAATGTTGGCATCACGTGCACATGTCGAATTACTGCAAAGGATTGTGGTGGTTGATGGTTTTCGGTAATGGCGTAGGCTAGTGCGGCTGCAACGTTGCCAGTGTAGCGAGTGATAGGCAAAGTCTTCGCTTTAATGTCAGGACCCCTCATTGTAGCCGCTGTCATCGGCGGAGGAATAATCATATTTTTACGTCGTATGTTCCCTAGAAATAAGTCTGTACATTTGTTGCAGTATCCTGTCGATATAATGCGAGGAAAAACTGTTATCGTGACCGGAGCAAACAGCGGCATAGGAAAGGCTGTAGCCTTGGAGCTGCTAAAACTCAGAGCTCGGGTGATCTTGGCCTGTAGGGACCCACAAAGAGCTGAGGAGGCGGCTGAGTACATGAAGAAACAAGCCGGCCCCGATCAGGGAGAAGTGGTCATTAAACAACTTGACCTTGCATCCCTTAAATCGGTACACAGTTTTTGTCAGGAGATCATTAAGGTTTGTTATGTTTGACATTCACATTCACATTGTTGACAATGACAGTTTGCAAATAGCATGTCACTGACAATAGTGTGGATGGTTCGGGGTTATCCTTTCAACCATGATCATATTTAGGTTGTTAAAGTTGTATTGAGATGGCTCCTCTTTGGGTTTGCTGGCCTGTGTGGAAACTTCTTCACTATCCTTTACCTTATACAGTAACATATATCTAAACGGTCAGTGGGATACAGATGGTTATAAGAGGCACTGTTTTTACATTTTTTAATTTAGCCTAAATAATTAAAAATTAAATGTAATATAAAAAATACAAAAACAGACAAAATATGTATTTTACTTTGATCCTGACAGGATGAGGTCAAGATTGATGTCCTCATCAATAATGCAGGAGTCTACCAGTGTCCTTACACCAAGACAGAGGAGGGGTTTGAGATGCAGCTGGGTGTCAACCACCTTGGCCACTTCTTCCTAACCCACCTTCTATTGGATTTCCTAAAGGGCTCTGCCCCCTGTCGCATTGTGGTGGTCTCCTCCAAGCTTTACAAGTATGGTCACATCAATTTTGACGACCTCAACAGTGAGAAGGAGTATAATAAGGCTTTCTGCTACAGCCAGAGCAAGCTGGCCAACCTGCTGTTTACCCATGAGCTCTCAAGCCAGCTGGATGGCACCGGAGTAACTGTTAACGCCCTCACTCCTGGCATTGTGAGGACCAGGCTGGGCCGGCACATCCACATTCCCTTTCTGGCCAAGCCCTTTTTCTACCTGGCCTCTCTGGCCTTCTTCAAGAGCCCACTGGAGGGAGCCCAGACCCCACTTTACCTGGCCTGCTCCAGAGAAGTGGAGGGTGTGTCCGGAAAGTGCTTTGCCAACTGCCAAGAGGAGGAACTGTTGCCCAAAGCCATAGATGATAATGCAGCCAGGAGGCTGTGGGACCTGAGTGAGAGAATGGTTGGCCTAAAGAAATGAGAGACCTATACTAGATTTTTACATACTTCGAACTTTAATATCATGGATATTGCTGGGAGATTTGGGGCTTAATTAGAACAGTATTAGGACATGCTGCATGCATTATGTGTGTGAGAGAGTTAAAAAAGGTTTGCTTTGAACCTTAATGTGAACCTTCACATTAACTATTTCAGAATATATATATAACAGTTCTTGCTGTATATGAACAGCCAGTATATACATTAAATGATTAACATCAGGAAACAAAGAAAATTGGGCCTTCATATTTGCTGGTATTGTGTTTTCTATGAATTTAAACATCTGAGTGTTTTGATTTGTTTTGACACTTGAAAATAAAACTACAGATACAGTTGCTAGCAGCTGCTTAAGAAGCTCATCAAAACACTGGTGGTCTGTCATTGTTTGTGTTGCAATTTGTGTGACTGGATGGACTGACACAATGATATTGAATAAGTGAATGTTCTGTTCTGGAGTCCTAAGATAGTGGTATAAGTAATTCCCTTTGTGCTCAAAGGGGATGTAGCCACTAGGATTTTAATGTAAATGTCAAATACTGCTTTACATGAGTCAAAACTAGAGTCGACATTGTAGACAATTTAGTAACACACACGCGTTGAGGTCAAATTCTAATGAAAGTTTCTCCTATTCATTTTAGATTGTGTACATCTTCCAGACTTTATTAACATGTGTATTTTTATTGCACACATTGTATTTTGGTAGTCTCCAATCCCGAATGTTAATATTTGATGCATTCAGCTTTACCTCAACAATCTTGTATTTCCAATTTCCAGACACACAAGGAACCCAAAGAACCCAAAGAAAATGCGTCCTTCCAAGAACATTTCAAATCGTTTTGGCATCTTTTGTACTTTATTAGGTAAAGGAAACAACTAAAATATAGAAACATACATCATTAAGTCAAAGAGGGTGACAAGTTGGCATCCAAATCTGTAGGGGGGGACAGGAAAACCTTTCAGTGGAAATTCAGAAATAATGTAATCCGATGAGACATCTCAGTGTACATCTTAAAAAATGTAATGAATAACATAAGCCTACACATGAAGCATTTTACTGTAGTAAACGTTTGTCAAAGTATTTAAACAGTACTATAATAAGTACTAAATTACTAAAATTATTTACTGTCATTATTTACTGTCAGGGTTATTATTCTGATTAAAGAGGTGTAAATATTTGAAGACAACCTTTAACTGCATTCACATTTGTACTAAGCACATCAACCTCACAGTTTTCTTCAGTTATGAATTTGGCATGTAACGCCTCAACTAACTAAAACAATCATATTCATTCATGCCAGTTGTTCTGTACTGGATGCTAACTTGTCTCAAATCGCCCACCTGTACACTCCATCATGCTCTGATTCCCATCACACTATACAGTACATGTGGTTGGCAAGCTCTTCCCCAAGCAACAATATCTCCAGTTATATGTGGTCTATAGTGGTTTATCCCTTTTCGTACATGCAGTAAATCAACCAAAGCTTAAATGTGTCCAACGCAGTTGCCCTATATAAGATAGGGCACCTGCTCCACTCATAGAACCATTGTTCTATATTGTGGAGCTCTGCCCCACAGGGAAGCTCTGCTCCTATTGGTTTAGGCAGAGCGAGCGAGGCCAGATATACTCCCAGCGCGACCAAGTACATGTTCCATAAATAGAGTTTACCAAAAAGTCAGGCTTATGTCAGTTACTTTCCCTGACATGAAGCCTGGCTTATTCGGTAAACTCACCCCAGGTCCTAAAATGCTGAATCTCATTGGGGCATCCAGAGGCACGCCTCCCATGTTTACAACTCAGAATACGGGGTATGTGCCGTGTCATTGTGCCCCTCTCCCTTTTGCACTTCAACAACAGCGTAGGTGGAGAGTAGAGTTACTGCAGTCATCATCCACAGCAGGGACATCACCGACAGACAAACTCTTTTTTTAACAAGGGGCACTGTAGCCCCTAACATTTTAGGGGTAGGCAGAACATTTAGGGGTGCAAACCTTAAATCGACCTGCAACACAAATTTTCCCAATTTCAACTGTATTACTGAGAAATGCTTTGGTAGTAAATAAAGAAACTACAATGGGCTGTTTTATTTTAGTTCACACAGTCACATTTTAATCGCCGTGGTTGACTTTTACAGACGATGAGTGTGACGCCACAAAAGCGACACACAAGTGTACATGATGTTACCCACTCAGTTGACTAATCACTCACAGACCCTCCCTCCTCACACATTGGCCACCTCTGTCAGGCATGCTCCCTCGTTTGTCAACATGATATAAAAAAAACTACGACAAAATAACTAACAAGTAGTTGTAAAAATACTTGCACGGTCTCAAAATGTGACCATTTGGTAGCCCTGCTACATCATTAAGAAGCTCTTCCTCTTGGAAAAAACAACATCCGTGTTTGCCTTTCCTAAACAGAGAGGTTAGGGCTGATGGAATATTCCTGAGGGCTTGCAAAGCAGTCCCCGATGTGTGGGGAGACGAGGCATGTGAACGATTTTGGGAATGTCCCCTGCTACTAACAAGACGGGTATCTGCACAGCTCTGAAAGAGGTGTAGCTGCAGGGGCAGGGGATATCTGCTCTTATGGGAATATGAGGTGTCTCTGCAGCTTAGCTGTCTCTGTTAAAGACCTCAGAAGGACACCTCTTCTCAGAAAAACATACCTGTTTTTGCAGTTCCCCATCCTATGGAGAGAGAGATATGTCTCAAAAGTATTCGTAAATGCAAGTACCATGATCCACAAATGTTTCACGATTTACAAATGTGTTTTGCGATCCACGATAACAAAAATCTTACTCGTGATTTGTAAGTTTACATTTACATAAATGTGCTATGATTTGTACACATAGATGTCCATTCGTAAATATATTGTTTGTAATTTCTTAAAATACTTTACATTTCGTGTGTGCATTTCTCATGGTCTGTCATTTGTAAATCTACAATTTGCATGTGAAGTGTTGAATCTGCATTTGTGGATCGCCCAATACATGCGTGCAAACCTTCTTCCTATGACGTACTTTTGAGACAAACTTTTCGGTCTTTTGCGATCCACACACAAATAGCTTTCTGATCCACAAATGCAAGTCTCCATAACATCCTGCCATGGGCCCTGAGAAAGCCCCATGTGATGGTGGCCGGATAGACATCTCAACAAGGAAGTGAGTGGCAGGTGCTCCAGTCACAAACAAGTCTTGAAGCTTCTAAATTGTTCTTTCCAGATTTCAACCCATGCTGACATTTTTGGGAGAATGAGCAGTGGCATGGTGCCCTCTTATATAGGACACCTGCAGTGGATACATTTAAGCTTCAGTTGATTTGCTGCACGTACACAGAGGGGTAAACCACAAGGAGCAGAGCTCCCTACGGGGAGTAGCTCCACGATATACAACTATACTAGAGCAGGGAAAGAGAAATTGACAAATTAGGGGCCTTAATCAGTTCAGCAGTGTACCATACAACTGAGCTTTGGTCAGACTGTCCTTTCGAGAAAGTCCCAAGGTGCCAATTTTTTTATACTGAGGGGGAGGGGGTGAAGGTGGGGGCAGTGGAGGGTTCTTCTGGGGTGGTGAACTATGCATCTCGGCCTGGTAGTGATGGTCGGCTGCCTTCTCCAAACATCTCTGGGATAGGGATTCTGTGGAGCTATTGAGGCTGATGTCCACATACTCTTTTGTCTGCCCCCCGGCTGCCATACTACCATCTGTGTCCTTGGAGCTGCCTGAGTGGTATATGCCGGTCTCAGACTCCTGACTGTCCTCCTTAGCATGGTACAGGTGGGCTGGGCTGTGGGACTGGTGCAGCCCCGAGCTGCATTCTGGGCTGGGGTTAGAGAAGCAGACTGGGTCCATGATGGCTCCAGTGTGGTGGTAGTAGTCAGCCCCCTCTTGAAAACTGCTGTAAATGGGCCCCAGGCGAATTTTGTCCGGTCGCACTGAGAAATGCTGTTCAGAGAAACTGTAAGGTGAGGCACGGCCGGGGCTGCGGTAGTGGGCACTCAGGTCTTCCACACTCAGTTGCCTCCAGCGCCCAATGAGCTCCTCCTCCTCAGGGGCCAGCATGCTGCCACGGCGACTTTCTCCATAGGCGACACTGGGCGAGGAGGACGGTGGCAGGGGCTCATAGGGCTCACTGAAGCAAGAGGACATGGTGCGGCTGTAGACAGGCGAGCTGTCATTCTGGCGGTGGCTCATCTCTGCTTGCTGGAAGCTGTGGGTCTTGCTGAAACCACCAGGACTGTCTCTCTCCCAGGATGAGTCACTCTTCCTTTCATAGTCGCCCCCATCTCTCCAGTCCATGTAGAGGGAATGGTGGTGGGGGGAGGATGCTGTGCTGCTAGGGGGACCATTGCCCTTGTCTTCAGACCCACCTCCACTGAAACTAGAATAGGAGCTGGAGGCAGCACCTAGTGAGGCAGGAAACTTAGCAAAATGGTCCTGGGAGAAGCTGGGCCTCAATCCTATGGAGCTCTCTTCTGGATTACTGTCTGTAGAGTTCTGGGGCCCGTACAAGAACTTTCTTTGGCCGTGGAGGTCCATGCTGGGCCTGCGCTCACGGTGTCGATCATCAGGGCAGTATAGGACTGTGTCACTACTGTGCAAGTCTGACTTGTAGGCCACCTGAAGGCCTAAGCATTCACCACTGCTAATGGTATCTAGAAGAAAGCCTTGGTCCAGGGGTTGGGTGCTAGGTGAGTTGGAAGCTTGACTGCTGCATGTATCATCCGGTTTCTCTAGAACCTTGGCAATGACAGACGCAGGGACAGAGTCTGAGTAGGGAGTGTGGCAGAGAGGAGTTCCTTCCATGTGCATGGTAACACGCTCCTGGAATTCAGCAGGCAGCTGAGAGAAAGTAAAGGGTGACCATTAAAGTTACCAGACCTGAGCTCAGTCTATGACATGTCAATTTAAACTAGTAAACCTCAGATTATCTGACATTTAATGTTTTGCCCAAAAAAATCACAAGAAGCAGACCAGGAAGCCTTAGACAAGATCATGAGTTTGAACTGTACCATTCTGGGTATCTTTCACAAAGAAAGACAGTGCTCCCCTAATCTTCTGTATCTGCTTCACCATAGTAACAAGTATCATACTTATTGCAGCACATAATAAACAGAAATAAACAGGAACAAGAAATTAGAAAACTAATTATTTGTCAAATTAAGTACCAGGGGCCAGTTGCACAAAACAGCTTCCTTTAAGTCAGAGTTAAGGTTTCCTTAGAATATAATCAGTTACACAAAGCACCCTTAAGTCTTATATCTTGGTCTTATACTTAGGATTCCCTTAAAGTTTGTTAAAGCGTTGCACGAAAGCCCTTAGCAAACAAAGTAAGGAAGAAAAAAGGTACCTCTGAATTATTCTTGACCGCAACATGGCCGAGTTTATGTAGAAAAATTAACCCACCCCACACCTTTAGCGCTCTGTTAGGCTATTGTGCTGAGTAACTGTTGATCTCATTTTGTTTCTACACAGTTAGAAGAAGTAGCTCTCTCTTAAACGTTACTGTGTAGCAGAATTTTACTGCTGTGAAATCACGTTGAATATAGTAAATCCCTTAACGTTTCACCTTGAGAAATGTACCTTTAAGTGTCATAATTAAAGAAAAAACTTTAGGTGTTTTGTGCAACCGGCCCCAGGACTTACCCATATAACACTTACCCATATAAGTGTTAAATATACAGTATTGGAGTGTTGCACCAAACAACATTTAACTGGAAATAGATTTAGGATGGGAGATATAGCAGTGTCACAAAAGTAGCGGTTTCGATAGATCTGCAGAGTATTCACCTCAGACAACTGAGTTCTATAGTGTGACTTGTTGCACTGGAGGAGCTGAGCAGCCAGGTTGCAATCCTTTCTATAAAGATCCTGTTTCAAAATATTACACAACAATGAGAACAACATTAACAATGATTGTTTTGTTTCCGAGAGATCATACTGTAGGTACTTAACATGCCCATACATTGTCTTCCTGCAGTTTCTCTATGGTCAGCTTGGCCTCCGTCAAGTGGTTATTAAGGACAATAACCTCTCTGCTAAGGGCTCGCTTCTCGTCATCATGATGTTGGGACTGAGGACAAAAGGAACTCATTAGTGAATAAAGTGACATATATTTTTTTAAAGCTCTATTTCTTGCCATGCCCAGTACAGGCATGGAAATTGGGCTGCGTGCATCATCTCTCTACATCTACACCTGTGTTACTTCAAGCTCATAAGGTCATGTCCAATAAGGCAGCAATTTAAATGCTGTAAAAACACACGTACACTCACCCTGGGTTGTTGAATTTTGCTGTGTTGTTGATGCCACCATCCCAAACCCCCTCGTATTACATTTACATTTAGTTATTTAGCAGACAGTCTTACAATAAGTACAGGGACATTCCCCTGAGGCAAGTAGGTTGAAGTGTCTTGCCCACGGACACAACGTGATTTTTGCACGGCCGGGAATCGAACCTTCAGATTACTAGCCCTTCCCATAACCGCTCAGCCATGTGATCCCCTCTATTAGTAATATGTTACGGTCCATTGGGGGAATTTATAGTCTGTTTGCTCCCTGCCTCATTTTAAATGTATTTGCTTGCAGGTATATTCTCATATCTATGGTAATCAACAAATCAACACGTGACTTTCTTGACTGAACTGGAATTGGTGGTCTATGGGGTTACAAGTCGTATGAGTTTACTATGACCACTGTTTACTATGACTACAGCTTACAGAGGTACTCATTCTTCAACTCACTCTGCAAAAAGCATGCATTTGTGATTAATAGACTACTCATTATAAATGCCTGTGATTCAAGTTTTTAAATCTGCATTTAGAAAAATATCAGGTATAAGAATGTGATCTTAAATCTACAATAGCAAAGGTCATATGACCTTGAGACGAAATCAGTTGTCTATTCAGACAAGAGACAGTCATACAATTCTTGATAGTAGTTTGGTTAATTGTACCTCTCCTGAAGCAAAGCTGCGTATGACAAATGATTAAATGCACAGGGCGTGTACAAGCTAATTATTCTACTATTGGAAAGGGTCTACTGTAAAAGGCTGTAATTAACGTCAGCTTTCCCAACAACCATGCATTCAAATTCCAAAACGTTCAGTTGTTACACTACTTTTTCTAAACACAATCACTTTCCTGCATCCCCAATTAACATATTCTGGTGCACACTACACACTTTTACAAACACTTGTACTGACATACATTATAGGATCAAGGGTTTTATAACTTACATTTCTGTGATTCTTCTCCTCCAGATCTTGATTGATCCTCTGCAGTGCTGAGTAGCTGCTTTGTATTCTTAGAGGTGTTAAAAATAACAACGCAGTATACACACACACATACATATGTGATTAAGTAATACAACTTAATAATCATCTTTGGCGTGTCAGTCATAGTAATTAAAATGACAATTACGTGAAGATCTATCTGTCATGTATTTGGTTTTATTTGATTTATGTGTCAGAAATGAAGTCAGTGATTTGCAGTAGATATGGCACACCTGCGTAGTTTTTCTGTAAACTTTTCAAGCTCTTCCTGGGCCCTGCGGAGCTCTGTCTCCAGATACTGGCGTGTGGAGTCAAACTCACTTTCCAGCAGCTCAAGCTTGTGGGTGGTATAGGACAGCCGCTTTCGCAAATCCTCCTTCTGCTCCTGCAAAGAACTGCACACATAAGCCACACATCATTTATGTATGCAAACGTATGTAGATTAAATGAGTATCCATTAATCTTGTTTTTCTAATTGTGCCATGCGATGATGGGGAAATAAACACAAAGGTGGTTTCCCATATGTTATCCAGTTAAACAGGACAATCTGGGTTGTTTTAGAACACATATAGTACAGTACCAGTCAAAGGTTTGGACACATTTTCCCATTCCAAACTTTTGACTGGTACTGTATATACTGGACACACAGTAGGCTATATCCTGGATATCATAGCAGGGCAAGTGTGATAAGAAAGAGAAAACGCACCCAACTTTTATGAAGTGGCTGTAGCAGACTGATGGACAGATGGAGGAATAATAGTAATGACAGTATCAACTGGTGGAAAGCAGATAGCACTGAGAGAGACATAGATGGTCATCCGACATTCTCTCACTCATCTCTGTCTTAATGACAAGATCATTTTGTGGAAGGGATCTAACAGGATGTAGGAAGATGAGAATGGATTCCTTTCAACAACTTAAGTGGACACGTGGAGTTGTTAGACAATTAACATGAATATGTATTGTTTTAGCAATAATGGAGGAAATCTTGAATGTGATACGTTTAAAATAAATAACAACAAATCTCCACCAGACACACATATGCACACAAAAAAGCATTTACAAACAACAAACAAACCAAACAAAAATTACTCAGTGGAGTGATAACATTATTCTCTAATTGCCTCAGGTGATTTTATTTTCAGACAATGCCTTGAAAACCTTGTTTTCACCCCACCCATCCAGGCGTGGACTGAAAAACACAAGCTCCTGTTTTGTAGCATAAAATCGTTTATAATGTAATCTACTTAAAGGAATCCAAATCCCACATTTGTGCCTTGTTAAAATGGGATCTGAGTCATAGGACTATAGTGTTTTTATTTAAGGGCATCATGGTGAAATGATGAGGTGGGGTGACTAGATTTGGAGGACGGCCTCCACCTCCATCTAAATGGATGGTTCAGAGGTGAAAGGAACAACCTGTGTGAGCGGATAGTGCATGGCTTTCAAAGTGTTTGCTCTTACCTCTTTTTTTGATGTTTACCACCATTTCTGGGGAACTTTTAGGGAGGTTTTGCCGATATATATTTTTTTCATTGTTTGTCTGTGTTCACAACTTCTCATGTGTAATGTGGATTCGCCACAGGGAGTGACTTGGGGTGTATTTCACACTGGGCTCAGCTAAGTTGTGTGCCCTGAAGAATGAATGACTTGTCTACCTGTGTTGATCCTGCCAAACAGATCAAAGAGACAGGTTGGCAAGAGTTAGAACCTACTGAATTAAACAGTAATTGTACATTAAACTCAGCAATTCACAAACCATGTTCATATGTTTATCTGGTGTCTATGCATGCAGGCAATAACTGACATTTCCTTAAACCAGTTTAACAGGCGACCCACTAGTGAAAATATTTTTCCTCCCACCTCATTTGCGTCCAGGTACAGCAGTGATCACACAGACATACTGTGTGGGGGATGCGCTAAAACAGAGTACCTTTTTTCAATTATTAGAGATGGACCTGCATTGCTTAAGCACTATGGCCTTTTTTCTCTCAAACATTCACACGCACACACACCAAACATACAAGTAAAGATGACTAAAGACACACATAAAATACCATAAGCGTGCACATACATGAAATGTATACACATACAGCACACACACACACTCTGGCCCTTGAGTAGATAGGAGTCACGGAGACATGTCCCCTCCAGATGGGGACAGTTCACCCTTACAACTGGGCCTCATGCTAGAAGCTCTAGATGCTCCCTTCTTCATCCTTCCCCAATGTGTGCACATGGAATGGTATATTCATGCACTTGCACTTTTGCATCTCAGCAGGATTGCCTGCTCAATCTCAATTTCCCTGTGACAAAAATGTATGTCTGCCTGCACCTTAAAATACCATTGACAGCTTATTCCTATTCATGTCAAATGCTTACTCTATTTACTCCAGTGCACTCCCTGACTGGCTTTTCTTATATTGGTTGAAACAGAGTTTTTGAAATTCAGATTGAGCTACCTCCTACTCATATCCCATGCTGGCATTTGAGAGGAAGGCTAGAGATGAAGGTGCCAAGAACACAAGGTGTAGGCTGCTACTCAGATCTGCCTTTCTGCTGCAGAGAGAGAGAGGGGGAAAGGAAGAGATAAGGGTAGAGTGGAGAAAGAAAGATGGAAGGAAAGAAGATAGCCTGGCATTGCCAAGCCAACTCACAAATGCATATTTGCAATGGGCGCAGACAAAATGCCTCTGGATGCAAATGGCTACAATTGGATTGATTCAATGTATTCACCTTATTCCGGAAGTCGCGATGGGCGCGGCCATCCGCGTATTCTCATTTCCTGTTTGTATACTTTCCGCTTTAAAACAGTACTATAAGATAACGTCTTAAACAAGCTTTGGTACACATTTAAGGCTAATAAAGATGACCAGCGTCAACTGTGCAGTTAGTGGCTGTCATAAAAACTGGAGAAAACTAAATCAGACCCTGTCTTTTGATTGTTTTGACCATGGAAAGAAGAGGTCCGAGTGCATCTAAATGTAATGTAAAGCTTTTGAAACAACGCAGCAATCAAATTAGTTAATAGATGCATCTTTCTAATTGCCATTAGATACGAGGGAAGATTACTAGTGCATTACTAGTGCACTCATGTAAGTTTTAACACGTTGAATAAAGCTTCAACCAAAGACCCTCGATAAAAAAGTTGTTACTAACTACTTACTAACCGAGAGTGAGGTCATGCCGGGAAATATCAAACTGAGACTTGAACGGCAAAGTCGAGGTTTGATATTTCCCGGCATGACCGAACGGTCGAGGTTAGTAAGTTGTTTATTATATGGCATTTTTAGCTCTTTTAATTTCGTAAATTGTAGCCTAATTGTAGCTAGCTAGCTAGCTAGGCTTCTCACGGTGTGTTTCAGGTGTCGTTTAGCAACCAATAGACCACTTTCAAACCTACGTCACACGACTGTCAAGCTGGCTCAACTGCGCATGTGGGTTGCAAAAGACGAACTTCTCCCCTGTATAATACACTTGGAGTGTCGATCAGGTCATCATATATCTCTGTTCACTGGATTACAGGGCTTGACATTAACTGTTTGAGGCACTTGTCCTTTGGACGAGTACATTTACATTTCACTTGTCAATGCACAAAAGTCACTTGACCGGCCCCATAGCTTTAAATAGCCTGACCAAGTGATCGGGCAAAACTAGCCTGGCTAACGGAGGTCGCTTTCTCAGGAAAATGAGTAATGAAACAGGCTCGGTTAAAGAAATCCAATATGCTGGCTATCTTCAGCAGGCTCGTATCTACGTTAGGCAGTCCTCTCTGACGTTTCTGGAGTGAAATACAACATTGTGCACACTGGCAGTGAGCGACGAGTCTGACTGAGGCTAATGGGGACGCAGTCTCACACTCAAATTTCCAGTTTAAACAAATCACAAAAATAATCGGACCAGCTGGCTAAAAGCAGAATTTCCCATATCTCTTGAAACCTGCCCTGCTCGACTTTTTAGATGTCGAATTGACTGTAAAACTGTATTATGAACTTTGTGACATGACGCGAAGACATGGCTGCCGCTCCACTATGCGGTTTGTACCGGGAGACATTCTCACTCAAATGTCAAGACTTTCGTGACCCAAATCAAAATTCTGATCCGACAGATCAATGGGGAATCGCTATTTCTCTCTCTAAGGCTGTCCTCCTCTGACTTTTTGGTCTTTTAAATCTAACTATGTGTATGATCCGTGTGGTCCTTTTGCCATTGTAAATGCTATCCTTTCCCGGTTTTCTGAAACTTAGCTGCGCGCGCATCCTGAATGTTGGTAAACATGAAAGTGGTCTATTACTTTTGATAGAGAGCGGACAGTATGGTTCTGCTAAAATGTATTTAATTCCAACACAAATAACGACTCTTTTAGAAAGTTAACAATTTCTTTGTCGCTGTTGATGTCTTCAGTATCGTCTGGATAGTAAAATTCAGCTGACTCTTCGATATCATTTTGAAGATGACGTCAGAGGACTATCCATTAGCCAATCAGAAGGCTCGTACGGTCGTTGCCATATAATAATATTTATTATTATATGGCAACGACAGTACGAGCCTTCTGATTGGCTAATGGGTAGTCATGCCAAACCCGTATTGACCAGCGGTCCAATAAGTATTGTTATTGCCCTCCTCTGACGTCATCTTCAAAATTAGCGATATCGAAGTCAACTGAGTTTTACTATCCAGACGATACTGTAGACATCAACAGCGACGAAGACATTGTTAACTTTCTAAAAGAATCGTTATTTGTGTTGGAATTAAAGCCATTTTAGCAGAACCGTACTGTCCGCTTTCTATCAAAAGTAATTGGTTGCTAGACAACACCTGAAACACACCGTGAGAAGACTTGAGAGCTAGCCTAGCTAGCTACAATTAGCCTACAATTTACAAAATGAAAAGAGCTAACAATGCCATATAATAAACAACTTACTAACCTCGACCGTTCGGTCATGCCGGGAAATATCAAACCTCGACTTTGCCGTATCAACCTCGCTATCGCTCGGTCGATACGTTCAAGTCTCGTTTGATATTTCCCGGCATGACCTCACTCTCGGTTAGTAAGTAGTTATTATTACCGCACAATTTGTGTAATTTGTCACTCATACATTTGCAGTTTATGGCTAATAGCAAGCTTAAGCTTTAAAACAAGGTAGCCTATAGCAAATATGCCCTGCAGTGAAGTCGTTAGAACATCTTATGTTTGTGGCTAATGTAACGCCTACTTATATAGCAGCAAAGCAGAGCAGCGATCTGACCGGCAAACAAATTATATAAACACTTCAAGTCGTTTTCAAGCCATCCAGTGAAAGGGTGTATAGGTGACTTGTTGTAGCACATGACCATAGCTCCACAAATCCACCAACCGTATTTAATGTTTTAGCAGCGGGACTTCAGTTCTCCATTGGATTGAATGATATCCCCGGCAAACAGGAATTTTGAATACAACGGAAGTAAAAAAGGTGGGCGGGGCGGAATAAGGTGAATAGGAGCCAAACATTGTTTTGAGTTTATTTATTTGAGTTTATTATTTATTATCTGGGCGTGGCAGAGGGGAAACAGTTTTTTGTCTGTGCAGAGCTATGCGGTGTAGGATTTCTTCAGAATAAATGTGTTTATTTATCTCTTATGTCTTGAGTTATCTGTAAGACATTAAATGGATGTTTGACCAACAGAATCCACAACTACTCACCGACATTCATCTGCATGCACCAAGACAACAATATTCAACAATCAGTAATAGCAAAAAAGGAAAAGGGGGAACTGAACATGCTATTACACAACCAATCAGAGTAATTAAACGATTTATTGGATATTTACGAAAATGCCTCATTGTATTTAGCAAACCCTTAAACGGCGATTGGTCCGTTCTGGATTCTGGTCTTATTGCAATCTCTTTCAATGGGAGGGTGTTCAGACCTATCTGCCAGAACAAATAAAACATGAGCCTGCAGATTAGTCTGGTTGCCAGGATAAAGAGAAGAGGGAATAAAAGGAAACAAGGATACAGTGAGAGGGGGGAGAGAGAGAAAGAGGGGTAAAGCAAAGAACAAAGGAGTGCTGGTGAGCATAGGTCTTATCAATTCAGCCTTTTGACCCTCTCTGCAGGCATCTACCTCTGTAGAATGGATTAACTCCCAGGAAAGCCCTAATTGTAGGCCCAGACTCAGTATTAAAGGGGAAGCCCTAAGTAAAAGACACATAATGTAGCCACAACCCTGCTACCTGTGCTTGTAAGTGGATAAGATACATGGACAGGGACAGACCCTGTCACCACACTCCAGAACAATGTGTGCATGAGCGCATGTGTGTTACAGTGTGTGTGGAACGTATGTCAAACACTATTAACATTGGTCCTGGCATATCAACACAACATCTAACCACCTCAAACAGTGAGATATAATTACTGGAACAATTAATAAGAAACAAATAATCAGGCCACTGATTCAGAGACACATTTGGGAAATTTGATGGAGCAAGGCTGGTGGTTAGAAAAACAACACAACTACATTACTACTACACTACTACAACTCACATACACAAAAAAAACATGCTGTTTAGAAGTTCTTGCCTTCAAGCAAGAAAAGTGTTTTTTGTGCAGAGAAATCTTGGATACTTGTCTTTTCTTCCATAAAGTTAGCAGCGTAAGTGAACAGTAATTTGTAAACTTTCTAGTACAAAGTCACAGATTATCATCTAAGAATGGGTCACTAAAGGTTTGTTTTGAAGGCAGTGAAAAAAACGTTGTTTGTCATGGGAACTGATCTTGAAGTGGGCTTATATTGTGGTGGCGATGCTGACTATGGACAGAAAGAGACAGCAATAAAAAAATGTCAGTAAAAATAGACAGAGGTTATTCCCCACCAGAATACATTGCTCGTGACTGCAGCTCAACTGGACTGGTAGAGAGCACAACCAAACAGCAAAGCAGACGCTCTCTCTAGATTGTGTTCAATACAATTAAATGTTTTGATTTGGCAGTTTCATCCAAAGCGACATACAAATAGGACATATATGTAGAAAGTACAGCAGAAATCAAGGATCAGAGGAGCATAGTTCTAAGGTGGACTCAAATGAACAGTCTGTATGCACTGTTCCAATAACATCTCAACTACCAGGCAAAGTGCAACAATAACAACATTTGTACTGCAGTGTGACATTAATATTTCAATTATAATATTGCATAGTACAGTGCAACAAAAGCAGCATCATATAAATGCAAAATCACAAACAATGTAGTTGATGCAGCCAAGATAACAATCCAAGTTGAAAACAGATCAATTCGACGGAAAAGTCTATGACAAAAAATGCAGGTTTCTTTACAGTACTGTATGTTGTCTAAATGCAACACCTTTTATACAGAGTACCATCTGATTCATGATGACTTCTAAAGAACGTATATGGAACTTATAATATCCTTATAAATCATAAATCTGATGGTACACTGTATAAAAGGTGCTATGTTATGTTTAGACAACGTAAAACGAAGATAAGTTATCTTTATGTTTTCTTTTATTACTTCCTTTAACGCAACTATAGTAAAACAATTCCAACAATTTAAAACACTAGTAATAAAGAGTATTGAAATTCAGCAGTAATGACCCCCCAGAAGCTCTGTAAATTGTTTTTAGAGAAATTAAGAGAAAAGAGCTTTGGTTGTATACTAGCTTGAAACATAGATATTCACACTGCTTCAGTAGCTCATTACTCATCCAAACCAGTGCACTCTCTTCTTCATTCACAGCAGAATTAGGCCTTAAGGCCCTCACTCCAATCTGTCTCCATCTAAAATAAACATCCACACCTCCGGCATATTTCATAAAACCGGAAGTCCCTCAAAAAGTAACTGGAAATGTATTTATTACATATCACAGTTGATGAAACTGGAACTTAGAGACACTAGAATGCTGGGTGTCAAGTGTGCATCAGTACAGCTGCTCTGGGGTGTGCAAAGCTTTTCTGTCGGTCTGGTATTTGGAGTTACTCGTTTACTCATTTTCTACAAAACGAAATGAAGAGGAGTGAGAGACGAAAGAAGGAAGGAAGGAAACTAACCTCCTCTGTCCCTTTATTGGCTGTTGTGATTTTATTGAACTGATAGAGTTAGCTGCTGATACAGAGGTGAAAATATTCAATATGGGGTGTTGTTTGAACAACCTGTAAAATTAATCACCCTATCCTGAGGCTGTAGAATTTGTCATAACAAATCCTATATCATCATAGCAGATACACCAAAGAACTATACCATCTTGTTGACAGATCATTTATGTGGCCAGCATAGAACACTTACAGCACTAGAACAGATACAATGTTTGATGGGGTAAGCTACAAACAATTGTTTGGTAAACTTAAAGGTGAAATTCCAAAACTACAGATACTACAAATACTGCATGTTGGTGACATACTATATGTCTATAGTATGTCTATATTTTCATAAAGTAAGCCCATCAGACTCATGGAATGTAAAAATTAAATACCAAAGATACACCACTTTTTTACTTTACATAGACACCCAGTTGGAACCATTCAACTTAGGATAAGTCATCCAATGCAGCTAAATGTATATGCACTGGTGAGGCATGGCACCACATTCTTTTACAAAGCAAAATGTATATTGATTTTAAACAGCATGAAATGTGTTCACAGAAAGGAAACGGACAGTTAAGCCACATCACGCAAACACAAACAAACACTACAGACTTCGTAGATTCCACATCAACAATGTGGCATTAAAGCAGTACCTTCCGCTAGCACACAGCTTCATCCTGAACAGCTGGGGGAGACAGAGAGATCCAACCCCTACTTTACTCCCTGTCCTAGCTCTGCCGGGGCTAAGATAACAAAAAAGCCCTGTGCAATCCAAGCTGGCTTACTTAGCTCTGCTAAGCCTAGAGAAACCTTGAACAGCTCAGAATGGGAGAGCGAAAAGAGAGCTAGAAAAGGAGGAGGGAGTGAGAGTGAAAAAGCAGGGAGGAGGGGGGCAGAGGAGATAGGAAGGGAGAGGGAAAGAGAGATAAATGGTGGAGCTGTGTGGGCTTTGTGCAGTCAGAGAGGAAAAGGTTCTTACCTTATAGTCTTCATCTCCATGTCAGAAACCTAAAAGGTAGCACATAAAATAGGTTAGTGACCCAGGGGATACCAGAATCATTGCTGCAGTCGAGAGCACCATGTACACAGACACACACGTCAAAATTCAGACTACTGTTTCCGTCTCTGCCGTAACCAATTTTTTCTCACTTCGTCTACCTCCCCACCACGCTATTGCTTCTCACTCCCTTCCGTATCATTCTTTTATATCTCTCTCAATCTCCCACAATAATTGTATTCTCTCAGGCAGAGCTCACCCTACTATGAAGCAAGTTGACATCTGTGTTCAGCTGAAGTGTGAAGAGAACGGTCAAATTAAGAGTGTAAAAGAGTATGAGAGAAAGATAAAGAGAGGGTGGAGTGAAAATGATAAAGCGGAAACCCTCAATGCAGTCAGACTGCAGATACGTTGCAACCTCCCCCCAGTGGGATACTAGCAGCCACTCAATATCTGTATTCAGTTTTGAGCAGATAGAGAGAGGGCTAAAATTGGGAGATAGAGGTGTAAATGAGAACAGGTGCCCCATCTGTTGAATCTCACAATGTGTCACAGAAGAAGATCCGCATGTGGTTTGGTCGGAAAATCAGGCTTGTTAGGGATGTATATACAGTTCATTCAATCTCTCTTTATATATCAATCTAAGATTATAGGTAGGTAGGTGAGGTATACAGTGCATAGATTCATTTCTTAGGCTGGAGCTCACAGAAAGTAATTTATATAACCTCTTTGTCATCAACTGTGGTTAAAATCATGAAATGCACAATTGGAAACTGTCAATTATTGCAGCGTGAAAGAGACCCGGAGAAGACAAAATGAACACTTAATATAAAGTCCGCAGGAACAGCAGTGAGAGTAGAAGGTTATGTGCCTGACATAAAGTGATTAATGTCATAACACTGCCTGCAACTAGCACCATAGTCTACACATAATAAGTACACATAATCTTGTGAAATACTGAAATTTAACAACCCTTAACGCTCTCTCTGTTACACACACAAACACACACTGTAGCACACTAACATTCAGACTCAAGCTCACAGGCTAGCCTCTCAGTCTCAGCCCCCTCACCACACACTTTTTTTCCAAGCAGTTGCTAAGGTGACGGCAAAGTCTGAAGACAAACAATTTGGTACTGCGATTGGCTAATTTATCATGGAACACATGTGATAGGCCTACCTAAACACAAGTCTTTCAGACCAACTCAGACTTTTGAAAGGGCTACAAAAGACAAGGAAATTACCCCCAATTCATTACTCATGTTCCTGTGTGTAAATATAATCTCATTATGAACAAACAGTTGTAGTAGCTATGAAATGAATTCTTACTAATGACAGGATGACTAACTACTTATTACTAACCGAGAGTGAGGTCATGCCGGGAAATATCAAACTACGAGCGAGGTTGATACGGCAAAGTCGAGCCGAACGGTCGCAAAGTCAAGCCGAAAGTCAAGCAAAGTCAAGCCGAACGGTCGAGGTTAGTAAGTTGTTTATTATATGGCCTTTTTAGCTCTTTTCATTTTGTAAATTGTAGGCTAATGTAGCTAGCTAGCTAGGCTAGCTCTCAAGTCTTCTCACGGTGTGTTTCAGGTGTTGTCTAGCAACCAATTACTTTTGATAGAAAGCGGAAAACACGGTTCTGCTAAGATGTCTTTAATTGCAACACAAATAGCGACTCTTTTAGAAAGTTATCAATTTCTTCGTCTCTGTTGATGTCTTCAGTGGATAGTTGACTCTTCGATATCGCTCATTTTGAAGATGACGTCAGAGAAGGGCAATAACAATACTTATCGGACCGCTGGTCAATACGGATCTGGCATGACTACCCATTAGCCAATCAGAAGGCTCGTACTGTCGTTGCCATAAACAATGGGTCACTAATGGGTAGTCATGCCAGCCGCGTATTTACCTTATCGCCGGTCCGCGGTCTGATAAGTAAGGGATAATGTATAGAACGCCGGTCATTATCGGGAATATAAGCCCCGACAGGGCGAACAGGTTTTGTTTCGCTCTGAAGGGGCTTATATTCCCGATAATGACCGGTGTTCTATACATTATCCCGCTTATTACACGGCTACTTGCCAAATAACTTCACACAGTGTGTCTTTTGACAATTTATTTGTTACCATTCGTAGGCTAGTGTTGATCAGCAGATAAATAGTTCACCAAAGACGTTGAACTTCATAGACGTTGAACATTCTTAGGCTTCAAATCAGCTGACGTCGCTAAGCAACGGAGTATACGCTGGGGTTGAAAAGTTACCGGACTACGGAGTGCTACGAAAGACGTGAATCCGAGGCAAAAAGGCCTCTTCCCTTGACAGCGGTCAAATATGCATAGCAACGGTCAAATATGAAGAAATTGTTCACCGTAGAACGTTGGGAAGCACCATTCAAGTGAATGGAGCGTTTTACAGCGTTAAGAACAGCCGTGTAATAAGTATACACAAGTAGTCCGATAACTTTTCAACCCAAGCGTACTCTGTTGCTTAGCGACGTCAGCTGATTTGAAGCCTAAATAATGTTCAACGTCTATGAAGTTTAACGTCTTTGGCAAACTATTTATCTGCTGATCAACACTAGCCTACGAATGGTAACAAATACATTGTAAAAAGACACACTGTGTTAAGTGATTTTTTTGTCAAGTAGCCGTGTAATAAGCGGGATAATGTATAGAACGCCGTTGTCACGTCGGGGTGCTGTTCGCCCTGTCGGGACTTATTTTCCCGATAATGACAACGACGTTCTATACATTATCCCTTACTTATTGCCCTCCTCATCTTCAAAATGAGCGATATCGAGGAGTCAGGAGTTTTACTATCCAGATGACAATGACAGCGACGAAGAAGTTGTTAACTTTCTCAATTTTAGCATGGCATATGGCATAGCCATTTTAGCAGAACCGTGTTTTCCGCTTTCTATAAAAAGTAATTGGTTGCTAGACAACACCTGAAACACCGCGAGAAGACTTGAGAGCTAGCTACAATTAGCCTACCCAGCTAACACACGACGTTGCGGCAACGTTGCTAGTAAGTGGTCATTTGGTAACCCGCGACGTTACCTTATGGCAACGTTGCCGCGACGTCGTAGCAACTTTATAAAGTGAATGTCGCCAGTTGGTGCCATGGACGACGTTGCCGCGACGTTGTACCTTGATCGGCTGGTTACATTATTTTTAGACCCATGGACAACGTTGCCGCGACGTCAAACATTGGTCGGCTGGTTACATTAATTTCAGGTCCAGTGGACCACGTTGCCATGACGTCGTACCTTGGTCAGCTGGTTACGTTATTTTTAGACCCGTGGACAACGTTGCCGCGACATCGAACATTGGTCGGCTGCTTACGTAAATTTTAGGTACAGTGGACAAGGTTGTCGCAACGTCGTACCTTGGTCGGTTGGTTACGTTATTTTAGGTCCCGTGGACAAGGTTGCCGCGCGACGAACATTGGTCGGCTGGTTACGTTAATTTTAGGTCCAGTGGACAAGGTTGCCGCGACGTCGTACCTTGGTCAGGTTATTTTTAGACCCGTGGACAACGTTGCGTTGCCGCGACATCGAATATTGGTCGGCTGGTTACGTTATTTTAGGTCCCGTGGACAAGGTTGCCGCTCCGTCGTACCTTGGTTGGTTGGATCCGTTAAGTTTGGTACCTTGCGTTACGTTGCCGCTCCGTCGCTCTTTGGTCGTAGGACAACGGATCTCAAGTGCATTATAAGCGGTTTATCCAGAGATAGAGAGATCACACTGAACTGGGCTTTTGTAATGTAGGTCTACATTCATTTCAATCACACACAATATTAAATGTTGCAGCATGTATTTAGCTAGACAATGCATGCTTCATGTGCAACCCCCCCCCCAATGTTTTCTCATATGTAGAAACGTAGCTTTAATAAATAAAATACTTCACTGAATTTGGAATATAATTTAGTCTTTCATTCTTTACTATAAACATGTAGGCTACAAAAGCAATCAATTGGTGATGTAATAATTTTGTAATAAAAGTGTTATATGTGATCAAAAGGAAAAGCGACTCTTAAGAGTTTCATTTCCATTTGTCATCACAGAATATTACAGTTCTTCCTTAGCAAACCTATCCCGAATTTCCCAATTTTGGGACGAATATAGGCTATCTTGTCTTATATTTGAGGAATACATCAGAATCTGCCTGTGAAAGCAACTACAGCAATTGCATAGTAATATATGCCTATATTGTATTTCTACACACTGTAAAAAATAAGACTTGAAATTGTTCCCCTTAATGTCATTTTTGAGTAAGTTGAACAAAATATTTTAATTTGCCATATCAACTAGATAAAATTGGTTCTTCTAAATAGCTTTATTGAATTTAGTGTGAAAAGGCTTACTACAATGTTCAAGTTAAGAAAACATTGGTTAACAGTCAGACCCAACGACGTGCGCATATGATGGCCGTTTGTAAAAGGTTGCACGTCCGTTAATCCTGCTCATTTTTCGCACATTTAGCACAAATAAATGCAGCACACTTTTCAACTGTCACTTTTTTAAACATTTAGAGGGAAATTCATCTAAATACATGTCATAACTTATCCAGAGCAGTATGCTAAATAATAAAATTATATTTGACAGAACTGTTAAATCTAAATGTTAAATCTAAATGTTAAATCTAAATGTTAAATATTAAACGAAATATTTAGCTAAATATTAAACGAAATATTTAGCTAAATATTTAGAAACGAGCCAATAGCTGAGCTCCTGGCAAAAGCAGTGCACTGCACACAGCCCCGCCCATACCTGGATCAGTGGGTGCAATGCATAGGTGCAACATGGGTGAAAGAACTCAAAGATGGCAAGTTCTTCCCAGCTAGGGGATATCGAACGTGCAGTTTTGGCAGGAGTGAGGGCAGCACTCCAAGGTGCAGGTCCACCGGTGCCGTCCACATCATTAATGATAAGTTGTTAAGTTGTTTGTGAATATGTGACTAACTTTCCCAGATTGCTTAGTTAGTGCGATCGCTCATCACCAGGCACAAACGTAATTCGCCAGTGTGGAATTCGGACGAAAACCCGCAGAATTTCTAATAGAATGTATTGGTCTGAGGTGGAATTTAACCTAGCTGGAAAGAACTTGCCATCTTTGAGTTCTTTCAACCACGTTGCACCTATGCGTTGCACCCACTGATCCAGGTATGGGCGGGGCTGTGTGCAGTGTACTGCTCTTGCCAGGAGCTCAGCTATTGGCTCGTTTCTAAATATTTAGTTTAATATTTAACATTTAGATTTAACATTTAGATTTAACATTTAACATTTAGATTTAACATTTAGATTTAATAGTTCTGTCAAATATTATTTTATTATTTAGCATACTGCTCTGGATAAGTTATGACATGTATTTAGATTAATTTCCCTCTAAATGTTTAAAAAAGTGACAGTTGAAAAGTGTGCTGCATTTATTTGTGCTAAATGTGCGAAAAATAAGCAGGATTAACGGACGTGCAACCTTTTACAAACGGCGCCCCATAAGCGCATGCCCATTTCAACGACTCGCTGAAGCAGGGGTTTTCAAAATTCCAAGAGAGATCTGCAAGGTTTCATGCGTCATCTGTCACGCCATGCTAGGAAAATAGCTATTTCAAAGGTGAGTATTTTCTTTACAGAAATAGTTTTAAGTAAATGTATTTGCAGAAATTGAATGGGGCATGTTATTACTTATAGGTTTGAAATGTAGGCTATTTATCATGTTTATTTGCTATCAGATTCACTTTGTTTTTGTTAGGATTTCGCTAGCTAGCTACATAGCTCTAGCTCTAGAGGTAAAATAGCTAACGTTAAAGCCTCCAGAAAGTTATGTTGAAATGCATATATCAAAGTTTAGCGTCTCACAAATCACCCTTAAAAGAATCAGTGATCATAAACGTTCAGAACTGTTAGAAAAACTTGTTCCAAAATAGCTTAGCCCTCATTTTTCTAAAACTTAGTAGCTAGCGCGTGGCTGACCACGTTTTGAGACGGTCGGTCATGGAATGCACAAGGCGCATATCTATATACAACTGCGTTGTCGCTCTTTAGTAAGGACCTTATAATGTTTGAGCCGTCTAATTCAAAATCACCTTAAATTAATTGAGTTACAAAATGCTTCTATATTACTATTATAGTTAGAATAGTTAGCATAACATATGCGTAACATTAGCTAACACATGCCAAGTTGGCCGATGCTCCTCACAATGCTAGCTCTGCTTAGCTAATTTAGCTAGTGCCATATTGTTTCAATCTAGCTAGGTAATGCAAAAGGCTACATAGAGGCAAGCTTAGCTCGAATTGTTCAACTAATTGGTTTGCCTCTTGTTCCTTTACAGTTTCATGCAGTGCTAATTCGTCGCATCCAGTCGAGAAGTTCTTCAAAGACACCCCAGACTGCTAGCACGTGTCCCTGGGAAATGAGGTTAATGAATGACCGTTTATAACAGTGACAATAATTGTATGAGCCATGGCAACCCTAAAGGCTATGTTTTGAAGCAAATGCATGACTTAAAACTTTTACATCACCAGATGCCATACCCATGGGGGTCCAGGAAAACAGCTGTAGTGATGAATGAATAAGTGAATACATGTAATGTAAATGTGATATGGCAAGGCATATCCTTGTATTATTATGTCCATCTTTATTAGTTTAAATAGATACAAAAATACTTTAGTTTTTTTTCTTGTGTCTTGAGGTTATTGCTTATACACCAAACTTCCATCACAATGCATTATTAAACTAGGTTTACTAGGAGACATAATTAATCAATTTCTTTAGATTTTGTTATTGTTAGTGCACTGCCTGTTGGTGGCGCATGTGTGAAATTGATTTCTCACGAGATCCATGGCTCCATCGATTAGAGCAGCTTAAAATGGTTAAATTTATTTCTTGCAAACCGTTCATCCAAACATGTGACATCACACATCCTTCGCTCCTGAGCAAAGCAATAATTGACCCCCCCCACACACACACATAGATTCCTACTTTTATGATTAGATTTTGATCACTCACCATGTTGATGCCTCTGGGTAATGAGACAGACCTATTGGTTAACCCATCATCCCAATGGAACAGAGGATTAGTACCGGTTGGGGACCAAAAAATGGGAATAGGAATGGGGTTATGGCTTCCCATCCTGCCCAAAGTCTCTGGACAAAGCTCTGGAGATGGAATACTCATTTTCTGCTCTGTCTCATCTTTGTGAGAAGCTGTATTCTTCTTTTTATTTCTTTTCTTTAGCTCATCCTCCTGCCTGAGACAATCAATGTCTGTTTCTAGGTACGCTTTCCCCACCACTTCTTGTGTTTCTTGCATCATCTCCCCAGGCGGTTGTTCTGTTGTTTGGCAGAGGCGCTGGGTGGATACCTACTCCACACGTTCACCAACTGGATCACGTCTTCTGGCTGGTCCTGGTCTTGGGCCTGGATTGCCGTGGTGGCACTACTGGAGCTGAAGCTAGGTTTGGAGGAGATCGCACTCTGAGGAGGGGATGGTTTGCTGAAGGCCTCCAGACTGCTTGGGTCCAGCACACTGGAGGTTACTTCATCCAGGAACTCTAGGAAACCTAAGTTTGGCTTTGATCTTTTGATCCAGCCGCCAGTTCAGTTGTGTACTGGTGCCAGTGGTAGCTGTGTCATTGCTAGAGATCAGAAAATGCATGGAGCTCCTCCCATGCCATGCTCCGCCTTGAACCTCCCCCCCATGAAGTTTTGGGTGAATGCTCTCCCTGCCCTGCCTGTCTGGTGGATACATTCTGCCGTGAGGCCCCCTGGCTAAGCATGTTCGGTTGTAATTGTAGAATTTTGCCTGAAAGACCTCCTGGCTTTTCTGCTTGATGGAGCAGTGCAATAAACAGGTAGCTCCGGAGCTCCAGCTGTCAAGGCTGTGTGAGCCCTCACTGATGTAGGTGCTGCTTTCAGCTCTGGGACGCGATGGCAGGCTAGGGGAGGATATGCTCGAAGATGGGCCTGATCTGCCTCCTCCAGCAAGGCTCTGTGCTGGCTGTCCTGTCCATTAGCCCAGAGTTTCTTTGCTAGGCACTCAACTTGAGGAAGAGTTGAGCTGTCCCTAATTGTCAGCATTGACAACTGACACGTGGTATGCTGCTCGGCTCTGAATTTAAAGTGCTCAGAAAATTCCTGCTATACACTACTCTGTTTATTAGGCTGACCTTGGACTATATTGTCTGGCAAATGAGGCCTTTGGCTTGGCTAAATGGCAACCAGTTTACTACAATTCCTTTGGCATCCCTTGAAAGATGTTTCGTCCACACACCCCATTTATACTGTTGTGTTATTTCAAGTTAAGCATCAATGCATTAAGCAATGCTAACATATTTTCCAAATTGCTGGGAATAGCGAAAGCATATCCCTGAATGTTTTTGTACTTTTATATCAAGTAGGACTAATAAGACTAAATGTATTATGTTTCTGTTAACAATCTGCTGTGACAATTATCCTTAGTTAGAACATCTATTGATAGCAGTGTCGGCTTTGAAGCTTTTTCCAGGTCAGTGGCTCCATAGAGTATTGATTACGGATAACACATGGCTGCTGATGGTGAGAATGGGATGCAATGTGAGAAAAAGACACACTAACAAGCAATGGATGAGTACACAAACAATAGTGATGGCATGTCAAAAAACTTCATGTTCATGTTGTCCTTACAATAGTTCCTTGTTGGTGACAGTGACTTATTTTATTTCCTTTGTAGACTCTACCAAATCTATATATTTAAATGGTTGGAATATATATAACATATTGTTGTATTTTAATCTGAGCCCTGCAATTATGATCTTCATCAATATTCACAAGATTGCATTACTGTGTCGATAGTGTCACTGCTCCTCTGGGTGAGGCAGACAAAGCATGTTCCTCGGGGTGAAAGATCCGGATTGGGAATTGAGTGGCAGCAGTCAGAAAGCAAGGAGCTATACTGACTAAAATGCAGCCAAAGTATTCTGCTATTGTCATGTTTACATCTTCCAACAAGTGTTTACCTTCCAACAAGTTTTCAATGTAATATGCTCAGCCAACACTGGATACTTTGCGTATCATTTCAACATAATCAATCCTAACAGGCTAGATGCAATGACCAGAGAGGATCAACTTACCTTTTATTAAACCTATACTACACTTAAGCCTTATGAAGTAAACTTGAGTGTAGTACGTAATAGTGAAACAGGCAGGCAGTTGCTTGTGTGTGGTTGGGTGGTGAGAGCCAGACTGTTCCACGGTCTCCTGGGGGGGTCATTAGTGCAGCTTTCACCATGGACAATTCTGGCCATAACTGAGGGACCCTATGCGCATGCGTGCCTCCTGGTGCTGGGCTCACACCCTGCCTGCTGCTCCAGCCCAGTCAGCCCCCTAGGGCCTTTACAAGCCTGTCTACTGGTGTGGAGAAACCTGCAGCAAACAGCACACAGACTGTTCTTTCTCCCTGTGTCTTTCTCTGACACTAGTACTGGTCATTCTTCAAATACAGTAGACAGTCTATAGTGGTGAGCACCTCCTATGGTTAATGTCTTTAATAATATATTTTTAATCTCAAGAGAAGAAGAGGGGAAAGAAACCATTTAGAAATATAGCTGCAAGCAGCAATGGGGTGGCCAAGCAGGTCAGATGACCCAGAAGAAACTTTCGACATCCTCAGAAGAGTGTTCCGAGTACACGCAGCAAGTTTGGTGTGAATCCATCAAAGATGTGCTGAGATACGACACAACTTTCTGTTTGGCGGCTCTGCTGCCGTTTTCGATTGGCTGTACCGGACAAACGGTTTCGAAAATCTAAAATCATTTTGATAGAGTGAGGTGAGGTTTGATAGTGTAAACAGATAACCAGCGACATGACAAGCTTGCTGGCTTTTGCTGGATTCCAACCTCTTACGTTGCCCTTGCCAGGACACCAACTTATCCTAGTGAGCTATTCTCAGTGGTAGAAATTACAGTATTGAGTTACTGGGTAAAAATATAAGCAGTTTTTCGTGTGGCAAGCGGTTGTCGGATTGCTGTTTTGGCGGCTTCATCTCCGACTTAGATCAGCTTTACCGGAAAAACAGTTTTGAAAATTAAAAACCATGTGAAAACGTTTGTGTGGCTTGAAGATAATTGGTGACGAATTTGTGCTTATTGCAGTTCCACCTAGAGGTGAAATGGCAGGACCTATGTTGGACCTCTTTAGAACAAGGTCCCTAGTCCCTATACCACATTTGGTGTCAATGCAGTAAAGAGGTGCTGAGATATGACCTCACTTTTTTTATGGTGGATTGGTTGACGACTTTGATTGGCTGTTCCAGTCTGAAGGTTTAGAAAATCAAAAAAACATGTTATGTCTTTTGTGAGGCTTGGTATGAAGATGACCTGTGCCAAATTTGGTGAAGATTGGACAACGTTATAGGAGAGGTAGCGAAAAAACGTTACATTCACTCACAATTTTTAAGAAGATTGGACAAGAATTGTAGGAGGAGTAGCGAAATAACGCTTTTCCTTAACATTCAAAATGGCAGAGAATCTATATAAATGGGTATGATGTCATAGAGTGTGTTGAAGTCGTCTTGATCCAGGGAATCCAATGATACCTCATTTTGGAAAATGCGGCACATGGTTCAAAAGTATCGTGTGTAAACACACCTTCAACTTTGACCCATTGGTGGCGCTAGACGGTTGGACTGGGAGACATGAGACTTGGTGAAATTGATGTGTGCCAAATTTCACAACTTCTGAGCCTGTGGTTCTAGGGGCTGCCATAGACTCCCATCGCAGAAGAAGATGTATAATAATAATAATAACTAAAGAGCATACAATTTCTGGGGAAATTGTGAGGGTATACCTGCTTGTCCGTCCCTTTAAGTTTTTCCCTTCTAGTGATATTTTCAAGCATTTAGCCTACTCATATTGGCTATTGCAGTGTTCGTCTTGGTGGCGATCGTTGGTTGAATTCGATGTTGCTAACGTTCCGTTGTAGCTACGGTTAGTAGTCAGACAGTTTCACCTATTTAAATACTTTTGATTTAAGGGAGTGCCGAACATGTTCTGTCGCCGTTTGACTTCCTACTGTAAACAGTTGTGGATGTTTTTGTTAGCTAGCTACACAGTGTCTCGCGTAGGCTACAGCGTTGCAGTACTGGTTTGAAACCACAGGTAATAATTATTTCACCAACAAATCGTTTACTTGTAATCTAATGTAATAATAAATCGTACAACGAAAATGTATTTGTGAGTAATGTTTTTTTTACGATTGAAAACAGATGCATCATAGAACGCTGTAGTATGTGTTGCCCGGGCAACATAGGCTAATGTCATGATGCTCATGCTTCAGTGAAATAGTAGACTACTGTTTCCGAAAGTAGATGTAGTTCCTTAATAATATCATCTTATATTGTACATTACACTTCACAATTGTGTTTAATATCACAAAGTAAAATGAGTAATCAGTTATCACCCTGGCCTCTTTGCTTGTGGCGTTTCTGCAGCTGCCTTGCAGTAGCGTTAAAGCTATAGTTAGCCTAGCTATCTCCCAGAAGTTAACAAGCTGAGTGTTCTGCTAGAGGTAGTAACGCGTGTTTCGTGACGTTAGTAGCGTCAGTGACTGTGGCTCGCAAGTTAGCCAGGTAAATAAAAAGACAAGCAACTGGCTACAATGGCTACCAACTTTTGACATGACGTTTTCTAAGTAATCCAAATATTGACGGATGTTTAGGGGGGCGGCACGATCATAGATATATAGTGTTTATATATATCTATGGGCACGATACCATCCTTGCTGTGCAACAGTCTTCTATGCACGTCGTATCTAATGCGTCGTTGCTAACGTGTCCCGACGCTGTGACGTAGGCTAGAACTGAGTAGCCTACCCTTGGCCGACAAAATATACTTTTTGCCACAAAAACGTTGTATGGTCCTAAACTGTGCAACGGAATGTAAATTCTAATAGAAGCAACTCAATGGAGACCAAGACGAAACTTTTGACAGTGACGTTTTCTATGTAGTCCAAATATTGACCGAGGATTAGGGGGGCAAAAAGAATAATAATAAATATATATGTGAGATAACAAAGGTTGTGCCGACGAAGTCGTGCACACCCAATAAGAAAAGGTATAAACACTCCAGGTGGCTTCGCCGCTTCGCGGCTTGGCCACCAATGATATTTCTGACTGGAGACAGTCCACCTGTGGCAGCTGGGAGAGTAATGACCCTGAAATGGATTCCTGCTACAAGCACAAAAGTGGATGTAATGGGTAAAACTTGTTTCATCATTGCCCACTGTTTTCATCCACTTGGCCAGTGTTTTGCAGGGACCTGTTCCTCTCTCAGCTATGCCCTGACAGCTACCTGCTCCTCTCTCACGAAGCCTCAGACCCTCATAATCAGCTGGATGGAGTGAGAAATGGAGAAGAGGCTGTGTCTTGAATTTTCTATTGTACTGTGTATAGTAGTCTCATTGGATCACTGTCCTACTCTTTCCTGCTCAGTGGCCAAACTCACCCACTTCACTAAGAGGTATAACAAGAATTTATGCTGACTTGGAATAGAATGGAAAATAAATAACATATTAATTAAGTCTTTACTAAGTATCTGGGGGGCTGTTGCACAAAAGTAGAATAAAGATATCCAGGATAACTGAAAAGGCGCCGCTTGACTTAGTGTGATCAGCTCATCGCGGCTTAATCGGTTGCACGTTTGCCGAGCCGGGATGAGAAGGTAAAGCTATGTCAATTCAGTTGTACATAGTTGGGATAAGTGCAGCTTCACGGATTTCTTAAATAGACCAAGGTATCGATCACAAATTCACTGATGCAGCACATGCGTGCAGCATTCTTCACCCGCTGAGCAACAATTAATAATATGTACGATCAGCAAGACTAATATGTTATAGCCTACAAAGACGTAAAATACATGACCAAGACTATGAAATGTGAGGACATATAATAAAAATGTGTGCAAAAAAATTAGCAGCTCAGCCCAGTTTGTGTGGGATTGCGCAATCCGAGAGGAGGCACAGCTATATTCGCTTCTTTCCCCGTATTTGAACAGGAAAATACTTAAATTCAGCGATAGTGGCTATAAAACCCCTTGGAATCATCCAATAATTATATTTATATCACAGATCAGTGGACACATATTATTATTTTGTTATTCGTTTTATTACATATGATGACACTGCCTCCCCTGACCGCACGTCACTGCAGGTAGCCTACTCGTCCGAAAAAGCTAACAGGTCAGATTTGTCCCGAAACACCCTTTCATGTCTAAAAGCACGTCTTAGTATCAGTGCTTCTTCGTTCAACATGTCGTTTAGAAATGGGAATGCCATGGTGCAAGAAGAAACACAGATACTTTATATATTGCCCTCATCACTGACTTTATTCAACCATTTCTAACCATCTAAACAACTGCAATAGTAGGGTTTAAAATCTAACTCGTGACAGCAATAGTGACAAGTAATGCATGTTAATAAAAATAAATCAGAACACATTCAGAAGACAACAAAATAACTGCTAAATACGTTTATTATTTCGGAACAGAGCATCCGCTGATTTAACACGAGACTCCAGAATTAAGCTTAGCCTGACTGTTAGCCTGCTCTGGAGCAGGCTAGCTGCAAAGAATAAATCTCCATGGTTACTTGGCTGGGCTTAATTCAAGCTGCTTTTGTGCAACCAAGTCAAAGCTAAAGTCATCCAGGATAACTTGAATATCCCGGCTTAATCGCTTATCCTGGTTTCGTGCAACAGCCCCCTGGTAAAAGCTCAATGATATACAAGGTTTATAAAACAATACATTCAGTAAACAAGTAAAGAAAGTGAACAGCCGTTGCTGACTCAGGGAATTATCGTCTTGTAATATTATTATTTGTTCACTATACTTTAACTAGCAAGCTACTGTAATCAAGATTGTATTGTTGCACCTTATTGAAATAATTGAGATGTTACCCTCACTATATTTTTTTGTTCAGCATTCCTGGTAGCTGAAATGTGCTTACTTTGCGATGTGGCCAGTAATACATACCGTTCCTCAACTTGGACCATCGAAATACTGTAGAAATATTCTCTCATTCTTGATCTTCTGCTGTGCTTTCCATATGTACTATTTGTACGTTGCTTTGGATAAAGTGTCTGCTAAATGTATAAAATGTAAAATGTTATGAAAAATGTGTACAGTATGTGACCTGAATAATGTGCTGCATTGGGAATCTTGTATGCAAGGAGAAAAGGGACCAGCTGACCTCAATACATGTCATTACCATCTCACAGCTTTTGTCAGCAGTGCAGAGGCTGCAACAAGCCTATGTATGTGTGTTAATACATACAATATAGGGTGTGTGGATACCTAGATGTGTCAAATACCCCCTGGAAGTACAAAGTGGGAAGGTTCTTACTACTGACGTGCAAGTAAGTCAAGAACTGCCTGCCAATGCTACAGATGCAGTGTCAGTGCAATACAATATATCTGGACAACCACTTTTCACCTGACTTCTATGGTTAACAACCTCACACTTCAACGCAAAAATTAACCAATCTGAATAGCACTTTCGGATTTTAAGATAAGTACCCACTAACATAATTATAGTGCCTGTGATGAGGATTGCACCATACTATTTTGTCCCTCTAATCCTTCGTTATTAATTATGTCTTAAACTGCGCCTACTCAATTATCCTGGTGTCAGCCCTGAAAGTATCCATGGCAACAGCAGACTAGGCCAAGCTGTCAGAGGGATGCAGTCTGTTGCCTGTGTAAAAAATAGTTGCTTCAATAGTGTGAATTGGAACGCCCTCATGCGACCATGTCTTGCATCTACATAAAGCACAGCACCATCTACTGGCAAGATCCTAAAATGACCCACAACATTCATGTAAATCCTTTATTTACGAATAGTAACCTCCTCACCTTATGTGCAAAACCAAGTGACACTAAAAGGCTGAGAAATACAATTTAAGAAGTTATACAAACAAGTAATAAAGTGTGTCCTATCCATCAAAACCACAAACAGGTTGCGAAAATAGTAATTGTGTTTTAAGTCGTGTGTACATGAGTTTTGTGTTCCCATGTCTGCATGTAAAAATGTTGTTGCATTGTTATAAACCTCACCAAGCATGCTATGCATTTATATTTAAAGATGTGCGCATTGCAAATGCCTGACTGACAAGAAAGGAAATGTAGAATCTACCTATAGACTCAAATTGCCCTGCTTCAGAACTCCCTTCACAAGCAACCTTTCGGGCCTTGACTACAGCACAAAGGTGCTACAGGTATCAGTGTGTCTCTCGCCACATTCTATCACAGTCTTGCCTTTCTGTAGGCTTGTAAAGCTAAAGATTACACAAAGCAGGTGGGCATTATTGACATTGAGGTGAATCAATTAATCTTGGTTTCATGGCACAAAATTAAATGAATGAGCAGGAATGTGTGGGTGCAACACAGATGATACAATGATGTGATTTGACACGGCAAAAAAAAACAAGACAAATTGTGCTATTCAATTGATAATAGTATGGTAATTATCTGAAAATGAACATTCCAATATTAAAGATGACAATATAAAATCAATTAAATTAAATAAAAAGGGGAGGTGATATAGTCTCTCCAAAGGGTTGTGGACAGAAGACTTGAGGCCACAGGGGACCTGTGTCACAGCCACGGCCCTGTCCCTTTTACACCCCTTGCTGGTTCTCTTATGTTATCCCACCTAGACCCTCCACACCTGCAGCCCATTACCTCATCATCCTGCAATACTTCAACCGGGCTTTCCAACCACTCGTCAGATCGTTGTCACAGCTACTGTGACAGTATGCACCTTTAGACCCTCATATATGTACCAGGATCCGTGTACCTAGTAACTGTCTGCCTGCCAACCCGCTGGTTCACAATCTCAAGACTACACCCCAATAAAATCACCTCGGGGCTCGGACTACTCTGTACTACACCGCAACAGTAAATTATTCCCTATTTTAGTCACCCATTTAAAGCCCAGTATTTCCCATTTAAGAGTATAAAATATTGACAAAAGCACTCAACATTTCAATTATAAAATGTCAAACACTAGCAAATTCAGGGCACACCTAATGGTCTTTGTATTGAGAATGATGTTACATTTACTTGTCTTTTGCAGGCTGCTCAATTAGTTTGCTCTTATGGTACTTCTGCCCAATCCCATAAGGCACATGTGCAGAGATAGTCCCAAGTTCTTTTGCCCCCTCGATGTGAAACATCTGGTCATCAAAGAAGATGTGTGGCTGGATTTTCTGCAGAAGGGGCCCTTTAGGTGCCCCAGCCAGAAAGAGGGCCTCATCGATCTCAAGGCCCCAGCTCCTCAACGTCTTCAGGACACGGGCCCCTGAGCTGGCAGCACTGCGGGCTGTTACCAGGTAGGTACGTATGGGGCAGGTAATACGCTCATTCTTAGCATAGAACTTCTTCTGAAGCTTCCCAAGTGCCTCCAAGAAACACTTCAATGGACCCTGAGTACACAGGACAGATATTTTACTTCAAATCAGCATTAGATTCCTCAACCTAAATAAGTACATTCTTGTTCATTGAAAGAAGTTACTGCAGTTTTTCATATGGGAATGACAGCTTGAATATTTACTTGTGCAAGAGGTTTGTTTTCAAACTCTTTCTCGTGCTCAAAAAATGTATCCAAGCCGTGTTTTTTCACAATAATTTCCGACTCGTCAGAAAACAGTACAGCATCCCCATCAAAGGCCACTTTTAACTGGGTGTCGCTCAACTCGTTTTTCACGTCTGGATTAAACATGGTGGCAGCAGCAATGCCTGAATTTAAAGTGAAAGAACAGAGAGAAACTGTTTTTTTCAGAACAGTGTCCACCGGAAAACAGACATACAATATGAGAAGCAGAATCACCAACCCTCCTCAATGGCCTCTGCGACTTTCTTAGAATCCTTAGATAGGTAGAGGTTGGTCATATAAGCTTTAAGATAGCCAATGGGGCTTCTTCCTCCGGTCATGCAAAATCTCTCTATAGTTAAATCTGCAAGGAGTAATATCAATCCAAAATCAGGTTAGAAGCCAAACAATGACAAACATCAGCATCAATGATATATCAAATACTGAAGGTAACAGTGGCCCAAAAGCCCCTTTGCAAACATTACACCTTGTAAAATTAGGAAGGTTATGTAACAGACCTGGTCTTGCAAGCTCCGTCAGAGGCATCGGGCAAATCGTCCCGCACTGGGTTCGAACTTACCACCTCTGACTTCCCAAGCGCCACCACTACCAACTACGCCAACGAAAAGCTAGCAATTCGTTGACGCGAGTGGTCTGTTACATACCTAAGGAGTGAGTTTCACCGATACACATCGGCTACATTTACAACAATGAAAGCTAATGTAAAGTATATTTTGCTTACCATAGTGATTGATACTATTGATAAGGCGCACCCCAACCTGAGCATGGTTATTTGTCATCAAGACAATGTCAAACAGCTCCTCACTCTCTGGGTAGAGCTCCCTCAACCGAGAATTTACTGTCATCAAAGCCTGTCAGGTTACAATTTACACAAGGATTATAAAACAATGATGGAATTGGTTGTGTGTAAGGGCTAGCAGTTCTGACAGACAGATTATACAATAACACACGCTTGTAAGCACAGTAAATACAGTAAGCGAATTGCGTTTGTTTGATATCACCATATTGTGACAACATATACAGATCCCATATAGTAGCAACATTTTCATCTAATCATAAGGTCTGACAACAATTAATTGTTATAGTTTTTTAAGTCAACTTAATTAATGATCCCTGATAGCTCAGTGGTTACGGATGTAGGATACTGTGTGAGGGGTATTGTGTTCAAATCTGGCTGAAGGATCTTCTTACAGATACATTTTGTGGGATCAGATGGCTGAGCGGTTAGAGAATCAGGCTATTAATCAGAAGGTTGCTGGTTGGATTCCCGGCCTTGAAAAATGACATTGTGTCTTTGGGCAAGGCACTTTACCCTACTTGGGGGAATGTCCCTGTACTTACTGTAAATCGCTCTGGATAAGTCGCTCTCCATATATTTGAACTTTTTTCAGGCATTCCTTATGTACAAATGAGAATTTTGATGAAAGATTATCAGAGAACGTAGCGGCCTCCAACATAATTATTGTACCTTATGAGTAGCCTGAAAGGACAATGCTCCTTTCAAAGTTTGTAGATTATTTAACCAAGTGACGTGGGCATAGATAAAGGGCTATGTTGTGTTGTTAAATTGTGTTCCTCCAGACCATAGACCT
>CAEFZP010005510.1:0-12040 GCA_903064625.1 Mallotus villosus | reverse complement strand
GTAACATCTACACAGAGGAACAGAGAGAGAGATATAGATATAGATCGAGACGAGAGAGATAGAGATGGATATGACCAGAGCAGACAAGATGAACAAGAGAGGTGAGAGAGAATATATTATGTTTTAGCTCTAGAGAGCGAGATCTATAGATATCGATATATCTATATCGTACCCACGCCCGATGGCAACACGGGGTTGCCCACCCGCCCCCCCCCCCCCCCCCTCCACCCCCCCCCCCCCCCCCACCCCCCCCTTCCCCCCCGCCCCCCCCCCCCCACCCCCCCGGCCCCCCCCCGCCCACCCGCACCCCCGACGCGCCCCCCCCCACCCCCGCCTCCCAGGCCAGCCCCCAAGCGCCCTCCCCCCGGCCGCCCCCCCCCATACAGAGGAATAACACAATAAGATATGTGTACCTTATCATCAATTGAGCTTCTAGAGCTCTCCCCTCCCACTTAGGCGTTATTAGTACAGTATCCCATCGCCCATCTCCTGTGAGGGTGATCCTCGAAACAAGCAGGATGGACCAGAACCCAACACGTAGGGTAACGTATCGGTGAAATCCACTACCTGTTTCTTTTTTTTTTTTTTTTTTTTTTTTTTTTTTTTTCTTTTTTTGTTTTGTTTTTTTTTTTTTTTTCTTTTTTTTTTTTTTTTTTTTTTTTTTTGTTTTTTTTTTTTATTTTCTTTGTTTTTTTCTTTTTTTTTTTTTTTTTCTTTTTTTGTTTTTTTTTTTTTCTTTTTTTTTTTTGTTTTTTTTTTTTTTTTTTGTTTTTTTTTTTATTTTTAGTTTTTTTTTTGGTTTTTTTTTTTTTTTTTTTTTTTTTTTTTTTTTTTTTTTTTTTGTTTTTTTTTTTTTTTTTATTTTTTTTTTTGTTTATTTTTTTCTTTTTTTTTTTTTTTTTTCTCTCTTCTCTTTCGTTTTTCTCTTCTCCTTCTCTTCCGTCTTCCTCTTCTCTTCCTTCGTCGCTTCTCCTACGCGTCTCCGTACTTCCTCTTACTCTCTCGTCTCTGCTGCGCTATTCTCTCGCGTCGCTTCTTCTTCCTCTTCTCCTTCCCTCTCTCGCCTTCTCTTCTCTTCTCTAGTCTCTTCTCTTTTGTGATTCTTTCGTTGTCTATCTCTTCCTACCCTTCGTGAGATTTTCCTACCTAGGATCTCGTCATCGCTTCCCCTTCGTCGCGTCTGTCTACTCTTTCTAGGAAAACGCGCGCTCGCTCTCCTAAACGTTAGACTCACCGCTCGACATCTATCTCGCGCAAACTGCCTTATCACACACCTCCACTAGAGAGCAGCATTGCCACTAACAGAATCACCTCAGCCTGACTCATGTGCGCCCTCTAGTGGACTAGAAACTACACAAAGAGCCCAGAAGGAGACTTACTTTCCCTGAGGACTTGATGCCTTTGGCCAGGGAGAGGTAGACGATGATCCAGGCCAGGCACAGACACCCAGCCAGGGGCCAGCGGATGTCCCCAGGGTACTCGATCCCCTTAGAGATGTGCAACACGTTGTACCTGGGAGGGGGGGAGGGCCGTTACAGACAAGTACAGTAACACTCCTACTGTAGAATACCTGCAGTTTCATCTCTACATATAATATGATGTGTTTACACTGTGTTTGGTAGCTGAGATGTTACTTTACACTGTGTCTGGTAGCTGAGATGTTACTTTACACTGTGTCTGGTAGCTGAGATGTTACTTTACACTGTGTCTGGTAGCTGAGATGTTACTTTACACTGTGTCTGGTAGCTGAGATGTTACTTTGCACTGTGTCTGGTAGCTGAGATGTTACTTTACACTGTGTCTGGTAGCTGAGATGTTACTTTGCACTGTGTCTGGTAGCTGAGATGTTACTTTACACTGTGTCTGGTAGCTGAGATGTTACTTTGCACTGTGTCTGGTAAATACAGACTGTTCCGTAACTCTGATCACTTAATTACAGTTAAAACTTGATCCTTGATTTTCTGCTGTACTTTCTACACACCTGGACATCGCTAACCCTAACACTTTCTACATACCTGGACATCGCTAACCCTAACACTTTCTACATACCTGGACATCGCTAACCCTAACACTTTCTACATACCTGGACATCGCTAACCCTAACACTTTCTACATACCTGGACATGGCTAACCCTAACACTTTCTACATACCTGGACATGGCTAACCCTAACACAGAAGAATCAGCTGAATGAATAACAGAGTGAAGTTAAAGCGAGAGACGTGTGGACTCACTTGAAGTACTCCTCACTGGGGCTGACGTAGGTTTTATTCAGGTCGGTCGTCATGTTAGCCAGCCTACTGAGGTTGCCCATGACGTTGGCGGACGCACAGAATGAGCTATTCTTTATAGACGTCAAGTTTCTGTCCCGGAGAATACACGTGTCTGTCACAAGCACAAACCAACACGGTCAGGCAGAGACACAACACCACAACACACACACACAACAGGCCTTACCCAGACACACACACACACACACACACATGCCTTACCAGACACACACACACACACACAGGCCTTACCAGACACACACACACACAGGCCTACCAGACACACACACAGGCCTTACCAGACACACACACACAGGCCTTACCAGACACACACACACCACACACACACACAGGCCTTACCAGACACACACACACACACACACACAGGCCTTACCAGGACACACACACACACACAGGCCTTACCACACACACACACACAGGCCTTACCACACACACACACACAGGCCTTACCAGACACACACACACACACACACACACACACAGGCCTTACCAGACACAACACACACAAAACACACACACATGCCTTACCAGACACACACACACACAGGCCTTACCAGAACACACACACACACACACACAGGCCTTACCAGACACACACAACACACAGGCCTTACCAGACACACACCACACACACACACACAGGCCTTACCAGACACACACACACACACACAGGCCTTACCAGACACACACACACACACAGGCCTTACCAGACACACACACACACACACACAGGCCTTACCAGACACACACACACACACACAGGCCTTACCAGACACACACACACACACACAGGCCTTACCAGACACACACACACACACAGGCCTTACCACACACACACACACACCACACACACACAGGCCTTATCAGACACACACACACACACACAGGCCTTACCACACACACACACACACACACAGGCCTTACCAGACACACACACACACAGGCCTTACCAGACACACACACACACACACAGGCCTTACCACACACACAGCCTACCAGACACACACACACACACACACAGGCCTTACCAGACACACACACACACACACACACAGGCCTTACCAGACACACACACACACACACACACACACAGGCCTTACCAGACACACACACACACAGGCCTTACCAGACACACACACAAGATATAGACACACAACTCTTACTAGATAGGATACAACATTCAGTATAGCAGACACAGATCAACAATAGGAACCAGATAGATCCAGTTAGAGGCACACGTCCTAATACTTAGACTTATTACATAATCCTTAGACTCAGACTTCTTCTTAAAAAAGCTTATTTATCTTTATTTGCTCTGGAATCTATTAGTGTTTTAAAAAACACACTCGTTTTATATACCTGACCTGAAAAAAAACAACCTTCATTGCTCATTTACAAAAAGATAAATTAAAAACTGTGTACGTTCATCCAACAAAATGATTGTGTCGCACATTTTCTCAGCATGTTCTGGGGTCACCTTTCTCTCTCCGTTTTATCAGCTTAATGTTGAAGTCACATAAACAACAAATAAATCTGTTGCACTCGTGCCGTGGGTGACTTCGGACAGAACTCGAAGTTGCACTTTTGAATTTATGTCGAATTGTTACTGACTACGTTTTAGATTACGATAAGGAGGTTAGAGAATGGTGTACAGTAAAGGTGTGGTACCCAGGTGAGCCAGTGGGGGGCGGTGTGGCGCACACTGCGGCACTGCAGCAACCATACAGTAAATTTGTCAAGCAAGCAGTTTTTGTGCTGAATTCACACAAACGCAAAAAGCCAATATCCTTTTATTCTTATCAAATTTCAATATTTTTCGATGCAGTTTGGTGTGAAATATTCCTATCTTATTAACGTACATTTTCACATCACAAACAGCGTTTTTTCTCCCTTTTATTTCCCATTTTAACTAATGCAGGTCAAGTTATTTGGCCAGTATGGATGCAAAATTGCCAATATTCTTCTTCTTGCATCATTTGGCATTCAGAAATATCACTTAACAAAACGCTTATTGTTGTAATTAACAAAGGAATTGTCTCACTTTTTTAAAACAGCATACATCGTCAAATTTATATTTACACATTAATAACAGTCTTTTGTGTTCAGTCTCAGAAAGCAAAATTCCTAAACACAAAACATGAAACCACTACAGACAGGCTTTAATTAAGCACGTGAAGGTACAGTTACATATTCTGTGTTCCTACACCGCAGAGCTCGCGTGCACAACTCCTTGAAAGACACTTAGTTGAGATTCGCGTTGCGCATTGCGCATTGTGTGTGCGCATTGTGTGTGTGTGTGTGTGTGTGTGTGGTGTTAGAGAGACTCTTACCCAAGAGGAGCATGTCTTTATCCTTACAGTCCAGTGTGTTCCACCCATTCCTGCAGTGGGCCCATGGCAGTGAGCCCTTCAACGAAGCGAACAGGTAGTACAGTGTCCAGCACATTATAATATTATAGTATACGGCTATCAAGACAGATATTATCAACATGGCAATCCCGCAACCTAAAATAAATAAATGAGACGAAATATATAAATTACTCTAAGCAGGCAGATGAGCTTGATCAAAAGTCATGAAATCAGAAGAACCATTTTCTTTGTATCGTTATTTTTACTCAGAAGTTGTTAAACCTATATCCATGCATCTGAACCGAGTGAGCGCAGTTTACCTTGCAGGGCCGGGATGGCCTTCCACACGGACACGGGGCCCCTGGCTGGCGAACTGACCCAGGGAAACCTCCAGTAAAAAGATCGGTATGCCCGCCAGTCCCAACATTATCAGGTAAGGTATCAAAAAAGCACCTAGAGAAAATGATAAAGTATCTTCAAACTGGCACACATGCTAACCGTTGGCAAGAACATTGAGCCATTGAATTGATCCATTAAACATTGAAATTGCAATAAAAACTTAATTGAAAGTATCGAAACAAATTATTGCACTTATTTGGATTACTTTAGGACCATGAAAACGAAAAGAAAAGCCTATACGTTAGCTATGATAGTCTCCCTATCATGAGGCCTATTAAAGACTATAGACTAATAATAATAGTTGGAGTTGTTCACAATTTTTTAAATGATGACTAATATAATTTCCATTACTAAATTGTTTTATTATTATGAATCATGTTGCTGTTTTAATGTGACTAAATGTCTGTCGCTTTAGTTTACAACCACACATGAAATCAAACGAAACATTCTTCTCCTTTTTATCTGTCAATCATTATAACCAAAAATATGTAGGTTATATCTAAAACACTGGTAAAAAAAATCTAATTGATTATGTGTTGTAATTGCAATTGTAAAGGCAGCCGTATTTCTCTTTCTCGTTTCCACAGTGATTGAAAGGTTACAGCTATCGACCTTGTGGCGGGAACTGCGGGTTTGGTCTCCGACCTGGCCACCTCTCCGCATGTTCTTACCTCCACCATTTTGAAAGGCCAGATAGGGAAACCGCCACACGTTGCCGAGCCCCACGGCGTAGCCCACCATGGACAGGATGAAGTCCATCTTATTGGTCCAGTTTCCTCGGGCTTTGTTCTCGTCTCCCTCCTCATCATCATCTTCATCCTGTAGATGAAGTGTGGTGAGGACGCCTCACCCGCAACATGTACAACATATTTCGTTGAATTCGTTTCCCCAAATTGGGGTTCAGTTAACCACTTAATAAGAAACACCTTAAGAACCACGAAACACCTTAAGAACCACGAAACACCTTAAGAACCACGAAACACCTTAAGAACCACGAAACACCTTAAGAACCACGAAACACCTTAAGAACCAGCTGAAACTACAGGTTAGCAAGGGGCTCCATTTCAGTTTCATAAATAGCCTGGAGTTATTCATATTATTTACCTCGCTTAGCAGAGTCTGCTAATTCATATTTTCTTGCTTGTGTTTCCCTCAAAACAAGGGGGGGGGGCACGTCTCGCTTATCAATGGAACACACCGTGCAGGCGCGCGCGGGAGGGGAAGGAATACCCCGAGGGGATTGGAACAAAAGGCACAATCCGCAACCTTATGTAACACATCACGAGCGCTGTCACGGACATCCACAACCAATCCCGAGAGCATGACGTGGGGGTTGGGCTATACCGAACCCGGGCACGGTTGTAGCGCGGGGACACCAAATCAGGTTTCAGGATACACGTCTATTGTAATTAATGTAACGCTGCTGGCTGCCAGCACGTGATTACAACGCTTACGGTACAGCGCGAGTCCATGTATCCGTGTTATTACCCGAACTCCTAATGAACACGCGACCCCCGTAATGTAAGAGAATGTTTCCTTCTCCGGTTCGATCCTGCAGGATTAAACCACCGGGAATTAAGCCTATCATCCTATTGTGTTTACTTCAATAATAGCAAACATTTGTAACCATCAGTAATCCATTGCCCCCACGCGCAGTTCATTCTTTCAGATATAATCAAAACCTCGCACTAGATAATAGCCTCTCTCAAATCACCGAGCAGAAGTCTCCACGCGCGAGATAGGGGCGTAACTCCCCTCCCGGGACCTTAATTACAACCTTCCCGCCGCATGTCATCCAGCTCTGCCTGCTTATCGGTAAAACCCGGTGCCACACACCCCGCTTAACCTAAAGCCCGTCTATAGTCGACGCATGAACAGCCTTTAACAGTAACATACACTAAGCCTAAATTTGGTCAATTTTTTACCATTTCTTTGCGCCCACTTACCGTTGTCATGGTCCCGGGCTGAACAGAGGTGTTGCCATCTGTGCCCAGGATGATGGTGGTTTGGCTCATGCTCGTCCACGTGCCCGAGGCGTTGTTCTGCTCCGCGGGGGCCTTAACGGGTCTCCGTACTGGACAGACATCCCCCGGCCCTGCACGGCACCGGGGACCCCTGTCTGGGCCGCCGCTGAGCCAGAGGAATCCTTCCGGAAGGCCGAGTTCGCAGCCACGGCTCCCGGTACCGCCGGGGCGGTGTTTTTAAACGTCCCATAAACTTTATTGGGTTCCGGTTCTCCTGGTTTATTTTCCGAGGGACAAAAAGTTTTGCTCTCGTTGTTTGGTGGCGGCTGGGGGAGCCGGGTGCCCGAACGGAGCGGCCGGTTGACTTGGAACATTTTCCGGTTTATTTGCGGTAACTCCCACTGCTGCCTCCGGCTGCTGCGACGGGTGGAACCCGGTAGGACCGGTAACCGGCTGCTTGGACATGTCGGATAAATCCTAGAATACCAAATCCAAAGATTAGGCACACACAGAAAATTCAATACAAAGGCTAAATTTAGCAGGTATAAAATTCAGCCTTGAAAACGACAAAGCACACTAAGGTTAGGAAATTATTAAAAATAGATTTAATTCATTAAAATCATCATTTGAACGAAGCACCGCTCACTGAGATGCTGTATTCTCGGGTTTCGTGTCGCGTGTTGTGGCTTCGCTGCTCTGGGTTTCAGCTCGTGCTCTACGGGGGTTTGTTCGCCCGGACGCCGTTACTGCGAGAATCTTTAATTTTACGCCCCATTTCCCCCGTGTCATTCAGACCCACACAACCACTGGTTTTATGGGCAATAGACAAGCTGCTGGGCTCTTGGAAGCTCGCGTCTCCCCGGAAGGCATGCATGATCACCGGCACCACAGCACGGAGAACACCGGCCAAACGGAAGCATAAATGATCTCTCTAATGATTAGTATTTTGCAGGGAGGGGGGATAAACAGTGTGATTATAAAATGAAAAACACAACATATCTCAATGAGGTAACGGAAAAAAATTCTAAAATTTCTGTTTTGTATGCTATGGTTAGAGTTGGCTAGGTCACAACATGAGAAATGTTTATTAATCTCTTTCTTTTTTTAAGATAAACTTCCTCAAATCCATTACAAGCAAGAAAACGACAACAGATGAAATTAAACACACCGACGAATTTCGCTGCAGAGATGTTTTAAACTGACTGCACAGAGAACTATAGACCGGGTGTGTGAGGGAGAAGACACGAAAAAGTTTCAGTGTTCCGAGCAGCACGTGCAGCAGCCTTTCAGCACCACGGAAAGCAAGCGCCGCGGACAAGGCATTTTCCTCTGGAGTTAATCTGTTCTCTTTGTCTTTAATAAGTATCAGTAAGTAGCCTTTACAAAAGAGAACAAGTTGAATAAACAAATTAAGAACGGTACCATGAAAATAGAAAATAGAAAAAAGGAAAACCCTTACCATAGTGTGGAGGCGGAAGATGTGCTGAAAAGCTGAAATCAGCGGTAATGAAGAAGAGACCGCGAGCGAGACTGGATTCAGCTGCGCTTAGAGCAAAGCTTTGTACACCTCCGTGGGAAAGCTCGAGCTCGTGTTTGCGTCAGTGCGGAGCAAGGTGCCCTTCGCTTGACATTTTCTTGATAATAGGAGTTTGATAAATCATTGGCCTTGGATTCTGATTTTTAAAGGAGTACTACGCGAAGACGTGGGCGCGTGCGCTGTTGTCACGCACATTCCGTTTGTACGCGCGTGTCTGGACTGACTCATTCGCCGCTGATTAATACACTTGTCTCGAGGGGATGTATACACACGCGCACAACTCGTTAGGGCGGGATTTGCAGGTACATGTTTTGGAAGGTGCATGCAGCACGAGGAGACACATACAGCTTGGGCGTGCTGTAAGGAGGCTATGTTTAGAAAGGATGGTCTTGATCACCTATTTCGTTAGACAGAACCTACGTGTAGTCATCTATTTAGCCTACATAAACATTTATTATTAATACTTAATGCACTGTATTCACAGTTTTTAATAAAAACTTAAATATAAGCAGCCTTACACAAAAACACATTTTGAACGCGTTTTATTAACTTAATTTGCCCACAACAACGTAAATTCGTCAGCTAAACCTTTAGTAGGCCTACATCAATAAATCTGTATTAACCCTTTGAATTTGCACATATTTTTGCCGTTTCAGACAACCATAAGTTATTGCTTAGTAAGGCCTATTGGTGAAATAAACGCATGAGCTATATAAAGGCTTCACACTTGAATGAATTTACGCACAAGTACAACAGACTGTGCGTCACCAAAACGAGCATTGATCAAGTAAAAAATATATAAGAAAAATAAGAAAAAAGTAAAGTGGGCGAGGTCTTCACAGAACACTGAAGTTACTCACTTGTCTTACGCAAGAAGGGGATGGCCTGACGCACGTGCACATGGGGATGAGGACCCAGCACCCGCGGACTGGAAACGGTGAAGTTACAGAATAGCCCCCGTGACGAAAATAGCTCACCCTAAAATACTGCAATGCGCATGACACAGTTCTTTTTGCTACAAAAATGTGGACCTCGACCAGATAATTAGTCATTTTAAGCTCAGACCTAAAATATCCCCCCTATACAAAAATATAGCACATGTAACCAAGTTGCTCATTGAACCGGTGCACCGTACATCTGCAGTGCTGTGAAACGAGTTTCTGTCAAGTCAAGCCCTCGTGCCTGTGTTCCAAGGCCTGCGCGCGATAATCACCTGGCGTGCAAGCTGAGCTCGAGCCGCTCGTAAATCTGCGGCAACTCTAGATAAGGGCCTCGCGCGACTGAATTAGCTGGCTTCTCAGGGTTTAATTACTTTGTCAACAGAGAATAATTGTAATTGATTTCTGCTCCTCTTCCCTTGTCCGCTCTAACACTGCTCCTCCTCGCGGCGCGGGAGAGGAGACAGCTCGCGGTCCAGAGGCTGATCCTGGCCTAGCGGGACACATTCTCATCCACACACACAACGGACATTTTTATTTAACCATTTCAACAAAATTGTGTATCAGAATTAAACAAAACGATCGCTTAAAATTATTCATAGTAGCTACATGATCAAACATTACAGGATCCGATCATTTGCGGGATTTAAGTATAAAGGCCTTTAATTCCGATTTAGTTCAACCGATTCGCTCCTTAAAGTTGCGTAAAATAAATCATGGAGACAGCTAGTCAATGAGAAACGCAAGTATTCCCCGACGAAACCTAGACGAGATAAACCTTTTCTTCACGACCGTCCTAGATGATGCTCGTTAATTACACGAGCAGAGATGTCCCGTTTCCCTCCCCGCTGTCCGTGTTTGAGGCGGGAGACGAGGTCCAGCTCAGTTCAGAAAGGTCCCGTGAACACCGTGGTTCACTGCCTTAAGCCCTACGAAAGAACAGTTGCTGTTTTTTTATTCGTGTTTTACACAAATAAAAAACGGCAAATAGGCCTAGTGAATAACGGCAGTGATCTCATCATATACACGTAGTGTCTGAAAATCAACGACTTAAATGCAAAACTCAAAAATTATGACGACAAACTCCTTAGGCTACAACAAGACACAATGAGACCTACAGGCCTTGCAGTGAAATATCTTTATTAAGCAAAAACTAAATCAAACATCCTGAACCTGCTCATCAGAGAGTCTCGAGCTTCACGGGCTGAAGGGTCTGAAGTAGCACTTTGTCATCAGCGCGCTCGCTGCTCGCGGCTCGCGGCTGCACGGTGGAGGAACAGGAGGATTGGTCTGGCTCGTGTCTAAGCTGCTGCTATTCGTCGTGAGTCGTAACCGCAGAGTGATTTAACAAAAGGACACATCAGAAAACCATTACAAACAGTGCACCTTAAAACCACTTCAAAGAACAGTAAAATCCAATGGGAATAGATGCAGGTATATTTAGCTGCACATAACTGTCAGAATTCAAGAGCCGAAACTATAGGTGGAAAATACACAACCCAGATTAAACTGAAAGATTGTCTGTCTTCCTATTGGTAGACAGCCTCTGTTCAGGTCAGGTGTACCACGTGGTGTACCACGTGTCATCAGCTACAGTATGACAGCTCATGTGGATTACAATAACCACCAGGAAACGTGTCTCTGTAAACAAACGTGATTGGTCCAGCCTCAGCACCTGCTGATGATGTCATGGGGGTCAGGTGACCTGTGAGCTACTGCAGGCTGTATGTCTGCTTCCTGTCCTGGAGTTCAAAGGTTACCAGCAGGGAGCGAGGGTCCTTCCTGTTTTTTGCGAACTGTCACCTTCCCCCAAAGATCCTCCCCTTTCGAGAGAGAAACAGAAAGTGAGATGTGAGGAGGAGTTACCTGATTCGCCCACACGCACACACACACACGCACACATGCACACGCACGCACACGCACACACACACACACGCACACACACACACACACACACACACTTTATCTTTACGGTACCAGGATGTGAACATTTGTTTTTACCAACAAGCAAAACACAACATACAACAAAACAATTTAGTACAAGTGGCATCTTCATCACCTTTCTGTCTAAAAACAGTCAAGATCACTTAACCCTAACCCTTACCGCAGAGAGAAGAGTGTGTGTGTGTGTGTGTACATGTGTGTGTGTGTACGTGTGTGTGCGTTTGCAGATGGAAATACTGTGAAGCAAACCGAGGTGACACCGAGTTGTGTAGGTGCTGTGATGCATGTTTATGAGAGAGCAGGTGGTTGTGTGTGTGTGGGTGTGTGTGTGTGTGCAGGGAGGACACAGCAGAACAGATGGAGGATCTTGTGGCGTCTACAGTAGGACTTCACAGCTCGCAGGCCGAAGGCCAGGAGGGCTGCTGATGATTACGACGCATAATCACTCTTGATTAACTTCACGTTTGACTGCCGGGGGTAAATGAATGTTTACCCAATCAGCAAACAAGCTCACTCCCTCCCCCTGCCTGGCTCGGTTTCTTCTTGATGGAGGTGAGGAGAGGAGGTGAGGAGAGGAGGAGATGAGGTGAGAGGAGGAGGTGAGGAGGAGGTGAGGGGAG
>CAEFZP010005509.1:0-49127 GCA_903064625.1 Mallotus villosus | reverse complement strand
CCGACGAATTGGTTTATACCAACCCATTACCGATATTTTAGCTGAGCTAGATAAACCGGGGCGAGATCCTCTGCGGTGATTTAAAACTGCTCACTTTAAAGAAGGCATTGAGGAGATTCAAAGATCTAAAGTCCTGATTTATACTTGAAGGCGTAGTAACTAACGTCACTAACTTTGGGGCAATTTGTCGACATCGGTGTAGCACCAAGATGGATTAGTACACATCATCATTAACAGATAATTCGTCTCTGATCCTCACACCATTGTAAAAGCGGGTGATGTGGTAAAAATTAAGGTGCTTGAAGTTGATGTTGAACGCCGCCGCATTAGTTTAACCATGCGTTTAGATGAAAAATCTCAGCCTCAAAATCAGCAACCGCAAAAGACATTTAATCGTTCGAAAGACGAGCAGCACAAAACGAATAATCCAAAGACAAATTCAAAATCGCAGCATTCAAAACAGCCTAAACAGGTGAACGCCGCTATGGGAAATGCCTTGCTGATGCATTTGCAAAGTTAAAGAAATAATTTCTGACCAATAAAAAGCGACGTTAACGTCGCTTTTTTATTGGTATTTTATCGCTTGATGACAAGTGATAAAACTAGTTCAACTTGCCATGACACTGCTTATATTTTTTACCTGATCCACAGGACATGGATCATTACGGCCAATTTTGTCACCCTCACGAACAACAGGAGTATGAGCAGCGACAGTATCAGCAAGCTCATTCACATTGCCCACTAAAGGCTCGGCCTTGGCGTGTGAAAAGTCGCGTACCATTCTCGCTTCTTCTTCACGGCGACGTTGCTCCATCTCTTCAACATCAGACTGAGCTTGCACCTGCACTTTAGATAAAATACTAATCACATCATGCTTTAGCGTATCAAGCATTTGTTGAAATAGCTCAAAAGATTCACGCTTGTATTCTTGCTTTGGATTTTTTTGAGCATAACCACGTAAATGGATACCTTGACGCAAGTGATCCATTGCTGCAAGATGCTCTTTCCATAATCCATCAAGGGTTTGAAGCATTAACGGCTTTTTCAAACTGTCTTAATACATCAACACCAACCATTTCTTTCCTTGGCCTTGTAAGCGCTTACCCATCCTTCAATAATACGCTCTCTCAGGGTTTCTTCATGAAGTTCATCTTCTTCATCAAGCCATTTTTGAATCGGTAGTGTTATAGCAAATCTTGAGTTAATCTTGACTCAAGCCCAGCCACATCCCAAAGCTCTTCAATTGATTGAGGTGGAATGTATTGGGTCAATTAAGCTGGTAAGTACATCAGCTTGTATATTTTGAATGGTATCTTCAATGCTCTCAGCATCCATCAATTCGTTGCGCTGAGCATAAACCACCTGACGTTGATCGTTAGCAACATCATCAAATTCTAAAAGTTGTTTACGAATATCAAAGTTACGAGCCTCAACTTTACGCTGTGCATTTTCAATGGCGCGAGAAACCCATGGGTGTTCAATGGATTCACCTTCTTCATTCCCAATTTCTTCATCATATTAGAGACACGCTCTGAAGCAAAAATACGCATTAAGCTGTCTTCCATCGATAGATAGAATCGAGATGAACCTGCATCACCTTGACGTCCTGAACGACCTCGTAACTGGTTATCAATACGACGTGATTCATGACGCTCGGTACCAAGAATATGTAATCCGCCAGCGGCTACAACTTTATCATGACGCTCTTTCCAATCCGTTTTGATTGTAGCAAGTTGCTCATCGGTAGGATCTTTTAATGCATCAATTTCCATTTTCCAATTGCCGCCAAGAACAATATCTGTTCCTCGACCTGCCATGTTAGTGGCTACGGTAACAACACCAGATTGTCCCGCTTCTGCAACGATATCAGCTTCTTTTTCATGGAATTTGGCATTAAGTACGCTATGAGGAATTTTGGCCTGTTTCCATCAAACGAGACAATAATTCTGATTGCTCAATGGATACTGTACCCACTAGTACAGGTTGACCACGTTCACGACAACCTTGATATCTTGAATAATGGCATCGTATTTTTCTTTAGCCGTCAAATACACTAAATCGGCCATATCTTTACGAACCATAGGGCGGTTTGTTGGCACCACTACGGTATCTAAGCCATAGATATGTTGGAACTCAAATGCTTCTGTGTCGGCTGTACCTGTCATTCCCGCTAACTTGTCATATTGACGGAAATAATTCTGAAAGGTGATAGAGGCAAGTGTCTGGTTTTCATTTTGAATCTCAACGCCTTCTTTTGCTTCAACTGCTTGATGAAGCCCTTCAGACCAGCGGCGGCCATGCATGGTTCTGCCTGTATGTTCATCAACGATAACGACTTCACCATTTTCTATGATGTAATCCACGTCTTTTTCAAACAAAGTATGAGCACGTAAAGCAGCATTGACGTGATGAAGTAATGAAATATTAGCGGCGGAATATAGCGAATCACCTTCTGTAGCAAACCACTGTCGATTAACAGCTGTTCAACTTTCTCTTGCCCGCGCTCAGTAAGATGAACTTGCTTGATTTCTCATCAATGGAGTAATCACCATCGCCAGTATATTCTTCAGTATCTTCTTTATCTTGACGGATTAAACTTGGAATAAGTTTGTTAACTTTAATATAAAGTTCAGAACTATCCTCAGCGGCACCAGAAATAATCAGAGGTGTTCGCGCTTCATCGATTAAAATCGAGTCAACTTCGTCGATTAGTGCGTAATGTAATGGTCTTTGAACTCGTTCTGCTGCGAAAATGCCATATTATCCCCGCAGATAATCAAAGCCAAACTCATTGTTGGTACCATAGGTGATATCAGCGATATAAGCATCTTTTTTAGCTTGCTGACCAAGACCTGCTGTATTAACACCAACGCTTAAACCTAAAAACTCAATAACGGGCGGTGTTTTCAGCATCACGACTAGCAAGGTAATCGTTCACTGTAATAATGTGAACACCTTTGGCCTGAAATGGCATTAAGTAGGCTGGTAATGTCGCCGTTAGCGTTTTACCTTCACCGGTTCTCATCTCAGCAATGCGATTGCTGTTAAGCACCATGCCACCTAAAAACTGTACGTCAAAATGACGCATATCAAATACGCGCTTAGATGCTTCTCTAACCGTTGCAAATGTTTCTGGAATAAGGCTGTCTAGTGTTTCACCATCTATAAGGCGCTGTCTAAATTCTGCAGTTTTTGCTTTTAAATTCTTCGTCTGTTAGTTTTTCGAAATCAGCTTCTAATACATTTATTTTGTTGACAATTTTACCTAAGGATTGAGGGTGCGCTCATTACGGCTACCAACACTTTTGTCAGTACTTTACCAACATCTGCATCACTTATTATTTATAGGCCTAGTCCATGTGGAATGGAATTTGAAAAGCCAAGGAGTTATTTAATTTGTATTACGATAGACATATTTTCGAGGATCGATTTGATGCCCGTTTCGCAATACTTCGTAGTGGACATGGGGCCCTGTTGATCTACCCGTGCTTCCCATACTGCAATCTTTGTATCTTTAGCGATAACCTCTCCTACGCTTACTGATAACGACTTATTATGGCCGTAACGGGTTCTAAACCCATTACCGTGATCTATTTCAACGAGATTACCATAACCAAACATACTTCCAGCCCACGTGACAACGCCACCTGCAGTTGCGATGACATCCGCACCTTCAGAACCAGCAAAGTCTATTCCTTTGTGCATGGATCGTCGACCTGTAAATGGGTCATTTCGTAAGCCATATGGTGATGATAACCAGCCTTTTAAAATAGGTCGTCCTGAAATATACCTTTCTTCATCAATATTGAGATTTGAGGCGACGGTTTCAAGTAATGGGAGTTCAAGATTATGTTATCAATCCGTTTAACTAGCTGATCCATTTCACGAATAAGTTGGTCTAGTTCTATGCCTTGACCAACACCATCAGCGCCACCAACACCAACTTCAGAGGAAAAATTGAACTGATCTTCGAGATCATAGTTAAAAGCAACTTGTTGACCAAGAGCTTCAAGACGGCTCATTTTTGCTTGCATACGAGCGACATGAGCGGTAAGAGTTGCGAGCTGAGATTGAGTTGCTCTTTAAGATTTTCGACTTGCTGCTGCTGAGATGTTCTAGCTAAGCGGTCGTTATGAAGACGATCTGCTGCTTTCCAAATCGCTCTGCAGTGTACTGATATACACCAGCACCGTTAATAGAATAAATGCAGGCAAAAACAGCCATCGCCTTCCTAGCTCTCGCCGTTTAACACCTTTTCGACCTTGAATAAAAATTGTTATACTCATAACTAACTCAGCCGTCTTATTTATCGTATGAAAAAAACATCCTCAGGATCTTAAAACTATCTTAAGTTTAAGCTGGTGGTTTACCCAGTATAACCGAGAAATCAGAACTGCTTATCGGTTTGAATCATCAAGTAAACAACTATTGGCACCTAAGTGTTGCTGCACAGATTAAAGTGGCCCAATTTTCGAATAGTACACTCATCATTGAAGTAACCATTCAGCTTGGGCTGCAAGAGTCAATTTTCAAAAAAAAATCGCTTCTAACTAAGCTGCAAACGAAACACTTTCTATGCTCACTGCGATCGAAATTAAAGTCAATCCAAGCATCAATACACTAAAATCAGATGTAAAAATTCAGCATAGACAACTAACGCAAACTGCAGCTGATCATATTATACTTTAGCTGAGGCATGCCGATGGTTTACTAAAAGAAAAGCTAAAACGGTTAGCGAAATTAGCTAACCGTGATAATAAATTTTAAACCGAAATTTAATTTAATGCTAATGCGCCAGGAACCAAGAAACTAACTGGTACCTCTGATTCTTCTTGAAAATCAATTAACTCCCAAGCATCCTGCTGTGCTAAAACAGCTCTCACCAGTTGATTATTGAGAGCATGTCCTGTCTTGTATGCACGAAATTCACCAACAATTGCATTGCCACTGACATAAAGATCACCAAAGGCATCTAAAATTTTATGCTTAACAAACTCATCCTCATAACGCAGACCATCGGGATTTAGAACTTAAATTCATCAAGCACAACAGCATTTTCCATACTGCCACCCAAAGCTAAATTATTTGCTCTTAGGTATTCAATATCAGTCATAAAACCAAAGGTCCTTGCTCGACTGATATCTTTAACAAATGCCGAAGTTGAGAAGTCATAACAATATGTTGTCGACTTCGAGCAATTTCAGGATGTGGAAAATCAATGGCGAAATCTAGTCTAAAACCGTTAATGGACGCAACTCAGCCCACTATCTCCGTCTTCAACTCGAATTGGTTTTTTAATTCGCAAAAACTTTTTAGCGGCCGATGCTCGGCAATTCCAGCTGATTGCAATAAAAATACAAACGGACTAGCACTACCGTCCATGATAGGAATTTCAGGTGCGTTGACTTCAATGATAGCGTTATCGATTCCCAAACCAGCTAAAGCTGCAAATAAGTGCTCAATGGTTGAAATTCGAACGCCATCGTCATTAACCAGTGCCGTGCACATAGTTGTTTCTCGCACTAACTCAGCACAGCAGGAATAATCACTGCAGGCTCAAGATCAGTTCGAACGAGCTTATCCTGAATTGATAGGCGCGGGCTTAATGGTTAAAGTCACCTTGTCACCAGAGTGCAATCCAACTCCAGTAGTTTTCACCATTTTTGAACAGTTCTTTGAAAAATCATTCAGTTACCCGTACATTTCAACAAAAATAAACACATCATATCCAACAAAGCTTTAATTGCTTCAGCCTTTTATTTAAGTAACTCGACAACCAGCCTACTTAGACTAGCAAAAAATCTTAGCACACTTTTATAGCAGGGTAAATTACTCGCAGTTTTCAGCACAATTCAAACTAAAGTATGAAAATAGCGGTTATTTACCACCCTAATCAGCCTGTTTACGCAAAAATGCTGGAATATCTAAATAATCAAGTTCATTCTTAGGCGCAGGTTGAGGTTACTCGTTGTTGATGGTTGAGCTGAACTTCCTGCATTAACTGAATTATTCACTGCAGTTGAGGTTCCACATAGATATCTGGTTGCGTTTCTTTTAACTGGCTCTGAGCGATTTGCTTTGAAACTAATTGAATGTCTGGTTTCTTTTCCGCACCAATACCCGTAGCAACAACAGTTACTCGTAATTCATCACTCATTTTCTGGGTCAATGACTGCACCAACGACAACCGTAGCATTATCAGATGCGTACGCTTTAACGTGATACCAACGGTCTCAAATTCATCGATACCTAAGTCCATACCACCTGTGATATTAACTAAAATACCTCGTGCACCAGATAATCAATGTCCTCTAATAACGGACTCGCTACAGCAGCTTCAGCAGCTCTCAGCGCGATCTTCACCGCTGGCAACGCCAGTTCCCATCATGGCGTTACCATTTCGGACATAACAGTTTTAACGTCTGCAAAGTCGACGTTAATTAGTCCTGGGCGAGTAATAAGCTCCGCAATACCTTGGACTGCACCCAGCAACACATTGTTAGCTGCAGCAAATGCGTCAAGTAGAGAGGTTCCCCTTCCTAGCACTTTTAATAGCTTTTCGTTAGGAATAGTGATCAAAGAATCCACGTGTTTACCTAATTCCGCGATGCCTGCTCCGCATATAACATGCGTTTTTTACCTTCAAAAGGAAAAGGCTTAGTGACAACTGCAACAGTCAAAATACCTTCTTCTCTGGCAATCTGAGCTACCACAGGTGCAGCACCAGTACTGTACCACCGCCCATACCTGCAGCGATAAAATCATATCAGAGCCTTAATAGCCGCTCGAATGTTCTCTTTATCTTCTTCAGCTGCTAAACGACCAATTTCAGGTTAGCACCAGCACCCAGTCCTTTGGTAACATCTCTCCCTAGTTGAATAGTTGAACCTGCAGCTGATTTACGTAATGCTTGCGCATCAGTATTTGTCGCAACAAACTCAACACCTCGATGTTGTGTTTCACCATATGTTCGACCGCATACCACCGCCGCCGCCAACGCCGATGACCTTGATCACCGCTTCGTCAGAATGTGTATCCATGATTTCAAACATGGTAGATGTCTCCGATTGCCTGCGTTATTTTAAAAATTCACCTTTAAACCAGCTTTGGACCCGATTCCAAATACTAGTACCCCTTGACGCTCGGGGCGCTCATATTGCCGTTCTATCACAACGCCTTGCGCCATAATGCAATAAGCCTACTCCCGTAGAGTAAATTGGCTGATCCACATATTCATTTAAGCCTTTTACAGGTAAAGGCGATGATAATCTTACCTGCTACCAAATGTTGCTTCTGCCAAATCAACAGCACCTTCAATTGATGCTGTGCCACCTGTTAATACAATACCAGCAGCGATTTGGTCTTCTAATCCCGTATCTCTTAATTCTTTTAGCACAAGTTCAAATAGCTCTTGATAACGAGGCTCAACCACTTCTGCTAATGTGTGTCTTGACATGGTTCTTGATGGACGACCACCAACTGACGGAACCTCAATGCTGTCTTCGCGGCTCACCATGGCACTTCTAGCACAAGCATATTGCACTTTTATTTGCTCTGCGTGTGATAGCGGCGTTCTAAAAATTTTTGCGATATCACTTGTTACCTGATTACCTGCAACGGGAACAACTGCACAATGGCGAAGTGCGCCATTAGTGTAAACCGCTATGTCCGTAGTGCCGCCACCAATATCAACGATACAAACCCCAAGATCCTTTTCATCATTGGTTAGCACGGAATCCGCTGATGCAATACCAGAGAAAACCAGATCATCCACTTTAAGACCACAACGCTCAACACTTTTCGTATATTTTTTGCCATGTCGTTAGCACAAGTTACCATGTGCACTTTGGCTTCCATCTCATGCAGACATACCGATGGACTTCTTATCCCCTCTTGCACATCAAGTGCGTATTCTTGAGGTAGCACATGCAAAATTCGACGTTCATTGGGAATTTTAACCGAACGCCGCCGTATGAATAACGTTATCCACATCTTCTTGTGTCACTTCTTCATCATTGATTGACACCATGCCATTTTCATTTTGGCAAGAAATGTGCTTTCCTGAAATGCTCAAATAAACAGACGATATTTTGGCAATCTGCCATCATTTCAGCTTGATCTAATGCCCGCTGAACACTGCGCACAATGGAATCAAGATCGTTAACGCCGCCTTTGTCCATCCTCTTGATTGATGACTGCCAAGACCCACAATGCTAATTTCACCGTCAGGCAGTACTTCACCGATAATCACAGCAACTTTAGATGTTCCGATATCTAAACCTACAATAAGATTTCTATCCAAGTTTTTTGTCATTAATTGATGGCTCTCTTTTGTGCATTTTTCCAGCTAACGGCAAGTCCTGTATCATAACGAAGATCTACTGTTGCAACTGGTTTTTGCATTTTTTTCCAAACTCGGATATAAATTAATAAATCGCTGTATTCTTGCCATTTTATCTTCTCTTCTAGATTGAGCTTAATGCTGTTACTCAAAGTAACTTGCCATGCATGACGACGGTTAAAGCTCAATGTAGTCAAACCAAATCCGTTGATTTGCAGTAATTTGTTAATTTGTCGATACACAGTCAAAACATCCTGAGCCGATGAATCGGCACCGTACAAATAAGGCAAAGAGGCTAATCTCTTTATATCCTTACTTGGCTTGGTGCTGAAAAAGCATCCCCATGCACATTTAGCCATTCAGTATCATTCCAGTGCGCTATTGGTTGCTGTTCTTTTAAAAACACTTTAAATTTTGCAGGCCACTCTCTTCGTACTGAAGCCTGATAAACCCATGGCAATATTTCTAATGTTTGTTGTACTTTATTAACATCCACATTAAAAAGGACTTTGCAACAAACTTTGCATTGCTTGCTGAATCTCAGCGTTAGAGGTAAATTCTCGCTCACCTTTAACTGCTATCGCTTCATGGGCAGCGTTTCTGCATTATTCAGAAGCGAGTGTAGCTTCCAGCTTCCCATCACAATAGCGCCAATGATCATTGCAAAAAAAAGCAGCCCACAACACAAATACCAATTAAATTTTTAAACTTTTCTCTAGTATTATTAACTCTGCTTTTCCAGTTCAAAATATGTTCAGCCCTGCGCAACTCTTACCTGATGACTGGAGAAAAAACATTATATCCGTGTCTTTCAATTGTTCAAAAAACTTCATGCTCGACTTTGAGAATATTACCCGTTTTCTAAACTAAAATTACCGTTATTTAATCTATAAACCTAATTTTTTAACAGTTAGGTTTTTTGACAATGCGCCAATATTTCCAGCGCCTTGTGTGATCAAAAGATCACCGTCTTCTAATATGTCTGGTAAAACTTGAATAAGTTGCTCAGGACTTGCAACAAAAACAGGATCAACAACGCCTCTTAAACGTATGGAACGCGCTAATGAGCGTCCATCAGCTCCAGGAATAGGCGTTTCGCCAGCTGAATACACATCTAATAGAAGTAAACAATCAACCTGAGATAACACATCAACAAAATCTTCGTATAAATCTCGCGTACGAGTATAACGATGTGGCTGATATGCCATAACAAGACGTTTATTTGGCCATCCCGCTCGTGCAGCACGGATGTTGCGGCAACTTCTGTTGGATGATGCCCATAGTCATCGACCAACATTACATTGCCTTTTGGCGTGTCAAATTCGCCTAAGTGTTCGAACGTCTACCAATGCCCTGAAATTCAGCTAAGGCCTGAATAATTGCCTCATCATCAATATCGTCTTCCGTTGCCACTGCAATGGCGGCTAGCGCATAAGCACATTATGACGACCTGGTGAATTAAGCATTAACGTCAAATCTTGTTTGTCTTTTCGTCTTACCGTAAATTGACTTTGATGACCGAATGTTCGAATTCAAAGCTTGCACATCGGCATCATTTGAAAATCCATAAGTCACCATGTGTCTTCCTATTCGAGGCATGATGTTTCGAATCACATCATCATCAATGCAAACAACAGCAATACCGTAAAATGGCAAATTATGTAAAAATCCACAAAGGTATTTTTTAATTGCTCGAATCACCGCCATAGGTATCCTGTGATCAGCTTCAATATTGGTAACGACACTGACCATAGGTTGAAGATGCAAAAAGCTAGCATCACTTTCATCTGCTTCTGCAATCAAATAACGACTGCTTCCCAAGCGAGCATTAGTGCCTGCACTATTGAGTAAGCCACCAATAACAAAGGTTGGATCCCTATCTGCTTGAGCATAAATGCTAGCAATTTAAACTGGTTGTCGTTGTTTTACCGTGGGTACCAGCAATCGCAATACCATGACGGTAACGCATTAATTCAGCAAGCATTTCTGCACGGCGAACCCACAGGAATTCTTGATTCTTTTGCCGCTTTTATTCCGGATTACTGGCATTAATCGCTGTTGATACAACACAACAACATCAGCATCTTTTACGCTGGCTCAGTGTGGCCGATGTAAATCTGGGTACCTAAAGATTCAGCCTATCAAAACTGCGTTTCTCGCAATATCAGAGCCGCTAACGCGATAACCTTCATTACTAAGACTTCGGCAATTCCACCCATACCACGCGCCGCCGATACCAACAAAGTGATACGCCTTACGCGGCGCATTTCAGGTATTATTTTGCGAAATTGCTTATATTTTTCTGTATTTGTCATTTCAACCTTTTTCAGCAAGTGCCATACATTCTGAAGCAACAACCTCGGTTGAGTTCAAAATAGCTACGCCCCTTGCTCTTTGTCCCATTTGGACTAATTCATGTCTATCGCTAGCCAGCAATTGTAACTTAGCGCTTAACTTTTCAACACTTAAAATAGATTGTGGTAATAAAAATGCTGCCTGTGCATCCACCATACTTTTGCATTTAATGTTTGATGATCATCAACAGCAAAAGGATAAGGGTACTAATAAACTTGGCAATCCAACCGCTGCCAATTCGGATACAGTCAGCGCACCACTTCGACAAACAACGACATCGGCCCACTCATATGCGCCTTCCATATCATCGATAAATTCAGCCACTTTGACGCCGCATCTTGCCCTAATTCTTGATAGCGACTTCTTACCGATTTTCATTGCCCTTTCCTACTTGATGCCAAACGGTAATGGCTTGATGCTTACTTAATCAGCAACAACCTCGGGCATTAAGTCATTAAAAATTTTTGCGCCAAGGCTTCCACCGACAACCAGTACTTTAGCGCGTCATTTTATTATTGCTAGGCTGGTTTCCTAAGGAAATTAATTCTTGTCGAATTGGGTTGCCAACAACCTTTACTTTGACTTTATTGCTATCAAAAGTATTTTCAAACGCACAGAGTACTTTTGATGCAATCAAGATAATAATTTATTCGTTACCCCTGGAATCGCATTGCTCATGGAGTATAAGCGGCACACCTAACAATTTAGCGGCTATTCCACCTGGACCACTGGCAAAGCCCCCCATACCTAAAACAACATCAGGTTTAAAAGCTTTAATGACAGTTCTCGCCTGAAGAATTGAGCGAATAATTTTAAAAGGCGCGGCTACTTTTCTCATGATGCCATTACCTCTTACACCTTTGATATCGATAAAATTAATATCAAAACCGTATTGAGGAACTAATCTTGCCCTCATTCTGTCAGCTGTACCTAACCATTGAATATTCCAGCCATTTTTATCTAAAAATCGAGCGACAGCAAGAGCGGGGAACACGTGTCCTCCAGTACCTCCAGCCATAATTAATATTCTTTTTGTTCTTTTTTTTCTACTGCCACTAGAAGTCAATTCCTTTCGTATTTTTGATTAAATTCTGACGACGCTCATAATCAATTCGAATCAATAACATTACAGCGGCAGTCATCACCCAAAGACTACTGCCACCATAACTAATAAAAGGCAAGTAAGTCCTTTAGTTGGCAGCATACCAATACTTGCACCGACATTCACAACAGATGAAAACAAAACAAATACCAATACCGTAAGACAAATAAGCTTCAAAGGCTTTATCTGATTTTAACATAAATTCCCCAAACGAATCGCTCGAATAGAGATAAACAGTAAAACAGATAAAACAGCAACTATTCCTATAAATCCCAACTCTTCACCGATAATCGCAAAAATAAAATCCGTATGAGCTTCGGGTAAATACTCTAATTTCTGAATACTATTTCCAAGACCTGCCCACAATTCCACCTCGCCCGTAGGCCATCAAAGATTGAGTTAACTGATAACCTGCACCAAAGGGATCTTGCCAAGGATCCATAAAGGATGTGACACGGCGCATTCGATAGGGCTCAAAAAGCACTAGAGCCACAAAAGCCATTAACCCAGCTAAAATAAGTGCAAAAAAGTCAAATAGTCGTGCACCTGCGAGCCATAGAAGGCCAACAGTACAAACAAAAAGCACCACTACGGTACCCAGATCTGGCTGCATCAGAATCAAAATGGCGTATACAGCAAATATCGCGATAGGTTTATAAAAACCCTTTGAATTTTCTCTCACTTGTTCAGGTCTGCGAACTAAATAGCTTGCCATGTAATCACGAAAGAAAACTTTGCAAGCTCAGCGACCTGAATACGAATAGGCCCAAAAGATAACCAACGTGTCGCACCATTAACTGAGGTACCAACCACCAATACAGCGCAAAGCATTAAAGCAACAGCAAATAACATCGGAGTACTTAATTGCTGCCAGCGGCTCATTTCCATCTGCAGCACTACAATAGCAATAATCAAACAGCCGGCCAGATACAAAATATGCCGAGAAACAAAATGAAATGGATTTCCCGTTAGCGTTTGTGCCTCAGCCATTGATGCTGACATCACCATGACAAAACCAAAACTAATTAACGCTAAGACTGCAACCAATAAGGTTCTATCGTATGGCACTAACTCAGATGACTTATTGTCAGATAACCAGCTAAGTGGCTTCAAACGAGTCCAAAAGTGACCTTGATTTTCAGTTAATGGTTGATCGTCACAGAGCATTCAAAGTCTCCACACAGTGCCGAAAGTCATCACCCCGAGCCATATAATTGGAATACATATCTAAACTGGCACAGGCCGGAGACAGTAAAATCAAATCACCAGCTTCAGCGATTTTCATCGCAGCTTTAACTGCATCAATCATGGTTTTTACCTTGATAGAGCCTTCTTTTAAAACTGCAATTTTATCGCCATCTCGCCCAAGGGTTATTAACTGTTCTACATTCTTCAGCAAAGATTCTAACTCTTTAAAATTAGCTCCTTTACCATCACCGCCCGCGATTAAAATAACGCGCCCTGAAAAATCCTCAAGCCCAGTTAACGCCGCCGCAGTCGATCCTACATTGGTGGCTTTTGAATCGTTAATATAGATAACTTGGTTGTATGTACCAATTTTTTCAAATCTATGGCTTAAACCCGTAAATTCAGTAGCTACTTTTATCATTGCGAATTTGCTAATCCCTGCCGCATCAGCAAGAGACATAGCAGCTAATATGTTTGATAGATTGTGATTTCCCATTAAGCCCACATCGGAAATTGGCATAATATCCGTTTCACCATGAACCAAATGACTATTTCTTAGACCCCAGCCATCAGCGACAGGTTCATTCAAACCAAAACTTTCAAGTTGCCTGGTTCTGATGGGCAAGTTGCTTCATCATTTCGATTAAAAATACTTAAATGGGTTTGATCGTATAAACGCATTTTGGCTTCACGATAAGCACTTAGGTCGTGATATCTATCCATATGATCTTCACTGATATTTAAACAAGTGGCCGCGATGCAATTTAAGCTTTGAGTTGTTTCAAGCTGAAAACTTGATAGCTCTATGACATACAAGTCAAAATCATCAGCTAACAAATCCAGTACTGGCACACCAATATTGCCGCCAACGGCGACTTTTTTATTATCAGCTTCAGCCATTAGTCCAACTAATGTGGTTACGGTCGTTTTTCCATTGGAGCCCGTTATACCAAGCACTTTAGGTGGTAATTGAGCCATCTCGCGAGCAAATAACTCAACATCACCAACCACCTCAATCCCCATATCGAGAGCGACCCGGACTTCAGGCGTTGATACTGGAATTCCTGGACTAATGATAATTTGCGTCGCTTGAACAATGTAACGGCAATCAAACCCACCAGAAATTAATTCAACATCAGGAAAATCAAGGGTCAATGTTGCTGAGCCAGGTGGGTTATTACGACTATCCATAACAATGGGGATAATCCCTTTATTGCAAAGGTAGCGCACAACAGACAAACCCGTTGCTCCAAGTCCCAAAACCACATGGGAACTATGCTCTGGTTGTACGGCAACATCAGGAAAAGCCATATTTTTATCTCAATTTTAACGTTGCTAATCCTAGTAACACTAGGAATAAAGAAATAATCCAAAAACGCACAATTACTCTTGGCTCAGGCCAACCTTTTAACTCATAGTGATGGTGAATGGGTGCCATTCGAAAAATGCGTTGTCCGCGAAGCTTATAACTACCAACTTGTAAAATTACGGAAAGTGTTTCCATTACAAAAACGCCGCCCATAATCACCAGTAAAATTTCTTGTCTCACTAAAACCGCCATCGTACCCAAAGCAGCTCCTAAGGATAATGAGCCTACATCACCCATAAAAACTTGGGCTGGATAAGTGTTGAACCACAAAAATCCAAGTCCCGCACCGACAATAGCCGTACAGACAATGACTAATTCACCCGAACCTGGTAAATAAGGGATATGAAGATAAGCGGAAATTCAGCATGCCCAGAGAGATAGGCAATTAGTGAAAAGGCGGCCGCTACCATAACGGTTGGCATAATGGCTAAACCATCTAAACCATCGGTTAAATTCACCGCATTACTTGCGCCCACGATAGTAAAATAAGCCAGCACAATAAAAGCAATGCCTAACTGCGGCATAACATTTTTTATAAAAGGCACAACTAATTGGGTTTCACCGACATTGCCAGAAAAATAATAAAGATAGAAAGCCACCACTAAAGCTGCCACTGACTGCCATAAATATTTCCAGCGAGCAATCAAACCATCGGTATCTTTTGCGCACTACTTTACGGTAATCATCGATAAAGCCAATTGTGCCAAGGCACCAAGGACAAACACAGCATCACCCATACATAACGGCTAGTTAAATCGCCCCAAAGCAGCACACTAATAAAAACGCCCGCAAGGATAAGTAGTCCCCCCATTGTTGGAGTGCCGCGTTTACTAAAGTGTGACTCAGGGCCATCATTGCGAACAACCTGACCAATTTGTAATATTTGCAGTCTTGCGATTAGTTTAGGACCCCACCATAAACTAAAAGTAAGTGCTGTTAGTAATCCTAAAATCGCTCTGAAGGTAAGGTACGAAAAGACATTAAACCCTGTATAAAATTGGGTTAAATATTCGGCCAAGTAAACCAACATTAAACTAACTCCCCGCGCCCATTGGCGGCATTTAAGGCTTCGACAACGCGCTCCATAGCGGCACTTCTAGAACCTTTAACTAAAACGGTTACTGGCCCTGTTGTTGTATTTATATAATTAACTAAAGATGCAACCAGAAGATCAATATCTGAATAATGTTCGGAGCCAAAAGATTCACTTGCGCCTTTACTTAATTCACCTAAACAAAATAAAGCATCAATCCCTTTTTCTTTTGCGCTCAATCCTAGTTGACGATGTAAAAGATCAGCATTCTCACCAAGCTCAGCGAGATGACCGAGTACCAATACTTTTTGTCCATCAAGATCCGCAAGCCAATCAATCGCCGCTGAAACGGATGCAGGATTCGCGTTATAAGTATCATCAACGAGTAAAAGTCGGCCTAAGTCAAAGGGAAGCATTCTGCCTTTAACTGGTTTAAGTTTTGCCAAACCCTCAATGATTTCTTCAATGCTAAATCCAGCGGCTAAGCACATTGCTGTTGCGGCAAGAGCATTAGACACTTGATGTTTACCAGCTAACGGAAGTGAAACAGCATGTTCTCTGTTATTGAACACTATTAAAAAACGATATCGCCCAAAAGCATCCACCTGTAGCTGAATGCCTTTGATATCAGCGTCATGATTAATCCCAAAGGTGATTTGCTTATATTTTGCGGTTGATTTGATCATCAAGGCCGCAAACTTGTCATCGGCATTAATAATTGCCGTACCATTTGCATCAAGATGATTAAATATTCTAATTTTGCCTTTGCTACACCTTCTAGTGTTCCAAACCCTTCTAAATGGGCTGAAGCAACATTATTGACTAGCGCAATACTTGGTCTAACAAGCGAAGATGTATAATCAATTTCACCAGCATGATTAGCGCCCAATTCAAATACGCCAAATTCATCATCAACGATAATCGAAGCAAAGTCAGTGGCACACCAATATCATTGTTAAAATTACCCGCGGTAAAAAGCACTTTGTGTTTTTGCTCAATGATGGTTGCGACCATTTCTTTAACGCTAGTTTTACCATTGATCCAGTTAAAGCGAGGCAAAAAGGATTGACTTTATTGCGAACCAAAGCGCCTAATTGTCCAAGTGCTTTATGGCAATCTTTGACGATAATTTGAGGCACATTAAAAGCTAACTGCCTTTCAAGTAGCAATGCTGCTGAATTATTATTGATGGCTTTGTCCACAAAATCGTGACCATCAAAACGCCCACCTTTAAGCGCAATAAATAGCGTATTAGGTAAAATTTGACGGCTATCTGTGCTTATATTTTCAATTTGAAAATCAATTTGATCTTGCGCGCTTTCATTTAAAATAAAGCCGTCAACGGCTGCCGCTATTTCTGCTAATGTTAGATTTATCACATTGCCACCTTGGCGAGCTTTGCCGCTAAAGCGCGCTCATTGTAATCGTGTTTCACACCTGAAATTTCTTGGTATGTTTCATGGCCTTTCCCCGCTAAAAGAATGATGTCATCAGGGGCGGCTAAAGCCACGACTTTTTCAATTGCATCAATTCTATCAACGCATACAAGTGCTTTTTCTGGAAAGGATAAACCAGCAATAATATCGTCAATAATGGCCTGCGGATTTTCACTGCGAGCATTGTCACTGGTTATCATCAGTTTATTCGCAAATTCCTCAGCTATTTGCCCCATCATTGACCGCTTTCCTTTATCTCGATCGCCACCGCAACCGAAAACGCACCAAATGTTACCACTAGCGTGCTGTTTTAATGCTTTTAACGCTTGCTTAAGTCCATCTGGCGTATGAGCATAATCAACAATTAATGCCGCTTGTCCTTCAGTTGAAAAGCACTCCATTCGGCCAGCCACTGGAAGCAATTCACTTACCAATGGAAGTAATTTCGTCATATCAAAACCAATCAAATGTAAAGCGGTTAAGGCCGCTAATAAATTTGATAAGTTAAATTCACCAAGCAAAGGAGATAATATTTGCCCTTGGCCTTGTGGCCAGTATATGTCTGCCACAACGCCCGCTTGATGGTATTCAATGTTGGTGGCACCAAATGCGGCTTGAGAATTTTCTTGAATACTGAAACCTAAGCATTTAGTAGAGCTAAACTCAGCAAACCATTCATAACCTGTGGCATCATCTAAATTAAGGACTGTGTATTTTAAAGAGCTAAAAAGCGTTAATCGTTTTTTTGCTGCAGCGTAGCTTTCCATATTACCGTGATAATCAAGGTGATCCCTTGATAAATTAGTAAACACCGCAATATCAAATGGCACAGCTTCAACTCTGCCTTGAACTAGCCCATGACTAGAAACTTCAAGAGCGCATACATTGATGCCTGAAGCTTCAAAATTGTGAAGCTGATGCATTAGCGTCAATGGATCGGCAGTGGTATTTCCGCTATCAACTAAAAAAGAAAAATGGTCATTGTCTCCACTTCTCCACTCACCATTACCGATAGTGCCCATTACCGCTGAGCGTTTTCCATATAAAGCAACTAGCTGAGCAATAAACTGACTAACGGAGGTTTTACCATTTGTGCCAGTAATACCAATCAATTTTAATTTTTCGGGCATTAGTGGATAGCACTGCGCCGCTAATGCAGAAAGCTGACGATTAAGCTGGGAAAAAGCTAATTTGTAATCCGTTCTCTCTTGAAACTTGTCCATGACAAGCTGGATCGTCGGTATGCACCAATGATGCAATCGCACCATTCACTTCAGCTTGCTTAAGATATTGGCGCCCGTCGACCACAAAACCAGGAACAGCGATAAAAAGATCGCCCGCATTAACATGTCGACTATCAAGCCTTAAATCAGCAATAGTTTCATTTCCTGAGTAATGAAACCAAGGAGCCAACAGATCCCGTAGCAAAATCATTGTGGCCTCCTTTCATTATTTATCACAGTGTTTGCTGCAAGCTTAATTTGTTCAGTTTTACCAACAGGTTCAACATTTAGCATTTGCAAAGCACCTGACATGACTTTTGAAAAAACTGGTCCAGATACATCACCGCCATAATATCTGTCGCCTTTAGGCTCATTGATTACAACCGCTATGGCTAATCGAGGATTATTTACTGGTGCAACACCAGCAAATAAGGCGACATAATCATCACCATAACCGCCAGCAATCGCTTTACGCGCTGTACCTGTTTTTCCTGCGACAGGATAACCATGATATGAGCTTGCCTCGCGGTTCCACCTTTTTCAGTAACGCCAACCAGCATATGCATCACTTCATCGGCAACATGAGGGTCAATGACTTGAGTGCCTTTAGGCGCATCTTTAAGTTTTAAAATTGAAACAGGTTTTAATACACCGCCGCCGCCTAAAGTGGCGTACATGCGAGCCAATTGCAGTGGCGTAACTGTCAAACCATAACCAAAAGAGAGTGTTGCACGCTCAAACTCAGACCATTTATGGCGGTCATGTATTAATCCTGCACTTTCTCCCGCAAGGTTAATGCCCGAATAGTTCGCTAACCCCATGCTGTAATAGGTGCCAAGCAATTGCTCAACAGGAATCGATAAAGCAAGCTTACTTATACCGACATTACTGGATTTAACTAAAATTTGCCCAAGGGAAATCTCCCCGAGATTATGACCATCTCGTACTCGTCTGCCGCCAACTCTCATCCAGCCTGGGGAAGTGTTGACCATGTCATTATCTTTAACTGCGCCGGCTTCAAGGGCGGCAACAACCACGAAAGGTTTTATTGTCGACCCTGGCTCAAAGGTATCGGTTAAGGCTCGATTTCGCATTTTAAAGGCTTGTAGATGCTCGCGAGAATTAGGATTGTAAGATGGCGTATTTACCATTGCTAATACTTCACCTGTCTTGATATCCAAAACAACAACGGAGCCAGAAGTTGCCTGATTACCTCAGTTGCTAATTTTAATTCACGGTATGCAAGCTGCTGTATGCGTTGATCAATACTGAGAACCAAATCATTTGAGCGCTCACCTTGCTGAACGGTTCCTAAAAGCTCAACTACATGACCATCACGAGATTTACGCACCTTTTGTTTTGAAGGCTTGCCAGTCAACCATTCATTGTAAGTACGCTCAATACCTTCAATACCGACATCATCAATGTTAGTAATACCCAATAATGGCGAAATGATTTCACCACTTGGGTAGTAGCGTTTTGACTCAGGTTTAAGGTAAATACCAGGTAATTTAAGCTGCTTAATGTATTCGGCAACAGCAGGAGTGACTTGTCTTTCCAGATAGGTAAAACGTCTTTTAGGATTGTTTTTAACTCGATCAACTAATTCATCAACAGGCTTATGAAGAACATCGGCAAGTGCGCGCCAGCGACGCATATCTTCAAAGCCATTTTTGTCATGCACAACTTTAGGATCCGCATAAACAGCATTGACAGGCACACTAACAGCCAGCATATTACCGTTACGATCAGTAATTAATCCCCGCTGAACTTCACTACTCGTGGTGCGTAAGGTACGCATATCACTTTCATGACGTAATTTCCCAGGCTCGATAATTTGCACGTAAGCAGCACGGCCAACCAAGCTGGTAAATAACAGACAAACAAAACCAACAACGATATATAGACGCCATGGTATAAGTTGTGGTTTTTGCTTTCTTTTTGCCTGTTTTATTTTTTTCTCATGGAATTCTCACGACCACTTCCTCACTGGGAGCTGGCCTATGCATATTTAATTCTTTTGTTGCTATTTGAGTAATTCGGCTATGTTCTGCTTGTGATTGCTCTTCAAGCAGTAAATTTCGCCACTCAATATCTAATTTATCTCGTTTTTGTAACAATTGATCCCAGTTGCTGGTTAATTGGCGACTAATATGACTGGTATAAACAACCGCAATCGCATTAAAAAAAACCACTAAAGCAAGGATAACTAACCAACGGAAATGCCATAGATCCGATAAAATAATTTTGGGCAGATTGAACTGAATTTTGTTCATCGCCCTGCTCCTAAAATTAATTTACCCATCATTTAAAAAGCTAATCTCTCAGCAACTCTTAAAACGGAACTTCGAGCACGAGGATTTATCTCTAATTCTTGCTCAGACGGTTTTAGTGCTTTTCCTATGGGTATTAGTTTTTTTGTGCTGTTGAGCTCTTCCTCTGTTACAGGTAATCCGTAAGGCACTTCTTTTGTTTGACTGTTTTTGCGAATAAAGCGTTTAACTAAACGATCTTCAAGAGAGTGAAAACTAATCACTGATAAACGACCATCTGGCGCTAATACAGTCAAAGCGCCTTCAAGAGCTTGCTCAATTTGTGTTAATTCACTATTGATATAAATACGAATCGCCTGAAATACTCGAGTTGCAGGATGTTTATTACGTTCTTTACTTTTAGTAATTCGCGCAATCAAATCAGCCAATTGTTTAGTTCGAGTGAATGGTTCTTTTTCTCGATCTGCTGCAATACAGCGCGCAATATGCCGTCCATTACGTTCTTCACCGTAAGTCTTAAACACCCACGCCATATCTTCTATTTCCGCTTTTGCTAACCATTGCGCAGCAGTTTGTCCTTGGCTATTATCCATTCTCATATCTAAGGGGCCATCACGTAAAAAACTAAATCCACGCTCAGCATCGTCAAGTTGAGGCGATGACACACCAAGATCTAACAGTACACCGTTAATACGGCCGACCAAATCAAATTCTTTGACATAATCGGCTAATTGACCAAAACCACCGTGTACGATCTGAAAGCGGGGATCATCGGCAAACTGTTTAGAAGCTTCAATGGCTTGGGGATCGCGATCAATAGCAATCAATCTTCCATTTGTTCCCAGTTGTTGCAAAATTTGACGTGAATGTCCGCCACGGCCAAAAGTGCCATCGATATAGATTCCATTCGGATGAATGTTTAAACCATCAACGGTTTCTTTCAATAAAACGGATAGATGGGCAAATTCTTGGCTCATTGGTCTCTTCTTTAAAATTCAGTACACTCTTATTTAGAGTGAAAAATCCGCCAACCTCTCATTACAATCAAGAGGCTCATTGCGGATTATATTTTGGTCATGTTCAATTTGTTTATTCCAAGCTTGTTCATCCCATAACTCAAATTTATTCAGCTGACCAACTAGCATGGTTTTTTTCACTAAACCTGCGTATCCTCTAAGAGGCGTTGGGATCAGAAATCGTCCATTTGAATCAAGTTCAAGCTCGTAGGCATAGCCCAACAACAATCTTTTCAGAGCTCGCTCTGTAGGATTCGTATCAGAAAGACGTAACAGCTTTGCTTCAATTTTTCGCCATTCTTCAATCGGATAGAGCAACAAACAGGCTGATTTTATGTCAACGGTAATCACCAAAGTAGCAATATCATCTGTATTAGAATCAAGTAACTCTTCCCGATACCTGATAGGTATAGAAATTCGCCCTTTTGAATCTAAATTTATTGCACTTGCACCTCGTAACACCTTTGATAAATTCCTGTTTTAGCCCATAAACTCCACAAATTTCCACATATCTCCACAATTGCTAAGTGTAGGGATAGGTTATAAGTTTTGTCAAGGAAAGGAAATTGGAATAAATCCAGACACAAAGGGCATTCGCTGCAGATTTTTCGCTAAATTTTCAGTCGGTTTTAGTAAATAAAAGTAATCCTAAATGCATATAAGCGGCGGTTTTTAAGGCAAAGATGGATAAAGTTTAATAATTGGTGAGCTCATAAATGTGTAGGTAAAATTGGTAAATGGATAAATTCTATTGATGTAAATCAACCCATGAATCAACTTAAAGTGGCATTAAAACCAGCTTAATAACAATTTATACCCAAGGAAATTGAAATTCATTGGGTATAAATTGGATTGAGAGTAGCTAGCAGTCTTTAAAATTTAGTGTCAGTCTTCAAAAACTAGTTACAGAGTACATAATTATTCTAATTCGCTTTTTGTGATTCACTGATGAGTAACTGTTAGCTATTGACTTAACTGTTAGCTATTGACTTAAAATAAAGGCGGTTATTTATTCTTAGGTCTAAAAGGAGTGATAACTGCTTCATCACATTCTAAAAATGGACCTTCCATTAAATCGATACAGTAAGGAATAGCAGGAAAAAACGGCATCCAAGCACTCTCTAATAGATTTAGGCTTACCTGGTAAATTTACAATAAGTGTATTTGCCCTTAAACCAGCAGTTTGACGGGATAAAATAGCCGTTGGTACAAATTTTAGCGATTCAGCTCGCATTAACTCACCAAAACCTGGCATCATACGATCGCATACGGCTTCAGTTGCTTCAGGCGTTACATCTCGTTTAGCGGGTCCCGTTCCACCAGTCGTCACAATCAAACAGCAATCCTGCTTATCTGCCATTTCAGCCAGTGTGGCTTCAATAATTTCCTGTTCATCGGGAATAATCGTATAAACAGGCTCCCATTCAGAAATCAAGTATTCATTTAATACATTAATTATTGCTTTACCAGAAAGATCTTCATAAACCCCTGCGCTTGCGCGATCACTTACTGTCACAATACCGATTTTAGCTTTAACCATGAAATTAACTTCCTTCACTAACCAGCAAAAACAGTAAAAATAGCACGTTTTTGATCATTAAATCTTAATTACCATTGACTAGTTGTGACTTAAAACGAAAAGAAACAAACTATACCCAAACGACATCAAGATGCAGGATTCAGCGCTTCACAGAAAGTCGAATTTAAGTAGAATAATTGAAGGAATGGTCAACCCTTTCAAGCGCATTATATGATGTTATTCGGTTTTCAGTGAAACTCCCTTTGGCCGAGAGCTGAAAACGAAGATCTTGAAATCGCTTGGGTATGTAGTATTTTAATTAAATCTAATATACATTCAACATTCGCAATTTGTTTAGCTTGAATTATAAATATGTTTCATCATATGGGAACCTCCAATTCCTGCATAGACTTTAATCATTTAAGTAAATCAAGGTATCATTTACCCGATCGCTCATTTTAAAGTTCCTATAGATGAATAAAAATCCTTATTCCATTGCTGCAAGGCTTAATAGGATGATAAAAAACCTTCAATTCTTGCAAGACTGGATAAATTTGTTAATTTACAGCCTCTCATCGATTCCATTGACTCGCAATACCCAGCGCCGAAAAACAAGCACTGTGAGCGACCTCATTATCCGACAGCGATGATGCTAAGGATGCTCATTATTTAGCCGTTTTTCAATTTATCCGATGAGCAGCTTGAAATACAGGTACTTGATAGACTGAGTTTTCACCGCTTTGTAAAATTTGCATTCTTTGATGATGTTCCCGACAGTAATATAGCTATATCAGATCAATCTGTCATAATTCTCAAAAGCAGTTTATATGGATAGAGGTTATGACGGTAAACCTACCTACAATATGCTTAAAGAAAAGAAATACAGGGAATGCATTCAACGTAAAGGTAAATTAAAACGAACGCAAAAACGTCATCACCGCTTATCCAAAACAAGGGTACGGGTCGAACAATTTTTGCAGCATACACAGAAATGGGTGGAAAATTAATTCGCTCCATTGGATTTGAACGAGCCAAATTGCAGATGGGGCTAAAGGCCTGCATGTACAATTTACGCCGTCTATCCATGTTTAAAGCACAATGTGTTTAAGCATAGTGGGTAAAATTGTGCCTTGAATTGTCGTTATCGCTGATAAATTAAGCAAATAACAATAATCTCGTGCTGTTGATGATTAAATTTTACCCGTGATGATAATTTGAACAGTAATTAGATAGAGGTTCCCATATTTATATACAGATGTAACGTGCTAATTGAATTCAAAATTTGATCACAGTGGACTAATCAAACTAACGTCTGAATCCTCTATTTTGAAGGAAAACTATAAGGAGCTGATGCAACAACCCTGCTAGTGGTATATTTGCTTTCAGTAAAGCATCAGCCATATTTAATGATGATGATAATTTAAAAAAATGTTTAGTTTAGGAGATCAACAAGCAAGAAATATAACTAATTCAAATATTGGACCGTTACTTAATAATAGATCTTGTGAAATGTGTCATGTAAACCACGGCAGAGGGAAACTCCCTATAACGCCAAATTCGCCTATGAACAGTGCAGCAATCATCATTGGTCTAAATGGTACAGGAACACCAGTTCCTATATACGGAGGCCAGATTCAAACATTTGCAAAACAATGTTTTACTTCGTCTGATATTATCAAATCGGGTTTACCCGTTTACCAAAGCTCTATAAACGGTAGTGAATTATTTGGAGAAGCATTTTTTTTATTAAATTTAAACCATTTCGGGAATGTATCCCGATGGCGCCTCTTACAACTTAAAGACTCCCATTCTTTATGCAAAAAATTTAAGCTTTGGAGATTTTGACCGGAATATCATGTTTTCACTCAGAGTTCCTCCACAAATGTTTGGTGATTGTCTTCTTGAAGCCATTCCAGAGAAAAATATTTATATGTTCAGCGTTGTCAATAGCTTGCTGATGGATTGGTGCAAGGCAATGCATTAAAAAGTGAATGGAAGACAGCACCTTTATGGGGATTGGGCTTAGTACAAACAGTGAACCCCAAAACGGGTTTTTTACATGATGCGTGAGCCAGAACAATAGAAGAAGCCATCTTATGGCATGGTGGTGAGGCAAAAACATCAAGATTTAAATTATGGCTTTATCTTTAAATGAGCGCAATGCTCTACTGTCTTTTCTAGAATCGTTATGATTTTAGCCTAAGAACGAATCTAGGCAGAAAAAAAGCTTAAAAACACAACTTTTTAAAATAGCTTATTAAAAAAACTATTTTAATATTTTAAAATTCCATTATATCGCTCCTCAGACAATAGGCCTGATTGAACGAAACTGGTCAAAATTTGCTGTTTTTTTTGAAGAGAGTGGCTCAATGAAAACAAATGAATAATGTCTTCATCCGTCATTAAACTCCACTTTCTCGGTACTTTATAAGCATCACTGCAATTAGGACAATCTTGGCTGTAACGGCTAATATCGCCGGACTATCGGGAGTCACAATTTTTCCGCGACCTTGACAAAAAGGGCACTCTTTAGCCGACTTTCTCGCAGAAACTCTATCAAGCATATATTTGAGATTAATTTCAATCATAGCCACTCACCTATAACTAAGATATCTAGCTGAAATAATAAAGTAATTCATAATTTCTCAAATATAGATTGTTAAGATTTTTTAGTCAAAATATTAAATGTTTAACTTTTACTTTAACATTTAATGTTTAACGTTTTTGCTCACTTTATTTTAATTTGTATCATAAAAAAAACTTAAAAATTAATAAGTTAATTTTATTATTGTGACGCACTCCTCAGTACAACCATTTTATTGTTATTCACCTTTAATCTTGCTCCGTTTGTCCTTTCTTGATTAACCATTTTTTTATATTGATTATAGGTTCTTAAAATAGCTAAAAAAGTTATTTTTACAACCATTTAGCAACCTATTTAAAACCTCTCATTAACGGACGAAAAAAAGCGTTTTTTAACGCTCATTCGTTTTTATAAGGATCAAAAATGGACAAGCAAAAGGCCAATTTAAGCCGTAGACATTTGCTTAAAGCACTGACTGTTGGCGGCGCTGCAACAGCTGTTGTTGCAACAACTGGCATATCGATAGCTCAGGCTGGAGAAACTCAAACCACTAAACCAAGTAAGGATGGCTACCGCGAAACGGCGCATATTCGAGCTTATTACAACAGTCTGCGCAGCTAATCAGGAGTAGTTATGAAGTTAACTCGCAAGTCTAATGAGATGGCAGTAGCGAAAGCGCCACTATTAGGCATAAATCGTCGTCAATTTATGAAACAAGCCGGTATTGCAACAGGCGGTATGCTGCGGCTTCCATGCTAGGTACAGGCTTTATGCGTAAAGCAGAAGCTAAAGATGTGCCTTACAATGCACCAACGGAAGTAAAACGTACTATTTGCAGTGCCTGCGCCGTAGGTTGCGGTCTTTATGCGGAAGTACAAAATGGCGTTTGGACAGGACAAGAACCTGCCTTTGATCATCCATTTAACGCAGGCGGACACTGCGCTAAAGGTGCTGCATTGCGCGAACACGGTCACGGTGAAAAACGTCTTAAATACCCAATGAAATTAGTTGATGGTCAGTGGAAGCGTATTTCATGGGATGATGCCATTAACGAAGTTGGCGATAAGATGCTCGATATTCGCCAAAAATCTGGGCCTGATTCTGTTTATTTTATGGGGAGCGCTAAGTTTTCTAACGAAGGCTGCTACATGTACCGTAAATTGGCCGCTATGTGGGGTACCAACAACGTTGATCACTCCGCACGAATTTGTCACTCTACCACTGTAGCCGGTGTGGCCAACACCTGGGGCTATGGTGCGCAAACCAACTCTTTTAACGATATTCAAAACGCCAATGCGATTTTCTTTATCGGCTCAAACCCTGCTGAAGCTCATCCTGTGGCAATGCAGCATATTTTGATCGCTAAAGAGAAAAATAACGCCAAGATTATCGTTGTTGATCCTCGTTTTACTCGTACAGCTGCTCACTCAGATCTGCATTGCTCAATTCGTCCTGGTACTGATATCCCATTTATTTACGGCATGCTGTGGCATATTTTTGAAAATGGCTGGGATGATAAAACCTTTATCAAATCCCGCGTTTTTGCCATGGATGAAATCCGTAAAGAAGTCAAAAAGTTCCCTCCCAACGTTGCCGCAGATATAACAGGCTGCTCAGAAGAATATATCTATCAAGCAGCTAAAATGATGGCGGATAATCGTCCTGGCACTGTGGTTTGGTGTATGGGTGGTACTCAGCATCACGTGGGTAATGCCAATACTCGCGCCTACTGTATTTTACAGTTAGCCCTTGGCAACATGGGTGTATCTGGTGGTGGCACCAATATTTTCCGTGGTCACGATAACGTGCAGGCGGGAACTGACTTAGGTTTACTATTTGATACTCTGCCTGGCTATTACGGATTAACCACCGCCGCTTGGCAGCACTGGACCAATGTGTGGGAACTGGATATGGAGTGGATGAAAAACCCGCTTCGATCACGGCACTTATCTTGGTCGTCAGCCTATGACTACGCCAGGTATTCCCTGTTCTCGCTGGCATGACGGCGTACTTTTAGAAAAAGATAAGCTAGCTCAAAAAGACAATATTCAATTAGCATTTTTCTGGGGGCAATCGGTAAACACTGAAACCCGTCAAGCAGAAGTGCGTGATGCGCTAGATAAAATGGAAACTGTGGTTGTAGTTGATCCATTCCCGACCATGGCGGGCGTTATGCATCGCCGTAAAAATGGCGTTTATCTATTACCAGCGGCAACTCAGTTTGAAACTCGCGGTTCAGTATCTAACTCTGGTCGCTCGATTCAGTGGCGTGAACAGGTTATTGAGCCATTATTTGAATCAAAAACCGATCTTGAGATCATGTATCGCTTAGCCAAGAAAATTGGCGTTGAAAAACAATTTGCTAAGCGTATTAACGTAGTTAATAACTTGCCATCAGTAGAAGACATTACTCGCGAAATTAACCGCGGTATGTGGACTATTGGTATGACAGGACAAAGCCCTGAGCGTTTGAAGCTACAGTGTAAAAACTGGGGAACGTTCAGTAATAAATCCCTTGAAGCTGAAGGCGGCCCATGTAAAGGCGAAACCTACGGTTTGCCTTGGCCATGTTGGGGGTACTCCAGATCAAAAGCACCCTGGAACGCAAATTCTTTATGACACAAGCAAACACGTAAAAGACGGTGGCGGTAACTTCCGTGCTCGTTATGGGGTGGAATACCGAGGTGAAAACATTCTCGCTGAAGGAACTTATTCCAAAGGCGCAGATCTTCAAGACGGATACCCTGAATTCTCTGACAAATTGCTAAAGCAGCTTGGTTGGTGGGATGAGTTAAGCGCAGCAGAAAAGACCCTTGCTGAAGGCAAAAACTGGAAAACGGACCTTTCTGGCGGCATTGTGCGCGTTGCTATGAATCACGGCTGTATTCCATTTGGTAATGCTAAAGCCCGCTGTATCGTGTGGACGTTCCCAGATCAAATACCAATCCATCGCGAGCCACTTTATACCGCTCGTCGTGATTTAGTTGCGAAATATCCAACCTATGACGATATGCAAGTGCATCGTCTACCCACTCTATATAAGTCAATTCAAGAAAAAGACTTTAGCGGCAAGTATCCATTAGCACTGACCTCTGGCCGTTTAGTGGAATACGAAGGTGGTGGTGAAGAATCACGATCTAACCCATGGCTTGCTGAATTGCAGCAGGAAATGTTTGTTGAAATCAACCCTGCTGATGCGGCTGATCGTAGCATTCGCAATGGCGATATGGTGTGGCTAGAAGGTGCTGAAGGTGGACGCATTAAGGTTCAAGCTATGGTTACGCCTCGTGTATCAAAAGGCGTAACTTGGATGCCATATCACTTTGCAGGCGTAATGCATGGTGAAAGCTTAGCGCCAAATTACCCACAAGGAACAGTACCTTATGTCATTGGTGAATCCTGTAACACAGCGATGACCTATGGCTATGATCCTGTCACCCAAATGCAGGAAACCAAAGCCTCACTTTGCCAAATTGAAAAAGCCAGCGCCTAATTGCAGCTTGATTAACGGAGAATTTGCCATATGGCAACAATGAAATTTTTATGTGATACCAAGCGTTGCATCGAATGTAACGGTTGTGTCACGGCTTGTAAAACGAAAATGCCTCAGCTCTAGAATGGGGTATTAGCCGCCGCCGTGTAGTCACCATTAATGATGGTCAGCGAGGTGAAGCTTCAATCTCTGTCGCTTGTATGCATTGTGATGATGCTCCTTGCATGGCAGTCTGCCCCGCTAACTGTTTCTACAAAACCGAAGATGGCCTGGTACTGCACAATAAAGACACCTGCATCGGTTGCGGTTACTGTTTGTATGCTTGTCCATTTGGTGCACCTCAGTTTCCTAAAAGCGGTGCTTTTGGCTCTCGCGGCAAGATGGATAAATGTACTTTTTGTGCTGGCGGCCCTGAAGAAAATCACTCAGAAGCTGAGCTTAAAAAATACGGTTCTAACCGTTTAGCTGAAGGAAAATTACCAATGTGTGCTGAGCTTTGTGCGACTAAATCATGCTCGCTGGCGATGCCGAAATGGTATCGAATATTTTCCGAGAGCGTGTGGTTTATCGCGGTGCTAAAAATGGTGCTTGGAGTAAGTAACATTTAGCTCGAATATTACTGCTAATTGACTGGTGATATGACATTTAATGATACGCCGTAAATACGCCCATGTAGGCTCGGCTCAGGCATCATGCCTAAATTATTATTGAATGTTCATATCTCCAAACTGATAACTCAAATAACAGGAATAGGCAGCGTTATTCTTCTCTATAGTTAATCTTCGATGTCACCAGAGAATGGTGGGAAGGGAAATATGAAACAACTACTCACAGGTTTTAGCTTGGCAATTGCGCTGATATTTAGCTCAATTTGTCTTGCAAACGCCACAGATATTGAAACGGCAACACAAACGGCACAGGCTCAAGATGTGCAAATTTGGGCACAATTAAAAGAAGGTGTTAAAGGTTACACCGATTCAAAAAGTGAATTCCATAATCAGGCTATCAATACCTATGATCTGCGCGTTTTGGAACTGAGAAGTGATGGTTAGCACCCGCGCTATTTGCAGCATTGTTTGGCATGATTGTGGTTTTTTTACTGTTTATAAAAGTCAACGGTATCTCCAAACTTCATCATGGTTTCTCAGGCAAGATGGTGTATCGGTGGTCTAAATTTGATGTATCCATCCACTGGCTAGGTGCTATTCCTTGTTTGCTATTAATCCTAACGGGATTAGTTTTATTGGCAGGACGATTGTTCATTCAGCCGTTTGTCGGTGATGGTTTTTGGGCGAGTTTAATTTACGGAGCTAAACAAGTGCACGATGTATTAGCCATTCCATTTATGGTGGGTTGGTTATTGATGACGGCACTGTGGGCGAAAAATCAACTCCCTAAAATGTACGATATTAAATGGTTTATGGTGGTCGGCGGCTATATTAACTTTGGTCCGTTTAAAGGTAAGCATCCCGATGCTGGTTTTGCTAACGCTGGAGAGAAAACTTTGGTTTTGGGCGTTTTCTATTTTTGGATTGGTGATTTCTGCTTCAGGCATGCTATTACTGTTTCCTAACTTGTTTGAACCAAGCCGCACCTTAAGCTTGATTGCACTATTTTACATGGTTTAAGCGCTATTATTATCTGTGCTTTCTCTATCGTGCATATCTTTATGGCAACAGCAATGTCAGAAGGTGGTATGGAGTGTATGGTTTCAGGTTATTGTGATGAACACTGGGCAACTCAGCACCACAACCTTTGGTTTGATGAAATTAAAGAAAATGGCACATTGAAATATAAGGATTAAAAATAAGTATTTTTTAAATAAACCACTTGTAGTTAAGTTCTATATGAATTCAACACCTCAGTTATGGGGTGTTTTTTATATTAAAGCTTATAAAAATATTTAAAATACTCATTTAAATGATTTTATAAAAAGAGTTTTTTACTTTATTTTGTCGTTTTAATATTTACTCTAATGTATCTTGAACCGTAATATATTCTTTATTATTAGGTTGAGCGTTAAATGAACATTATTACTTCCCATTCAGGTCAAAACTAATGTTATCAGGATTAAGCAGAGTAATAACCATACCATTTAGAGCAATACATCAGGCAACGCGCTCAATGGCTACTGCACTTAGAGCTCGTTTTGCAACACCTCAGCAGCAAGATGAGGGGGCTAGTATTCTAAGTGCAAGTGTGCAGTGTTCTGATGAATTACCATTAATAAATAGACAAATCATATCAATTAATAATCCATCACCATCTGATAGTTCTCAATCAACTATGCTGACGGTATCTATTTCGTTCAGGAGCAAGTTTAAGACAAAGCACTTATGAATCTGTTGCGTTATCAATCATAAATCCTGCTAGCTCTACAGAAAATCAAAATTCTCAGGGCATCAATAATACTAAGGAATTAGGAGCTAAGCCTAAAGTAACAAAGATAGAAAAAAAGCTAAAGTAGATCCACATAAAAGATTATTAGAAAAAATTAATGAATCAACTACGGGAAAGGTGATATCAATCTTTTATCTTCTACTAATGAAGAAATTTAAACCGAAATAGCGGTCCAACTAAAGAACAATTTGAGGCATTAAGTAGAATATGTGTTCTTGCTATAAGAATAAAGAGACACCTGCCAACGCACTCAGCTCAAGCAGCAAAACTCTTAAATACTCGTATTTTAGGCTTGCCATTAAAGGATTGGGCAACCTCAGAATTACTCCAAAAGCAATTTGTTTTAGTGGGAGAAAAACTGGCCCCAATATCGCCCCTTAGCAAAACACTTATGCCAAGCAACAATACCTCAATTAATCAGTTATTGGAAAGTTCTTATGGTGAAATGTCTGAATCACAATCATTGTCTGAAATCAGTACTGAATTAAAAGTTTCAAGGCAAAAGCTTGAAGTATCTAATACAGCAGCCCCCCTACAAAGGATTTAACAGAGTTAAAACAAAATATAATAGACATTCAATCTAGTAGTATATTTCAAAATATGATAAAAAAAACGCAAGCAGACTTTCGTCATGGAGGTATTTCAGCGGAAGAATATCAAGCTCTTGCAGAAATAGCATCGAACCTCTTGAAAATTAAACACCTGTATCCAGAACACACTAAAGTAGTAAATAAGGCGTTGCTTATAAAAACTTTTAGTTCTAAGTTTGAAACTTGGAGAGATCCTGCGAAACAAAACGTTCTGTAGAAATAGCTGCGATAAGACTCACAACAGATGTAAGACTTGGAAATAGCTATACTCATTTTTGCCAGGTGTTTCTTCCTAACTTAAATGCTGCTTTATCCAAATTGCCTGCTTAAAAAATAATCCACACTATGATTAAAGAAGTATTAGTTAACCTCAATGCAAGTATAAAAATTGAATGTAACCATCTGTATCACCTGTAATTTCTAATCACTTCACGGTTTGCTTAAGTAATTCTTTTATCATTCCTGATTAATATCAAAATAATAAAAACTCTATCTTGAGTTAGTGTCAGGAAGCCTGAATGTCGCAAACAATTCATACCCTAGATAATGGCTTAATTCAGCCATATCAAGCCAATATTACTGTTCCAAAACTGGATGATTTCTGGTATGGAGCGGGTGATGCAATATTATGTCGACAAAAATTTGCGACTAGATACTCAATCCGCTGATGTTATGCCTACACCAATTGAAGGCAAAAAATACATGCTATATGCCCATGTGCCTTTTTGTCATACCTTATGCTCCTACTGTACTTTTCATCGATTTTTATTTAAAGAAGATAAAGCACGCGCTTATTTTATTTCACTTCGTAAAGAAATGGATATGGTCAAGAACTTAGGTTATGACTTTGAATCCATGTATATCGGTGGCGGCACAACAACGGTGCTTGAAGATGAATTAGTCAAAACCATCGAGCATGCAAGAAAGCTGTTTCCATCCATTAAAGAAGTCTCTTGTGAGTCTGATCCTCGCCATTTAAATACCCCTGCATTTAAAATGCTAAAAGGCTTAGTTGATCGCATGTCTATTGGTGTGCAAAGCTTTGATGATGGTATTTTAACAATGACTGATCGCATTGAAAAATTCGGTACCGGCCAGCAAGTTTTTGACAAAATCATGGCGGCAAAAGAATTATTTCCAATTATCAATGTGGATTTAATTTTTGGTTTTAAAGGACAAACTGAAGAAATTATTCAGCATGATCTCAATATGGCAAGAAAGCTTGATCCAAGACAGATCACCACTTACCCATTAATGATCACCCATCAAACCCGTAAAAGTGTCAAAGGAAAACTTGCTGCTGATCAAAAAGATATGGCGAATCAATATCGTCAAATTTTAAACAGTTTAAATGGTCAATATAACCAATTAACCAGCTGGGCGTTTGGTAAAGCAAACGATGAAGGCTTTGATGAATACGTGATTGATTATGATGAATACCTTGGTGTGGGTTCAGGATCTTTTAGCTTTTTAAATAATACCCTTTACGTTAATACCTTTTCACTCAAAAACTATCAGCAGCGCATTGCCGATGGAAAAATGGGTGTCGAGCAACAAAAAAACTACGCTAAAAAAGATGTTATGCAGTATCGCTTCTTATTGGGCGTATTTTCTGGTCGTTTATCACGCAAATATTTCCGTGAGCAATTTAATGTCAATTTAGATCGCGCATTATTTAAGAAATGAGTTTTATGAAAACCATTGGTGCAATTAAGAATGATCCTCAAAATCCCGATGATTTGATCATTACCGACAATGGTAAATTAATGGGGTTACTGATGATGAAAGAGTTTTATTCAGGCATGGATAACGTCAGAGCACAGCTTCGTAAACCATTAAAGCCATGCGATATGTAAAGCCTTAGCTCGTCGAATTTTTTGAATACGTTTAAGCTGAAATGCTGCCCACTTAAGCGTATCAATGTTATGGCAGCACAAAATACTCACATTGGTTTTAAGATGGAGCACATTGCGGTGTGTATATTCCTAGATTAACCTTAAAATAAGTTGCACTTTTTAATCGGTAAAACTTATGAGTATGCCAATCAAGTATTCTCTCTTTTGTCACCGTTATGGACTCAATGAATCTGAAGCGGATAGCCAAAACCTTTACAATATTTATATCAAGCATACAGACACCTTCAATCTAATTATGACTGAACTTATTGTTAATAGAGCAATGAAAAAGGCTCGCAATAATGGTTGAGTTTTAATCACTAAAACCAAAGTCGTAAATTCTTAAAAGACCACCGTATTATGTCAATAATTCACACTTGTTGATGAATTTTATGGTGCTTGAGTATAAGATTTTAGCTTGAGCAAATTAGGGCATGTTTTTCATGGCAAAAATTGTACTTCTGGCTAATTTAAATTGTGATCGTATTTTAACAGCTTGATAAAACCATTACAAAGCGGCGGTCGCTTTCATTATCAAGATGGAGGCCAACGTATTGGTGGTGGTGGAGCTAACACCGGCATAGGCTTAGCTTGGGCTGGACATCGAGTGGCACTTGTCAGCGAAGTGGGCAAAGATAAAATTGGTGATTGGCTGTTAGCACAGGCGAGCACTCAAGGTTTAGACTGTCATCTGATTCATCGTCGAGAAGGTTATACCAATGAAATGTTATTGGTGATGACGCCCGATGGTGAGCGAACCATCATCAGACCTCAAAGACCCATTTTTGAACTGCCTACACCACCACAATGGCAAAATTGGGATGCTTTCTACTATAATTCATCGGCTCAAGGCGCTGTAAGCTGGGCAAAAACAGCGTTAAATCATTGTCTTGTTATGGCGCAATTAGCTAAAGATAATCGAAGCCGCCCATGTCATATTTTATTAGCATCATCATCGGATTTAGAAGGTCGAACTGCACTAACCCCTTGGCAGTTTGCTTTAAGTATTTCGGGATCGGCACTTAAGTATTTTATTGTGACTCAAGGTGTTCATGGCGCCATTTTGTATACGGAAGATCACAGTGAAATTATTGCGGCTGTTAACGCTGAAGTTATAGACTCCACTGGTGCTGGTGACGCTTATGGCGCAGGCATTATTCATGGCCTATGTAGCGGAATGCATATTCAAGACGCTATGAAAGAAGCAGCTAAATGGGGTGCATTCGCTGTTGTGACGCCAAGTTCAATTCCTGGGGATGCATTAAAAGACTATCTTGAGCTTTCAGAGTGCTAGGCACTGTTGATTTTACCAAGCCTTGTTCACTAAAAGTGTTACATATTTGAATAATTGGGGCCGCCGCCGCCCTCTGGTGTTACCCAAGTAATATTTTGACTGGGATCTTTTATATCGCAGGTTTTGCAGTGAATACAATTTTGCCCATTAATCACTAATTGCATCTTGCCTTCTAGCTCTGTGACTTCATAGACGCCAGCAGGGCAATAGCGCTGCGCGGGCTCGTCATATTTATCAAGATTGACACTAATGGGAATATTCTGATTTTCAAGCTTCAAATGACAAGGCTGATTATCCTCATGGTGAGTATTTGATAAATAAACAGAAGACAGTTTATCAAAGCTTATTTTGCCATCGGGTTGAGGATAATTGATCTTTTTGGCATTTGATGCTAGCTGCATATCTGCATAATCGGCAACATTATCCCTAACCGTCATAGGCAACTTTCCATTGAACCAATTTTGATCGATATAATTAAATATTCCGCCAGTAAAAGTACCAAATTTATGAAGCGCTACAGCAAAATTGCGAGACTGATTTAGCTCTTCATATAACCAGCTTTGTTTAAGGTTTTGTTGATAGTCGGTGAGTTTTTTATCTGTGTTTGTATCATTAAATAAGTTTTTTGCGAGGGTATCTGCAGCGATTAAACCACTTTTCATGGCGGTGTGACTGCCTTTGATCTTGGCTGGATTAAGAGTTCCAGCGTCACAACCAATAAGCAATCCTCCAGCAAAATGCATTTGGGGAAGTGAATTAATGCCGCCTTTGGCGATAGCTCTTGCGCCATAGCTTGTTCGCTCTCCATCTTTGAGAGTGCTGGCAATCAAAGGATGGGTTTTATAACGCTGAAATTCATCAAAAGGACTTAAATGAGGATTGGTATAATTGAGATCAACTATCAATCCAACAGCAACTTGGTTGCTTTCTAAGTGATATAAAAAACCGCCACCAGATACTTCTTTACCCATTGGCCAACCTGCCGTATGAATGACTTTTCCTTGCTGATGTTGCTCCGTAGGAATAGTCCAAATTTCTTTAAACCTAATCCATAGTGTTGAGGTGATTTTCCCTTATCAAGATCAAATTTTTCTATTACCTGTTTACCTAAATGCCCTCTGCATCCTTCAGACAATACAGTGTACTTTGCATGTAGTTCCATGCCCGGCATAAAGGTATCTTTTTTTTGACCCTTAGCACTAATACCCATATCACCAATCAAAATGCCCTTAACGCTGTTATCTTGATGATAGAGTAATTCACTTGCGGCAAAGCCTGGAAAAATTTCCACGCCCAAGGCTTCTGCTTTTTCAGCTAACCAACGGCACAAATTACCCAAGCTGATGATGTAATTACCATCATTGCGCAGGGTTTTAGGAATAAAGTGGAATGGAATGGCTTTTGAATTGGTTGCTGAATTAAGAAAATGAACTTCATCTTGGGTCACTTGTGTTTCTATCGGTGCACCTTCTTGCTGCCAATTGGGAAACAACTCATTTAGCGCTTTAGTTTCAAATACCGCGCCAGAAATAATATGCGCACCAACTTCAGATCCTTTCTCGACAACACAGATATTGCATTCTTTATCTGCATCAATTGCAAGTTGCTTTAATCGACAAGCTGTGGCTAAACCAGCAGGTCCTGCGCCAACAATAATGACATCAAACTCCATTGATTCACGATCCATACGCCTATCATCCCTATAAATTAGTGACTCAGTCGATCATTTGATACAAAAGGTATCGAGTTTATGCTTTTATTCTCATCAGTTAACTTTATCATAAGGAATAAAAATATTAAGCATTAGGGTGAAATGTGTTAAACGGGTGAATAAAGGTTGTGTTATTTAAAGTAATTAGCACCAAAGTAGCTCATAGATTATTTTTTGGTGAAGATGCTCACAATTAGTTAACTCTAAACTGAACTCAAGCGAAGAATTTGCTTCTATATAACTATTATCCGTCTATAATGCCCTCTCGACGGCTCTCCGAGCTTTGTGTCCTACGTCGCTGAAAGATAAGGACCTAAAGCCGTGGCGATAATGCCTAAGGGTGAGAAAAGAAATGATCTCGCCTCCCGTGTTTGGAAAGGTGAACATGTCCCAGCAACTACAAGATAATTTCGGTAGAAGATTTCACTACCTCAGGATGTCAGTAACCGACGTCTGCAATTTTAAGTGCACCTATTGTCTACCTGATGGCTATCAGGTAGAAGGCAAGCCTAAAGATCTGAAAAACCAATTTCTTAATCTTCATGAGATAGAAAATCTCGTGTCAGCATTTGCTGACGTTGGTACTCAAAAAATTCGTATCACCGGTGGCGAACCAACGCTTCGTCGCGATTTTACCGATATCATTCGCATTATTGCCGATAATAAAAATGTGCAAACCATTGCCACAACAACTAATGGCTATCGTCTTAAGCAACATGCAAAAGAATGGTATGACGCTGGACTGAGACGGATTAATGTTTCCGTTGATAGCCTTGATTCCCGTATGTTTTATCAAATTACTGGCGAAAATAAGTTTGATCTTGTGATGCGCGGTATTGATGCGGCGCTAGAAGCAGGCTTTGATCGCGTAAAGGTCAATGCGGTGTTACTAAGGGATCTCAACGATAAAGACTTACCTCGTTTTCTCAATTGGATTAAGCACACGCCAATAGATCTGCGTTTCATTGAATTAATGGAAACAGGGCTTGGTCGTGAGTATTTTCAAGCCCATCATTTGGCTGGAGAAAAAATCAAAGTACACCTTGAGAATGAAGGCTGGACTTATGATATTCCAAGTGTTGAGGATGGTCCTGCCCGTAACTTTAGCCATAAGGATTACCAAGGCCGCATTGGTCTAATCATGCCTTATGAAAAGAATTTCTGCGCTAGCTGTAACCGTTTGCGCGTGTCAGCCAAAGGTAAACTGCATTTGTGCTTATTTACCGAGTCAGGGGTTGATTTGCGGGATTTATTACAATCGCCAGCACAAAAAACAGAGCTGATAGAACGATTACAACAACAATTACAACAGAAAAAGAAACTCACTTTTTACATCAAGGTGTGACAGGCGTTACTCAGCACTTAGCTTCCATTGGCGGTTAGGTGTTAATCAGTAGCGACTTATTGCAGTACAAAAATAACGATAACGAATACAACAGCCGATTTTGAGGTTTTTTCCATGGGACAATGTAAACATCGCGAATTTCAGCCATTAAATATTGCCGTTTTAACCATATCCGATAGCAGAACGAGCGATGATGATACTTCGGGTGACTTTTTAGTTAATGCTATTACTGAAAGTGGTCATCATTTAATTGCAAGAGATTTGATTAAAGACGATAAGTACAGCATTAGAAGTGTTCTGTCCCATTGGATTGCAAGCAATAACGTACAAGTTGTTATTACATCAGGTGGCACAGGCTTTACCGCTAAAAATTACGTTCCTGAAGCAATAGAGCCGCTATTTGATAAAAATATCGAAGGTTTTGGCGAGTTATTTAGGCATATCAGTTTTCTTGAGCTTGGCACATCAACAATACAATCAAGGGCTTTAGCTGGAATGGCAAATCAAACGGCTATTTTCTGTTTACCTGGCTCTACAGGCGCTTGTAAAACAGGCTGGAACAAAATATTGGTTGAGCAGCTTGATGCTGGTCATAGACCTTGCAATTTTGTTCCTCACCTTAAAGCGGTTTCAATTACTAAATAGGTTTTGTTATGACCCAAGCTTTTACCCATATCAATGCCGATGGCAATGCTCACATGGTTGATGTGACAAATAAACAAGTCACTGAGCGTGAAGCCAGAGCCGAAGCATTTATTGAAATGTCTGCTGATACACTAGCAATGATTATGAGTGGCAGCCACCACAAGGGCGACGTTTTTGCCACTGCACGAATTGCAGGTATTCAAGCTGCGAAAAAAACCTCAGATTTAATTCCTTTATGTCATCCATTAATGCTGACAAAAGTAGAAGTTGAATTAGAAGCTGAGCCTGAATTTAATCGCGTTAGAATTACCAGTTTATGTAAGTTATCAGGTAAAACCGGCGTTGAAATGGAAGCGCTAACGGCTGCGTCTACTGCGGCATTAACCATTTATGATATGTGTAAAGCAGTGCAAAAAGACATGGTTATTTCCCAAGTTCGTTTACTTGAAAAACGTGGTGGTAAATCGGGACACTTTAAAGTCTAGCTATTCATATTAACTAGTTAGCAATCGCTTATTTTTCTATTCAAGCATGGCAATTTTATGATTAATGTTTTGTTTTTCGCCCAAGTGCGAGAGTTACTCGATATTTCAAAATTAGAAGTCACCGCTGATCCCTCAATGACCACTACAGAAGCTTTGCGAGCAAGTCTTGCCGCTAAAGATGAAAAATGGGCAAGAGTGATGGCTTCAAACAAATTATTAGTTGCGGTCAATCAGACCATGAGTCATTGGGATTCACCAATAAAGACGGTGATGAAGTGGCTTTCTTTCCGCCAGTGACAGGGAGGCTAAATCATGATCCGTGTGCAGCTAAACGACTTTGATGTATTCAAAGAATATAGTGCCATTGCAACTGATAACAGCGATGGCGCAGTTGTCACTTTCGTTGGCAAAGTGCGCGATTTTAATGATGATGCAGACGTTACTGATCTTACGCTTGAGCATTATCCAGGAATGACCGAAAGTGTGCTTGAACAAATTGAAGCTGAGGCGCGTCATCGTTGGTCGTTAAATCACGTTACTATTATTCACCGCGTTGGCACCATGTCACTTGGTGAGCAAATTGTATTTATTGGTGTTAGTAGTGCGCACCGAAAAGAAGCGTTTGCGGCTTGCGAGTTTCTGATTGATTTTCTAAAAACTAAAGCGCCTTTTTGGAAATTAGAAGCAAGTGAAGAAGGTAAGCATTGGGTTGATGCGAAAGACTCAGATGAACAAGCTGCCAACATGTGGCTATAAAAAATTAAGTAAAGGTAATTACTGATTTCAAAAGTGAAAGAGGAGTCAATGACAATCATACGGCAGATAATGCTTATCCTATGTTTGGTATTTATTATTTCTCCAGCAAAGCAACGGATGAGCCGATTATTGCTGCGGCTGCGAATATCAAATTTGCCCTTGATGATATTGTAAAATCTTTCACTACAGACACCGGAAATAAAGTTCGCATATCCTACGGTTCGTCAGGAAATTTTGTGGCTCAAATTAAGCACAGCGCACCTTTTGAGCTGTTTTTAAGTGCTGACAGTCGCTATATCGAACAATTACGACAAGACAATATAATTGCTGATGATGGAGTATTGTACGCCATTGGCAAGTTGGCTTTAGTGAGTCCTAAAAATGCTAAATGGACATTAGACCCTGAGCTTATCGGACTGAAAAAAGCATTAGCTGAGGGTGAAATTTCCCCGTTTTGCTATTGCCAATCCTGAGCACGCCCCCTACGGCGATAGCGCTAAGTCATTATTAATCAACCAACATCTTTGGCAATCAATAGAGCCCCATTTGATCTATGGTGAAAATGTGTCTCAAGCGGCGCAATTGCTTTAAGCGGATCAACTCAGGGCGGTATTATCGCGCTATCTTTAGCGTTAGCGCCTCAATTTAAAGCCAGATCAAATTATCTTGAATTACCAGCAAATGCTTATAAGCCGTTAGAGCAACGTATGGTGCTATTGCCTAAAGCCGGAAAAACCGCAGCGGATTTTTTTCATATCTACAGTCGAAACAAGCCAAAATGATTTTTAAGCAATATGGCTTTGGCTTGCCACAAGGTTAATTCATGGATTGGGAAGCACTCTGGTTATCAATAAAGCTCAGCACTATTACCGTGTTACTGCTTATTCCCATGTCGATATTTGTGGCTAGAGCCTTAGCTTATGGCCACTTTAAAGGTAAATCATGGGTAGAAGCGCTAATCATGGTGCCACTCGTTTTGCCTCCAACTGTCATAGGTTATTATTTACTGGTAGGGCTTGGAAATGACAGCCTTATAGGAAAGTTCTTAGAAGACACTTTAGGGCAACAGCTTGTTTTTCATTTTTCAGGCCTTGTTATTGCTTCAATGATTATCAATATTCCCTTTGCTATTCAGCCAATTCAGCGCGCTTTTGAAAGTATTCCATCTGATATTCGTGATGCAGCCGCATGCTGCGGAATGAGCCGTTTAAAAATGCTCTGGCGCATTGAGCTCCCTATGGTTTGGCCTGGGGTTCTTACGGCAATTGTGCTGTGTTTTTCTCACGTATTAGGTGAATTCGGCGTGGTGCTTATGATGGGCGGGTAATATTGCTGGCGAAACTAAAACCCTGTCGATTTCCATCTATGATAGCGTGCAAGCATTTGATTTTGATGCAGCGGGCACTATGTCCTTGGTACTGCTTGTGTTTGCAGTATCAGTGCTGGCATTGGCCACTAGTTTATCACGCCATTTAGGGGGGCGTTATAATGCAAGGCGGTCATAGTTTTAATTGTAAAATCGAGCAGCTACAGCCGATTCGTTTAAAAGCTGAGTTTAGCTGTTTAGCTGGTGAAGTTTTGGCGGTTGTTGGGCCCTCTGGCTGCGGCAAAACGACCCTTCTTAGAATGATTGCAGGATTAACCCAACCTGAAAATGGCGTGATTAATTGCGGTAACGAGATTTGGTTTGATAAAACGCAAAGTATCTCTTTGTCATCCCAGCAGCGTCACCTTGGCTATGTACCCCAGCATTTTGGTTTATTCCCCCATTTAACTGCCCTTGAAAATATCATTTCTGGGCTTGATCATCTTCCCAAAGCATTTCGAATTCCTAACGCGTTAGATTGGCTAGAAAAAGTGAATTTGAAAGGGATGCCTGACCGTCTTCCAAGTCAACTATCAGGAGGGCAAAAGCAACGAGTAGCACTAGCAAGAGCTTTGGCTCGAGAACCAAAAGTACTCTTATTAGATGAACCTTTTTCCGCGTTGATAGGGAAACCAGAGAGCGACTTTACCTTGAACTTGCCAAACTTAAATCACAGCTCCTTATCCCTGTCATTATGGTGACGCACGATCTTAATGAAGCATTGTTGCTTGCCGATAAAATGCTACTGATAAGTCATGGCGAAATGCTGCAGCAGGGAAATCCTTTGAAGTATTAACTAAACTCGAAATGCCATTGTTGCTCGGCAAATGGGACTTAAAAATCTATTCAATGGTGAAATTGTTGCCCATGATGAAATAGGTAAACTCACTTGGCTTAAAGTGGGGGAACAGTTAATTACTTGCAACTACGATTCAAGATGGGAGCTCGGACAACAAGTGCAATGGGTAATTCCAAATCAGGGCATTCGCTTTAATTCCATTAAAAAAGGCCGTTTATGTAAAAGTTTTAATCAACTTGAATTACAAATTGATGAGATTACCGTGATGGGAGAGCAAGTGAGATTGCAGGCAAAAATTCAAAGTATTAATGAAGTTTTAAAGGTAGAAGTACCGTTAAAATCTTGTAAAGAAACTAAAATTATCAGTAGGAAATCATACGTCTGTTGCGACTTAAGTCTGAGCAAATTCACCTGTTAGAGCCATAAAATCATCCATGACCAAAAAATGCACATTAGCGAATTTTAATCTTGCCTTCACCCCCCATTCAAAGGCTTTAGCTTATAATTGGCTTCATTAGGAAATGGAGAAAATAATGACTAAAAAACTTACAACGGTTGCAATACTTTTATCAAGTTTAATCGCAGGCTCTGCAATGGCAGCTTACTACAGGCCCTGGCGTCGCAGCAAAAGTCACTGACTGCAAAAACTGCACAACAAGCTAGCGACGGAATACACCAGTTGAAATGACAGGATTTGTTGTTAAAAACTTAGGCGATGAAAATTACATTTTCCGCGACAACAAAGGCGATGAAGTTAACGTCGAAATTGATGATTCACTATGGCAAGGCATTAATGCCAATGAGACCACGCCAGTTCTTGTGATTGGTGAAGTAGATAGTGATTGGAATAGTCAAGAGTTGAAGTAAGTGCAATCTCATTGGCACCAATTCAGACAGCACAACCAGCAGTGCTAGTAATAGCACAAAATAAAAATCCTTAATGCATAAAAAAATGACTAGCAAGAAGACTGTTAGTCAGCTTTGTGCTTTTTGCTATATAAATATTTTGCTATGTTAAATTGCTTAAAGCCTTTAATAAGTCAATCTATTCGGAGGGTATGTGGCACGCTTATTTTTAAGTTTATTGTTGTTTTCAGGAATGGCATCAGCATCCCCTGTGCTTTTGGGTTACTTCTCTAGTGGACAACATATTGCGCCCATTACCCTAATGAAAACGATGGAACAACGTTTTCCTGGTGTGATAAGTGACTTAGTGTTGGCGTCGATGATGCGCAACTTGTTTACCAAATGGAAATTATCAATCCAAAAACCAAATCGTTAATAGAGTTATCTTTTTAGCTAAAAATGGCGAAATTATTAAACATAAGCACGAAGTCTTAAAGATGATGATGCTGATAAGTTAATAGTCGCTAAACATATGGAAGCTAAAAAGCTGGCTTTTTCAACAATTGTACAAGAAACGATGCAAAATAACTCCTCTCAGCTGATAGATGCAGAATTAGATCATGATTTAGGTATAAACTACCTCGAGCTTGAATTGCTCAGTGACAATGGTAAGCATAAATTTGCCTTTGATGTTGATCAAGGAAAGCCACTTCCTTTACTGACTTGGGATTAATTCCTTTCCCGTTTTTTGCCTTTTTTAGTGTCTAAATTTGGATACTGGGCATGAGGAGATACAATGAAAATACTGCTAGTGGAAGATGATGCCACGACCATCGATTATATCGTTAAAGGGTTTTCAGAGCAGGGTTACAATATCGAAACAGCCAGTGACGGCCACCAAGGGCTTTTATTGGCAACCAGTGGACACTACGATCTTCTAGTACTTGACCGTATGTTGCCGCAATTAGACGGTTTAAAATTACTGAGTGCACTTCGCGCAACAGGTGATCAATCTCCCGTACTTATTCTTTCAGCTTTAAGCCATGTAGATGAGCGTGTCAAAGGCCTTCGTGCTGGCGGCGATGACTATATGACCAAACCATTTGCCTTTTCAGAATTGCTCGTCAGAGCTGAAAAACTCATGCAAACGCGGTCAATCCCAGCCCATTTTGACCAATTTTAAAAGTGGGTCCTTTGGAGATGGAATTACTGACTCGCAATGTGTCTTTGGATGGCAATGAACTTATTTACAGCCAAAAGAATTTCAACTTTTAAAGTATTTAATGGAACACGCCAATCAAGTGATTAGCCGCCACCTTACTATTTGAAGCCGTGTGGGACTATCATTTCGATCCGCGTACCAATGTTATCGATGTCCACATCGCCAAACTCAGACGAAAATTTGAAGAGTTAGGTCATGGGGAGTTAATTGAAACCGTGCGAGGTGCAGGTTATCGATTACGTCAAAGGCATTAAGCCTTACCAAAGCAGCGTCTGGCGCATTACGCTGATATTTTCCGTGTTGGTAACTATTATTATTGTTGCCCTTCTTGCTTCTATGTATCGTCAGTTGATACATGAGCAGAAAGCATCAAGTTAGCATGCATTTAGCATCGGAAAAATTGCGTTTTCAGCAGCTAGCATTGACTCTCGATAAGAAAGCATTTGCCTCTCAGGTGCGTGCAACTCATCCACAAACAATGTTAGTTGTCTGGCAGCATGGAAAAAATTTGAAGGTGCAGTTAAGTTTTATTCCGCCAGGCATGCCTTATTTACCAAAAACCCATAATTTTCCGATTTTAACTGGTGGTCCAGAAAAAATTCATATTTTTACTGGTGGGTTAGTTTAAAACCGTTATGGGCCCAGTGTTTACTAGGAATCGTACCGATCAACTGGCGACCTTGATTGATAATTTCTTTAGTGTCTCATTTACTGCTGTGATGCTGACAATTATTATCACGCTTGCTTTAGGATATATATTTTCGCGGTCACTTTTGAGTCGATTGTTTCAATATAATCGTTTAAGTGAGCAGATTGAACTAGGTCATTATGATACACGCTTGCCTGTGGGTCACCATCGGGATGAATTTGATATTTTGGCAGAGCAGTTTAATAAAGTATTAGACACTCTTGAGGCTAATTTAACTGCCGTCAGAGGGGTTACTGATAATATTGCCCATGATTGCGAACGCCGCTTTCGCATATTCGAATTGGTATTGAAGAGCTATCAGAAAAATCACCCTGATGAAATCGACATTGCTGCCGCAATTTTGTTAGAGGAGCTTGATAACTGCTTATCAACCTTTAATGCAATGTGTTCTCTCACACGTATTGAAGAAGGACAACAGCAACTTGATTTGCAAGAGGTTAGTCTTATTTCTCTTTGCCAAGATTTGGAAGAAATGGCTTCCGTTGTTGCTGAGATGAATGAGCAACAACTAGTTCTTTCAACAGCGAAGATTGCATTATTACAGGGGATAAATATCTGTTTATTTACAGCTCTTTATAACTTAGTTGATAACGCGATTAAGTATTCAGGAGAAGGGGACGCTAATCAAAATTGTCCAGCGAGTGCTGAAATATCAGATCAGTGACACAGGGCCAGGCATTAGTAATGATGACAAAGAACGCGTGTTTGATCGTTTAGTACGATTAGACCCGAGTCGGCATCACATTGGTACAGGGCTTGGACTTTCAATGGTAAAGGCATTTTGTCACGTCACCATGCGAAAATTATTCTTAGTGATAATGATCCTGGTTTGATTGTCACACTGCCAGTTTTCATTAAGCAAAAAATTCTAGCTAACTTTTTGAAATACAAAATTTAAGAGTGTAAAAGCTAATTAACATGGCTTTTTACACTCTTTTTGTTTGCAATACGGTTATCGCATTGCGAATATTTTTACTCAAAAAACAATGTCAAACATGGATGAGTGTATTAGATAACAATTGTATTTTGTTTGAGTAAAGTACTGTTAATTTAGTAAAGCACTGATATAGTTTTCGGCTTTTGCCGTTTTGCCTATGCATTTTCCCATACTCAAAATCTTATAACGTTCTTTGGCTTATTGCTTTGTTCGTCTTCTCTGTTGTTATGCGCTTCAGATACTGAAACAAGTAACACTACCGTTTATCACCTAAAGTTTCCGATGGCTTAAATGTTAGCTCAAATAATTTTTATCGGGCGCCTTGGGGAATTGCTATCGGTGTTCGCCGTGCAGTTATTCCTTTAAAACAAATAATAAAGCCATAAGTGATGTCATTCCTCTGATCCAGTATCGTAACGATTACTTATTTATTAACGGTCTTGAGGCTGGAATTCATTTATGGAAGCAGCAAACGCATGAGATCAATTTATATAGCCGTTTTCGTTTTGAGGATTTACCCAAAGATCTACAGAATAAAACGCAATCCGATGGTTTTGATTATGGGCTTCAATATCGTTACACAAAGGGTCAATGGCAAAATGAATTTGCCATAATGACAACAGATGATGAGCGCTATTACAGTTTTGGGGAAGTGACCTATCAGTGGCATCAGGGTGACTGGCAATTAGAGCCTTATGCCAAGGCTACATGGAAAAGCCATGGTTTTAATGAAAAATATTACGGCTTAGAGCAATACTCGGTTTCTGCAGGAACATCAATCAGTGGCGGAATTAGTGCTAAGTATCATATCGCTAGTAATCTGTATTTACTGAGCAGATTTGGCTTTAATCGGCTTGAGGATAATATTGCGAATTTGCCAAATATTGATAGTCAATATCAATATGAAACCTTCTTTGGATTTGGGTTATACCCAGATAAAAAATATCAGTCGCAAAATGAATTAAATTTTTAAATATCAATGGTGATACAGGGCAATTTATTCGTGTATCTCACGGATGGGCAACGCCATCAAATCTTGGGGATATATTGGCACTTTCAACAAGATCGGATCAACACGATAACCAGATGACAAGCGTGTCTTACGGCGTTCGCTCTAAACTGATCAATTATATAATTGACCTATTGAACTTTATTTTACGCCGGGCGCAAATTGGCATCAAAAGTCATCGGTTCAAGATCCTAGCTATGAATTCTTTGGTGCCATCAAAGCTTATTATACCTTTGAGCTTGGTCCTCGATGGCGATTTGGTATTGGCGAGGATTATCTTACGTTACTACACTCACCTATATCGAGCAGGCTGAAATGGATGAAAAAGGCTACCGAGGTTCTAAACTACTCAACTATCTAGATTTTCTTTAGATACGAATATAGAGGTGACTTATTCCATAATCATCTTTAAGCAGTATGGCTTGGCTATGACATTCATCATCGCTCAGGAATATTTGAAACATCTTCTGCTTTTGGCCAGCATAAAGGGCGGAGATAATTACCAAACTATTTATTTACAATGGCAGTTTGTTTAGTTAACTCTTTAACTTAAAGATCAAAAAAGCCATTTATAACCAAGCGACTTCAAGATGCAAACTTCAACAGCTTCACAGAGAAAGTACAAGACAATGGTATGATTAAAGGAATGGTTAACCTTTCACAAGCATTTGTTTACTTTGATGTATTCTGTTTTCTGTGAAACTCCTTAGCAAGGCTTACAGCCTTTTATTCTTTCGTTAAACTTCTTCACCATCAGGCTTTTTAGGTAAGACCGTCTTTAGTTAACCTCTAAGTCTTTAACTGTTTTTGGTATACCTTGATAATGCGAATAAAAATCACAAATTGATCAAATGGTAACGGCTTAGAAACCAAATAACCTTGTATAAAATCGCATCCTTGTTGCTGCAAAAACGTAAGCTGCTCTGAGTTTCAACGACCTTCGCAACCAATGGCATTCAAGGCTTTTTCCCATATTAATATGCCTTAACCAGTGTTGCAATCTGAACTGCTTTTAAAAAGCATTATGCCCAGTAATAAGGCTTTCAGTACAATCTTAAGTGACTGTAGAAATATGGCAACTTGATTTCAATAAAACTAAGGAAAGTAATAACAGTACGCAAAGTACGATCAAGAGTAGCATATCACATCTCTCATGATTTTATTTGTGTTTACATCTTATCTAGATTTAAACTGAGTTACTTTTCCCTTTGTTGGAAAGCTTTGGAGAAGTCTAAAATAAAAATACGTAATCTGGCTTCAGTCAGTCCTTCAAATCCTGAATATCACTAGGATTCATGATTGCTGCTTATTAATGATGAGTGCAAGACAAAACTGTCAATTTTTGCGTTCACTTGACGTTAGCGTTTTGAGTAAAAAGTGTGATCGGTTATAGCCTTACGCATACATTAAGCGCGAGTCATTGATCGTTGATGTTATTTCTAATGAAAAACGCTCCTTTTTAAGAGCACTAAGCCCTTCTCTCTCTACAACCCAGTGTCCTATCGGTTAATAATATAGCCTGTTATAATTCGTCATGAGTGAATACTAATTTGGTCTAGTAGCAATCAAACCCCAGTTCCAAGCTTATTCCTAGCGATTATGTAGCGCATTCAGCAGAATGATATCTCTCAGTTTGATATATTTATCAGACACAATCCCGTGATTGATATAACATGATAAATCGTGATGACCCAATTAAGGCCTCGTCTTAAATGCTGCTCCATATTAGGACTCTTTACTTACACAGCATTTGAGCATTTGCCACATCATAGTACAGTGATATTATTAATCGATCATGATCTTTAGCCTTATGTAAACAATTGCAGCTCACTTCGTATTTCGCGCTTAAAATTTCAGCCATCACCAACCATCTATTGAAAATATGGAAATTAATGCCAACACTCGAATACTGGACTAGAATGTTTATACTTTGGTGATGTCACTTTTAGTAATGGTTTGTGTCAAAATTCTATACTTTTTCATTTTTTTAGTTAGTTGTCTCCTTATTAAACCTGCCATGATGCCTGTATCCTATTTTAGGAATGATAATTCAGCAAATTCATCACCACTGCATAAACGTGGCAATAAATTAAAGCAGTTACTGCTCAATAATAAGACGGCGATGTTCCTGTGTGCTTCAATCTCTGTACCAGCCGCACACACGATTTATTGTAAGTTCCACACCT
>CAEFZP010005508.1:0-27536 GCA_903064625.1 Mallotus villosus | reverse complement strand
CTCCTCACTCCCTTCTCTCTCCCCACCTCTCTCTCTCTCCCTCCCTTCCTCGCTGCATCCCATACGGCCTCCTCTCTCTCTCCCCCCCCTCTCTTTCTCTCCCCCCTCTGTCGAAGCTCCCCATGTTTATGAGAGCGTCTGGCCCTCTGCCCGGCTTAGGGCTGCACTGCTAAGCACGCTGGAAACTTAACCCCTCGCGTCCCTCACCCGGACTCCGACAGGCCCCCAGCTGGTACACCCAGAGATAGGAGCCGCGGTCTCAGATAGCGGTGGCGAACAACCGTCGAGGCACCTCATTGGTTTTCCCCCGGCCCCCCTCGCCTCACGGACGACACCGCGTCGCCGAGGCGAGGGGAGCTGTGCCTTTAAAGGACACGGGCAGCTTGTATTTTAACCCTGAGGGTACCTCAGCGCCTAGCGAGCACACTGTGGTGTGTGAGTGCGTGGGGGGTTTTTTCTGGGCTGTGCTGGAGTTCAGGCGTCAGGTTTAAACTGGGAGGTTTTAGTCCAGCTCCAGGTCTCCTCGGGTCAGTCCAGCACCGTGAGGGAGACACAGGAAGATTCTAGATGATTTCTAGAAAACATGAGGTGGCGACTCTTTTTCGAAACCAAATGAAAAGCAAACGGGACGCGTTGCCTCGCACATCTGGGCTTGGATCGAGCCGCTGATCAAGTGTCTTGAGGTGGGGTTTCATTCGAGCCTCGTGTCGAAATGTATTTTGGGACGCGTCCATCTGTCACGGCGCTGCGAAAACAAATGGAGTAAATCAAACGCGCCTCTGGTGTGCGAGCGGCTCTGTGGCTGGCTGCGCTGCGAGCACAGCTGTGGACCTGACCTCACTCCTGTTGCTTATTCTAGAGAAAACCGTGGAAACGACCCCTCACCTCAGTTCCACTCTGACCCCTGGTGTTTACCTGACAGGTAGGTCAGGTACAATTTGTCGTCCCCCTGCCTCCCCCCCTGGCCCAGGACGGTCTATCCCCTGAAGTTTGAATCCCAAACGGACGGTATTCACACCAGTCCAAGTAAGCTCTATTTCTATTCTATCGCTCTCTCTCTCTCTCGTCTCTCTCTCTCTCTCTCTCTCTCTCTCTCTCTCTCTCTCTGTCTCTGTCCATCTCTCTATGTCTCTCTCTCTCACACACCCTCTCTCTCTCCCTCACCTTCTCAGAATGGCTACCTTCTTCCACGGCAACCAGGACAGTCAATATTTGAGCTGTGAAGACGTGTTTGCGCCAGTAGCACGCCGCTACCTGGTGAACAAACATGACCCTTCGCCGTCGCGGCCGCACGCAGACGGAGAGCCCCGCGAACCACAAGTACGGTCCACACACAGGACGAGGGTAGGGGGAGGGGGGAGGGGTGAGAAAGCCAGTGGGATCTCATGGGGGGATGATGGTGGTATAAGCATGTGTGCTCAGAGTGACACTGCTGACTTTGGGAGATGAGCTGACCTGGGATCTCCACAAGGTCAGCTGGAGTGTCCTGTCCTCCTGCCTGCCCCCCAGTCCTCATCCCCGTCCTCATCCCACGTCCTCATCCCTCATCCTCATCCCCGTCCTCATCCCGTCCATACGATCCCCGTCCTATCCCCGTCCTCATCCCCGTCCTCATCCCCGCGTCCTCATCCCCGTACGTCTTCCCCGTCCTCATACATCACTCATCCACGTCCTCATCCCTCTCCTCATCACGTCCTCACCCACCGTCCTCATCCCCGTACTCATCCCCGTCCTCATCCCTCTCCTCATCCCTCTCCTCTCTGCAGCAGCAGATGGATCCCAGTGGGGTGATCAGCTCTCTAATGGTCGTGTCAGTGCAGGGAGAGGGAGATTGACCTCTGACCTCTACCGGCGGGTAACCCCCCTGAACACCCCTCTGGGATCAGAAGACACTTACTGTACCTACAGTACGCTTATCTGGACATCCTGACGGCAGACTTCCGTACTCCACCATTAGAAGTGGTGCGGGGCAGAGCCGGGCGCCGGATATGATGGGGGAGTAGCTGTATGACACAGCCCCCCCCACACACACACACATGCATGCACCTGCACACACACACACACTAACACACACACACACACACACCCACACACATGCACACACACCCACACACACACGCACACACACACAGACCCCCATCCCACGCACACACATGCACACTCACACACATATGCACCCAAGATCACCCCCTACACACACACACCCTACACACACATGCACACACACACACACACACACACATGCAGACACATGCACACATATGTACACTCCCCTCCCTCTACACACATGCACACACACCCACACACACATGCACACACAGACACCCATCCCACGCACACACATGCACACTCACACACGTATGCACCCTGGCACACCCCCTACACACACACACACACCCACACACACACACACAGTAGGTTCTGGAAGAGTGATTAAGAGACACCAGAGAACACTCTCCCTTGTCCTGTAGAGAGGCCATTTAAAACCTCAACCAAACTGGTTTACTGAACCCCGGCAAGCTGGGACACGACCTGGAGATGCTCTCAGGGGCACACACACTGCGTTGAGAGAGGTGTGTGTGTGTGTGGTGTGGTGTGAGAGAGAGAAAGAGAGCGAGAGAGAGCCTATAAAACAAATCCCCCTTCTTGACTGTGAAGCAACATACATTATGGTTTATTAAGTCGTGTTTAAATGCCATTGCCGGCAGACCATAGCACCCAACCGAAAGAACAATCGCAATAAGCTAAAATAATGCTTTATCGGGGCAAATTGTCCAGTAGGAGTGTGAGCCACACAAACCATATATGAAACAAACCCCTCGAAATGAACCGAGTCTTTTTACACGGCCAATTTAACGGCCGCGGAGTCACACATTATTCAACCGGCTGAGTCACTTAGCAGCCATTAACGCCTAACGATGTTTGTGTTTGTACGGCTCGGCCGCAGCCGAAACAAAAACATACTTACTTGTTTAACCGCCTCCAATCTCATTAAGGCCCATATGAAAGAATCCTTTTCTAATTCACCCGTCGCCGATTAGGGAGGGAGAGGAGAAGTTTGTCCCGACTATCCATCAGAAGTTTGTTCATGTGGGGTTTGTTCCCGTGTAAGGGGGCACGGTGGGGAGGCGGATGACCTCTGGAGGGAGCGGGTCATTGTCTGGACAGTGTTGGAGTGGCCGAATGACTAAGGTTGTTTTCGTTTTCTCAGATATCCATCAAATATTAAAGTGTATATACAGTGCCAGTCAAAAGTTTGGACACATTTTCCCCATTAAAATGTGTCCAAACTTTTGACTGGTACTGTATGTATAAAAAAATGAATAATATAGTGTGAATTTGGCTGGGCAGTTCGTATCTGTGATATTATGTACTGGTGTTACTGGATAATGTGTTTGAAGGCTGGTCTCTCCTGACATGTTTCCCGAAAAGATGACACCTGACCTGGGTAGGCTCAACAAATTTAGCCCCTGGCTCAGACAGGCCTCAACTCTAACCTCGGAAAACAAACGCCTGCCAGACACAACGGTTTCATTCATGTGATTTCGGACTTGCCGTGGCTGTGTAACGATAACATGGTTTTGGGCATTGGGTAATATCACCTGTGTTCAGGGGGGTTAGGGAAAGGTTCAGTACTTGAGGACTGCTCCTGTTTTTCTTCCGAAACGCCTCATGCTTAAATAAGTCAACAACGTCCTGTTCCCACAGTAACAAGGTCCCGGCCCAAGCCCTCCCTGTTCCTCCTCCAAGAACAACATGAACCTGAACAGGGAGCACGGGCAGGCGTGACACCTGGCCATTTAGACAGCTGGACAGAGAGAGGGGAGGAGGGAGGGAGGGAGAAAAGGAGTGAGTGAGAGAGAGAGAGAGAGAGTGTGTCGGTGGGGGTGTGGGCGGTGGTGAAGGATAGATGTGGAGATAAGAAGGAGTAAAAGTGCGGGGGGGGGGAGGAGAAGACGGAACGATGCGCATTTGAGGGGGAGGCGACGAACGTATCAGAGAGGTAGAAAAAGAAAAGGGAAAAAAGTTGACGATAAAACCATTTCTCTCCCCTCTTTGAAAGTCAGTTGAATCTCCGGAGGTTTAATTGAATTGTGATTGAGTCTGGCAGAACGGAAGTTTTGACGCTCGTCTCCTTGGCTCCGTGGCTCACCTACACGAAGACAGAGTGAAGAAAAGAAGGAGGGAGGTTGAGAAACAGAGAGGACTGCTGCAGTGCGGAGGGTGGTGGAACAGGGATCTTTCAGAACCCAAACTATTAGCGTGTAGATGGGGGGAGAGATAGCGAAACAGCTCTCCGTTTGGCCAGATCCAGGTAAATTGATCTCATGGGAGGGGAAAGAAGCAGTGGGTAAGGAGAGAGGAGGAGGAGAGAGAGAGAGAGAGATGGAGATCTCACATGAAGGTACGTCAGCAGAAGGGGAAGCAGAGAGCTGGGGGAGAGAGACGGAGAGAGAGAGATGGAGAGAGAGAGAGAGAGAGAGAGAGAGAGAGAGAGAGACGGAGAAGAGAGAGACGGAGAGAGAGATGGAGAGAGAGAGAGAGAGATGGAGGGAGGGAGGTAGAGAGCAGAGGGAGAGGGACAGATGGAGAGGTGGAGAGAGAGATGGAGAGAGAAATGGAAGGAGGTAGAGAAGTGAGGGAGAGAGATGGAGAGAGAGATGGAGAGAGAGAAATGGAGGGAGGGAGGTAGAGAGCAGATGGATGGAGGGAGAGGTGGAGAAAGAGAAATGGAAGGAGGTACAGAGGTGAGGGAGAGAGATGGAGAGAGAGATGGAGGGAGGCAGAGAGCAGAGGGAGAGGGATGGAAGGAGAGAGACGAAGGGAGAGAGAGGAGGAAGAAACCATTACTTCGTACAGTACATCACTTCACATAACGAACAGAAAAAGTCAAATAGACACCTACACAGAGTCAGACATCGAGAAGACCAGGGAGAGACCGAGAGCGAGGACGCCAGAACAGAGAGAGAGAGAGAGCGAGAACATCAGAAGAGAGAGAGAGAGCGAGCGAGGACGTCAGAAGAGAGAGAGAGAGCAGAGAGCGAGCAGGAGCGAGGGAGAAACAAGAAAGAGGCGAAAGAAAGTGCGAAAGGCAGGCGGCGGCGGAGCCCGGTAGAAGCGAGAGCACGGCATGCAGCGCTCCAGAGGGAGGAGGAGGAGAGGTGTGGGGGGGGGTGGGGGGGTGCAGGGTGGGACTGTGGGCCTGCGGTCTGGAGGGCTGCGGGCTGGGAGGAGCAGGTCTCTCCCCCCCCAGAGCAGAGCCGGGCCAGACAGAGGAGCTGTTATCTGGGTGGACGGACAGGCCAAGGGGAGGGGACGGCGGTGCGGGGATGTGAAATGTGACAGATCTATTTCGGAGCACAGCACGGCAGAGAGCCCTGCCCATCTGCGGCCCGCGCGTCAACCCCAGGGGTCGGGGGGGTCAAGGGCGGGGCACGGGGTGTGTGATGGATGGGGTTTGACACGCCGTCTCACGTTCACACACACCGATGAACGTTGCTGTGTCGGTGTCACGGAATCGGCTTGTTTGAATGTGGCGTGACGTCGTTTTTTCGGTGGATGTTTGCTCCTTCTCGTGACTCGCGGTCACCTCCTGAGAGTTGGCACGGACGGCTTCGTGTCGTCGTCTTCTCCTTCTTCTCTCGTCCTCCGATCCTCATCTTCCGGTTTTCCAGTCAACTGCACTTCAACACAAGTTCATATCTACGAAGGAGTGACTGAGAGTTATTGAATATCAAGTTGAACCCTTTATTCACGAAATAGACACAGTAGGATGTAGGAAAGGCCTATATCAGCACCCCAAAAACAAACCGAATGTGTTTCCATGTCGAGCAGGGATCACAAGAACCAGGTTCTTCCTGGTTCACTTGCTCTGTTTTCCCGCTCCAGCAGAGGTGACGCGTTACTTCCTGTTCCGTGAGCATCAGCGGCAGCTTGCCGTGCTCTTGCGAGTCAGTCAGACGCGAATCACAAACGCTAGACAGGGACCACGTCTTGCCGAGAGTTAGAATGTCACGTCCACTGAAGTATTCATCGCTTCTTCCCTCGACCTAGCCTGGGTCTGGGAGCGAAGGTACAAGGAGATCGAGACCGAGACGAGGCAGAAGGAGCCGTACCTCTGCATTTACACGCCCGTGTTCTCGTGCCGTACGTCTGAGAAAACAGTGGAAGCGACATGGCAGGGGAGCAACATAGCACGCACACTAGGGCCATTTATTCAATTCAAAATGTGAAATACCAGTGTCATTCCAACTAGCATTGCAAAATAGCAAAGGAAGTAAAAATCAAGTAAAAATCAAGTAAAAGTCCAATATTTTCCAATATTTTCCAATTGTATATTTTATTTATTTTAGGTAAATAGTCAACTTTTTACAGTTAAACCTTGTTTTTTTCAAAGAGGGACTGGAGTGACTCCAGTTTTATGAGAGTATTCAATTAAGAGTAAAATACATTTTAAAAAGTGTTTTGTCCAGGTAGGTGTGACTGTGTTGCAATGTGTCACTGGTTTCAGTTGTTGTCGAGCTGAAAAACCATAGCAACGGGCAAACTTCCTCTAAACGAGCCCAACTTCTCTTTCCCAGGGCTGGGACGCCGTGTCGCAGAGAACACCACAGATAATTGCACAACCCCGACCGCCATTTAACGGGGAACGACAAATGTTGTCTCCAATTGCGCAAAGCTGACGCGGTCGAGGTTGGGTATCGCATTCCCCCTTCGAACACTCGCGGTCTGGGTTACCGGGGTGACCTGAGAGTCGAGGTGGGGCTTGGTGCTAAAGTGAAAGAATAGAACAAACGTACTGCACTTAGCGAGAGGAGAAAACAAGTGCTTCCATCAGCCACCTTGCATTGCATCTTCGTTCCGGTGCATCTTCGTTCCGGTGCATCTTCGTTCCGGTGCATCTTCGTTCCGGTGCATCTTCGTTCCGGTGCATCTTGTTCCGGTGCATCTTCGTTCCGGTGCATCTTCGTTCCGGTGCATGTTTGTTCCGGTGCATCTTCAGTCCGGTGCATCTTTGTTCCGGTGCATCTTCGTTCCGGTGCCCGCCAGCCGTTTGTCCACAGGGGAGGAGGTGACGTCCCTTCCATCCGAGGCCCTCGAAGGCGCAGACGATTAACGACCACCACTTCCTCCTTCCTGTCGGCCGTATTCCACGGCTCCTACTGGTCCCCGTCCCCGACGTGACGTCTCCATCTCCCCCTCCTCCCCCCCCCCGCTCCCTCTGCAGAAGTCGGGGAGATCACATCCATTAGCGGAGTCACCCAGTCACGCGGGCCTCGTTCGCCCCCCTTCACACACACACACACCCACACACACACACCTCGCCCCTCTACAGAAGAGGAGAGAGGGATTATTATGCAGGCAGCTGTCAGGCCTCCCAGGTGAGGACCCCTCGGGGCGACAGTTCAACTGCTGAAGACTGTGTGTGGGAGGGGGGAGGGGGAGGGGGGAGCTGTACTACTGCCTGATGGGGGGGGGGTAAAAAAACTCAAAAAAAGAGAATGGAATAATATAACGAATCAACAAGATGAGCGTGGAGATGAGAGGGGTGGGAGGGGGGAGGAGGGGAGGAGGGGGGAGATGGAGAGGGGTGGGGAGGAAGGGATGAGGGATGGGGGGGGAGGAGAGGGGATGAGGGAGGGGTGGGTGCTGGCAGGCCTCCCCTGATCAGCTGTCATTCAGACGAGGGGCCTGTCTGTGTGAGACGCCGGCCGCCCAGGATTCAGCCCCCCAGACACTGACATGTTTTCCCTCCGCGCTGCCTTGAAGTTCCAGAGATGAAGGAAGGGTGAGAGACGGAGGGAGGTGAGAGGGGGGGGGCTTTGGCAAAAGAGAGAGAGATGGATGGATGAGGGAGGAGAGGCTATATACAGTGCTCCCCTCTGTTCTTTTTTTCCTTCTTCTTTTTCTTTCCCTCCACCGTCTTCATATCAGACTACGTCTCTCTCTCTCTCTCTCTCTCTCTCCATCCCTCACTCCCGCTATACGCCTGCCTCACAGCCATTCCGCACTTCCGCAAAGAGCAACGTCTCACAACTCGGCGAGCCGTTTTTTCCCCCCGTTTTGGAATACTGCTGAGTTCAATGTTCCTGTGTTTTGAACTCCCCTGTCTTCTCCCTCTCCGGGGCCGCCCTCGGTGAGGAGAGCGGGAGCGTCTCGACACACTCACTCGAGGGCGGCCAAACACACGGTGTGCGGCAGGATGGAGCGTCTCGACGCGCTCACTCGAGGGCGGCCAAACACACGGTGTGAGGCAGGATGGAGCGTCTCGACGCGCTCACTCGAGGGCGGCCAAACACACGTGTGCGGCAGGATGGAGTGCTCACGCGCTCACTCGAGGGCGGCAACACACTGGTGAGGCAGGATCGACATCAAACCCAAGCACGTCCCTGTTGTGTACCGCGCGTGCCGCCTTCTGTGTGTGTGTGTGTGTGTGTGTTTGCGTGCGTTGGAGTGACGTGTGTTTGCTTTCGGGCGCGGGTGAGATTAAATGCGCGTAGCTGGAATCTGAAATCTTGAGGGGTAATTTGACAGCTTAGGCAGATGGCCGGTGATGAGCGGTTAAAGAGGATTTGCTGTGAAACGGGGCGAGGAAGGTATGATAGCTTGTGTCGCCCCGCGCAACACGCTCGCCCCCACCGCCACCCCCCGCCCCCCCGCCGGCACGCAACAACACGTAATGATCACACGGCAGAGAAATGCTGCCTTGTTAGTGCTGTGACATGGGGGACAACACCTCACCCGCCCGCACCCAACTACCCCCTTCGCCTCCTCCCCCCTCCTCCCTCGGAATTTCAGACCACGCAAACACCTCCTCGAGAGACTGCCACGCCCCTGTCACACCCACACCCCACCCTCCCTCCTCTCCTCACCCCCTCCCTCTATCCCCTCCTCACCCCTTCCCTCTCTCCTCCCCCCTCCCTCTCTCCTCAGCCCCCTCCCTGTCTCCTCACCACCCCCCCCTCTCCTCACACCCCCTACTTCTCTCTTCACCAACCTCCCTCTCTCCTCACCCCCCCCCTCCCTCTATCCTCACCCCCCTCCCTCTCTCCTCACCCCCCTCCCTGTCTCCTCACCCCCCCCTCTCTCCTCATCCCCAGCAGATGGCTTTCATTAATACAGACGTGATAACGAGATTCCCCGCGATTAATACACACAGCAGTTATGGATTTAAGTGCAAGGGATTCCAGCTAATATGATTAGCATCAGTTGGACTGGGGGCATATGGCAGATGACTTCAAATACAGGAGGTTTGAATCGCAACAGTATGAGAAGTGTGTGTGTGTGTGTGTGGGGCTACACGTGTGTGTGTTTGTTTGTGTTGGAGGGGAGTGCAAGGGGTATAAACATGTCCTGTGCATGGCATCATGCCTGTCTATTAGAGAGTGTCATTATCCTCTTGTTCTTGTTGTCGTTTGTCCATCTGTCACCGGGAACTGGATGGTCCACTTGTTTGTGCATGTGTAAAACGATCAGTGTGTTTTTGTCCAGTTTTCTGTCTACTATGTGTCACAATGTCCCCTTTTCAAATTACACTCCAGACTCTAGAGTCATACTGAAAAGCTCAAATAATAACGGTAACTTGAGAAGGGATATCATTGTCACGTATGCAAATGTGCTTTGTGACCCGTCACAAATGGGCAGCCCCAATTTCCAGTGGGTCAGATGCAAATCTGGTACCGTTTAAGAGGTCGTTTGCATGGCTCATGGAAAATGTACGTGGTGATGGACAGGTGTTTATGAGAGCCAAGTTGAAATAACATCCACCAGCAGGACGCACATGAAGACAAACACACACACACTCAAACCCCGCCAACACACACACACAAACACATAGCACACACCCCAACGGACTGTCCTATAGTGACCAGTGAGGATGTGTTGGAAGCTGGGAATCAGAGAGAAGGAGCTGTGAGGAGGAACTGGGCGAGGTTTGGGGAAGTCAATGACCTCATTAATAATCAGAACTCAACTTCAGAGAAAGGATTACCAAACAAAAAACTGTCTTCCGGTTTATTTTATTTTCGTCGGTCTCCGATCAAAGCCCCTGAAATCCTCTCGTCCTTCTTCGACATGCAGCCCGGAACAAACTTAGCAGCGAAAACCCTACGCCACGGCTCGGTGTCGAGGTCCCGACGCGAACCGAGCCGGCGCTCGGCGGCGCCCCGTGAGGCTGCGGCGAGTACAGGAGGGAGGGAGGGAAGAAGGAGGTTAGGGAGGGAGAGGTTAGGGAGGGAGGGGGGGGGGAGGGAGGTTAGGGAGGGAGGGGGGGGGAGGGAGGTTAGGGAGGGAGGGGCTGCAGGTCTCGATCGGATGAAACCGTGAGGCGTGCCTGCCTGAGTGAGAAGGGATCCCTCCCCCCACCTGCTGTTCCCCCCCCTACAGCCGGGAGGAGGGACGCCCCGCCTCGAAGCCAGGCTGAGGGGGACCTAGTCAGGGGCTCAGCGTTGAGGGGCGGTGGCAGCATGAGGAGACCAGGAGACCTGAGCCGACGGAGCAGGAGCCGGGGTTGGGGGTCAGGGGTTATCTAGTCCATCTGAAGCTCCTTCCAACTGGACGGAGTGTGTCGTCGTTCATCAGTCACCGTCCGACGGCCGCGTCAGGCCGAGCGACACACAAGCTCGCTGATGGGAGATCGGCCCGCAGATAAAACGCACTGTTTGTCTCGGGTCTGCGAGGAGGTCAAGTGTGTCTGGGATGAAAGTGGGAAAAGGGTTTCACAGAGGGACATAGAGAGAGGAAAGGAAAGATAGAGGCAAAGGGTTAGTCCCTGTTAGCCATTAAGGGACCAGCATTAAATATGGCATGAACTGAATGAAGTATCGCGGAGGACGGCAAGATGATCCAAGCGTGGCTTCTGATTGGGTTTCTAAATGCTTGGTTGTCATCGCGTGGAAGTTCACTCGATTAAAGCCATTTTGTGACACGTTTGTGTGAAATGCTTTTACAGTTGCTTACCCCAGTCTGTTTTGTTTGAACAACAGCTACCGTTGGCTTTTAAGCTAATTCCTGCTTCTCCTGCCAGATGACTAGTTCCCACTGTTCCCAAGAGAGTCGGTGGGCTGGAGTAGATATCGTTGCCGTTGCATTGGAACATTGCCCAACGTTTGGCCTTAACCATTGTAGCACAGTGGAAACGGTTCACTTCCAACCCTCGTATATCATCCACACTTAGTCCAGGCGCATCTTCTATGGATAAAAGAATCTGCTTATTTGGAACAAACAAACGGAAATGACAATGCCCTTTATTCGTCATAATTTCTAACTTTAGCTATTATCATTACTGTTCTTCTTCTTCTGCCTGTGACAGTAAAAGGAGGAATTGGGGAAGTCTTGAAGTCTCAGCAGAAACAGCAGCTGAAACCAATTCACCAGAGAGAGAAGCACAGGAGCCCGCTGGGAATTGTAGTTCTGGAAGCAGCTCCCACTCTCACCAGATACGTTCACAGAGGAATCCCACCCCTGACACGTCGAGAGGAGGAGAACTGGTGGAGGAGGAACTCCACAGAGTTCTTTCAACAAAGTTGAGGCGTGTTTGTGAGCGATCGTCTTTTGGCGGGAGGGAGTTTGGGTGTGATGTTCTGTACAACATGGGGAGGGAGAGCAGTGGTGCGGTTGGTGTGGCAGGAGAGCGGTGTGTGTGCGAGGGGTGGTGTGTGTGTGTGAGTGAGTGTGTGTCAGTCTGCCTGTGTGCCTGCCTGCCCGTCCATCAGTGGGGATGGTTGTGGAGTCAGGATTCAGGCACCAAGCCAAACTGAACAGGACCACTGACTTTTTCCCACAGAACTTGTCTCTCTCTCAACTTCTCTGTCGTTACTGTAACTCCTGTATTCCCTAAACGAATTCCATAACAATCAATCCAGCTCAATTGAAGGTTCAACTTATCTTTCTCTCTCTCTTTTTCTCTCTCTTTTTCTCTCTCTTTTTCTCTCTCTTTTCTCTCTCTCTCACTCTCTCTCTCTCTCTCTCTCTCTCATAACTCCTCTCTCTTTCTCATCCGGAATGTAACGTTCGCCCTTTTTTTTCTCTTACAAAATATAATACAGTGAGTCTGAATCAGATCCATGTGAAACGATCTAAATGATCATAGAGTGCCATCATACAGGCTTGGAAAGGTGGATGTGAGTTTTTTAGACGACAACCGTTTCAGGAAAAACAGAGAGCATTGATATTGGCATTGAAAGTGCATCAGGAGAGCATAAGAAAACAGAGCGAGGCAAAAGTGGGAAGGGTGGAGTGAGCAAGGGGTGAGTAAACTGGGGGCAGGCGGTGTCCAATGAAAACAAGAGTGTCAGATTGAACACACTCGAGTACAGTAGAAAAGGGGCGTTGCTTAAAGACTTCCTTACTATATTACTCCTGGTTCAGCAGAGCAAGAGCAGAGAGAGAGAGAGAGAGAGAGAGAGGAGAGCGAGAGAGAGAGAGAGAGAGGAGAGAGAGAGAGAGATGAGTAGGTTTTTGTGGGAGAGAGGGTGGAGACTGTTTGATCACATCACTCATTTCCTTGTCTGTGATTTGTCCATTGTACCCGTTATTTCTACTCTAAATAAATATCCCAACCAGATATTTAAGATCTTTCTCCTTAATGATCACTACGCCTGGACTGAAAATGTGTCTTAATCATCACACTAATCCTTTATACATGACGTTTGCAGGAAACATAAATACTGATAGAATTACATCAAAGACACATGGAAACAGTACTCACGTAAACGTAATACACACACACACACATGCACACATCAATGCATAGACGGGGTCATCTTCAGTGCCAACCCCGGAACAGAAGTGCAGGGCGACCATTTCTGCTTCCTGTTTTTGTGAACATGTGTGTCCAAGGCAAGGCTTTCTACTTCTTCCTCGACTGACCCCCTCACCCCACTTTCTCTCTCCAGTTCTGGCCCTTTCTCCCCCTCACACGCATACACACGTCCACGGACGCACAAGTACAAATTCACACACTCAAACACACACACGCGCACAAACACAGAAAAGACCCAGACGTACACACACACACTGTTCTGTTGTAAACTCATCCACCAAGTCATGCAAGGTGACGGACGCGCATGTGACGACAACACCTTGTAGAGTGACATGCTACTGTAAACATAATACTGCTGACCAGAGTCCCAACAAGTATTCAACAAAACATTTGTTCAGTTGAAGACATTTTGCACGTTTGCATCCAGCTGGGGCAAAGAGGACGGTCATCATTGGAATGTTTCATCTTTGTTTAGGATGTAATAGTCTAGGTCATTCAACTCTCATCGGACTCCTGTACCAGAGTTTACAGGCATCCCATACACAGATACTCAACACGATCAAGTGTTTGCTTTTTAGAGTCATTCATGATTCATGCTTCATGATTCACGTCAATGCAATGCCTGGAAGTCGCATCCGACACGTACAGTAAAAGCATGTTTGCGGTCAGGCAAAAGTAGCTGTGTGTGTGGTTTAGCGGGGGTCACAGCTCTCGTTGACCCTTGAACCCTGGTCACCCTTCACCAGTCAGGTGTGACAGCTGAGGAGGAGGGGCAAGATTTGTTGCCATGGGAAACGAGAGACACTCTCTTGTTCCTGCGTTCTGTCTGCTTCTGTCATTCACTGTCCACCCCCCCACCCACACACACACAAACACACACACACACACAAACACACACACACACAAACACACACACAAACACACACAGACACACATCGTTCTCCAAACAAAGAACCAAGTACCTGGTGTACTGAACTGCTCGCTGTCATTTAAATTGAAGCTTGAAGCCGTGATGTGAGAGGCGTGTGGTGAGGGGAGGCGTGAGTGCGTCATCATTGTTCAGCTGTTAGCTGTGATGTTAGCCGTCGGACCTTACAGGATCCTCCCTAGGCACGCTTCAATCCCGAGACACCACCACCCACTACTCTGTGGCCCCCTGTGGCCCCTAGCTCTCTAACCTCCCAAAGACCCCTTGGCCCATTTATGGGGGTGAGACACTGAGGAAAAGATGAGTGTGTGTGAGAGTGTGTGAGAGAGCGAGAACGAGAGAGAGGGGGGACATAGAGAGAGGAAAGGAAAGATAGAGGCAAAGCGAGAGATACAGTAAGAGAGAGTATAAGTGACACTGAGAGAGAGAGAGAGAGAGAGAGAGAGAGAGAGAGATAGAGAGAGAGAGAAAGGGGGGGGTACATTGAATAAGAGGGTCAGCAGCAATAGAGACTAACACTCCTTCAGGAAAAGCCTTAAAGAGGCAGCTATTGATTCTGGACTATAAATGTTTTTCACAGTGATATATCCAATTACCCCCTGACCCCGCTATGGGCGCGGAGCAGTCTCCCTGGGGGAGTGTTCCTCTCTCTCCCCCCGATGATCTCAAACAGACAGTCCTGAACCTGTGGAGTCACAGTACGGTCCACGGGCAGACATCTCACCAACCCGCCCACACCCCTCCGGATCTGTGTGGAACCCTCACGGCCCCACAGTCTATCCACCCTTCATGTAGCAGGACACGCCCCTGTTTCTCTCCCACCGTACACACACACACTTACTACAACCAACGACAGGCAAGCCACCAGGTGTGGCCATGATGTTACCCACCCCAACAGACCTGCATGCCAATCGACAGCAAGTGTGTGTCTGTATGTGTCTGTATGTGTATGTGTGTGTGTGTGGGTACGTGTTATTGTACGTGTGTGTGTGGGAACGTGTGTGTGTGTGGGTACGTGTTATTTTACGTGTGTGTGTGGGAACGTGTGTGTGTGGGTACGTGTGTGTGTAGGTGTGTATGTGGGTACGTGTGTGTCTGTACGTGTGTGTGTGTATGTGTGTGTGTGGGTACGTGTGTGTCTGTACGTGTGTGTGTGGGTATGTGTGTCTGTACAAGTGTGTGTGTACGTGTGTGTGTCTGTACAAGTGTGTGTGTACGTGTGTGTGTCTGTACAAGTGTGTGGGTGCGTGTGTGTGTGGGTGGGTGCGTGTGTGTGTGGGGTGCGTGTGTGGGTGCGTGCGTGTGAGTGTGGGTGCGTGTGAGTGTGGGTGCGTGTGTGTGTGTGTGGGTGCGTGTGTGGGTGCGTGTGTGGGTGCGTGTGTGTGTGCGTGTGAGTGTGGGTGCGTGTGTGTGTGCGCACCTGTGTTCGCTCGGCTCCCAGTCTTTGTCCTCGCTCCGAGCCCCAGTAACACGAACACAGAGCCATTCTTCCTGTTCTCTGAGGGCGGCGGTGGGGGGGGGAACAAGAAGACTGGAGCGAGGGTGTCCTTGGCTGTTGAAAGGAAGTCCGAGAAAAGAGAGAGAAGGACGGACAAAAGAGCCCTCAACGCCCCCCCCCTCCCCCCCTTCCCACGTTCACCTTGTTCTGTCTCACACAAGGCAGCCCTGGGATGACTGCCTATTGTGAATCTCTAATTTGATTCTGTATTCCATGATGTCGCTCAAACGACCGCGATTGAAACACACGCGCTGGGGTCACGCGTGACCCGACACTTACCTGAGCCAGGGAAGAGACAACACACCAGCTACTTTGTGTAAACATAGACTGCGACATCAACAAAGAGCGAGAAGGTATTGGGAAAATAACCGAAATTGAGTTCCAGATCTCTGTGTTTGGATATGATACAAGACTTGTGACGCAGTTGAGAAAATTGCTGCGAGGTCAGAGGTGATTTGAAAGATGTGATATGAGAGGCCACGGTCACACTTTCACACTCCCAACCAAGTGGAAAAAGGGTCATTTCAACGTGTGAAATTCGATTTCATACACACGTCTGCATCTTCCTTCTGCATACTTCTTTATTTTTCTACGAGCGTACTTCAAATGAGTTGATTGGGATATTCACATACTCCTGGACAACTTGAATGTATGACACAACCTAGGTATGTGACATGTAAGCAGACAAGTTAAGCATGTTTCGCTCGGGCACTAGGCACCCACAAGTTTAGTGTGAAGATGGGAGTTTGTCCACAGCAGGCTAGCGGTGCAGCTGTTGTATGAATGATATTGAACATGAAGGGTGAAGAACATTCCTGCAAACTGGGACTTGTAAAGAGAGAGCTGGCGTGGACGTGTGAGTGTCCTAATTGCTCAGAATGCGGCGTTCCAAAAACTCCCATAGATTAGAATCAGATGCGGTGTTAGAGAATACACAAAAAGTCGGCCTTCCGCTCTCCCTCTCTCTCTCTCTCTCTCTCTCTCACACACTCACACACACCACACACACACACACACACACACACACACACACATATAGTTTAGTGAGTCAGAGGACTGTAGTGCCTGAGGAGTGGGGGATTTCCAGCAGACAACCAGGTGACATCTGCCCAGTTCACACAGATATCTGTGCATGTGTCAGAGAAAGAAGGAGAGAACGAGAGAAAGAATGAGAGAGGGAGAGAGAGAGAGATGAGAGAGAGAGAGAGGGAGCGTGGAAGGGAGGGAAAGAAAGAGAGAACCAATGAGAAAGGGTGTGAGAGAGACAGAGTACGCGGGACGCGTAACAAACAGTCCATTCCAAACCTGTGTGTGTGTACGAGTGTGCCTATCAAAGGTTAAAGGGCAATGTCACTTTAGCAGCTGACAAACCCTGCAAATTGATTCATTTACCCCACAAACACACAGAGAATCACCCTCAAACACCAACACACTCAAACACACTGCCTGTTTATTTCTGTTTTATTGCCTTTTCACTTCAACAACAGACCACTGCCTGCTTCTCTCTGCTTACCCATACACACTGTTCACAGGTCTCCGTCTGGCTGTTTCCACCCAAAATAAAGTCCAGAATCACAGTAAACAGAACTGAAGCTCTCTTTATTCTGATTGGTGTTCAAACAACCTTTTACTTTCCCTAAAGGTTAAATAAATGATATTTTTTTTAAATAAGTAAAAGGATGTGTGTGGTTGGATGTTTGCACGTCTGTGTGTGTGTGTGTGTGTCTGTCTGTGTGTGTCTGTGTGTGTGTGCTGTTGAGAAGATATAGCCATTGCATTGATTCTCCTGTCGGTTGTCAGTAGAGAGATGTGCTCAGTGAGGATAGCCATTGGGAGTGGGGGACTGAGGCCAATATTATTCATCACAGACAATATCCTAAAATGGCTCATTATCGCGGCCAATTACCTGGTCAATTAGACAATTATCCAAGCGGGCAATCTATCCACTCAGGAGGATCGATAGATCCTTAGGATGCAGGAGATTCAGGGGGAGATGGGGGGAGATGTCTTTTCCAATCCTGCCTCACCTGCAGCACACACGCTGGGTGGAGAACTCCAAGTCCTTCCTTTGAACATGAACTAGTGTGCCTCTCTTTGCTATGAAGGGTGTGAACACACTGCAGTCAGTGGATGAGAACATGTACTCACTGGATATTAGCATTAGGCTTCATGTGTATCATGTGTACAGCATTTCGTTGGGGACTGTATTCTGTATATTGTCTGTTGCACTTTCTTTTTTTTCGAACCGATATTTTTCCAAGATTCCAAGTTGACTTCCAGCACAGTGACCATACCATTAGAATACCTTACCTTAACCACACCAGCTTCATATCCAACCCACAATGCCTTACTCTTCCCTAATCCACAACACATTCATCCAACCTCATATTCATGTAACAGTCAACTTCGACGATGTTCAAAGTCCTGAAAAAACGAATACAGTGCATATTCGAATGAGGATCATGCCGTCTCAGAGCCGAGGCTGGGGAAAGTCAGTCGGGTTCACAAACAGACAAGGTCTGGAGGAGTGTACTAACTCAGAGATCTTAGGATAAACACACGTCTTAAGATCAACACATCTGCATTCAATGAGGACGTCCCTGCTGCCCTCTGAGTGAATCAGATGAGAAGAGTGAATCAAATGAGAAGGGAAAGATGCGACGCTTGAAGGAGATCGTTGAAGCGGATTCAGTTCCATTCGAGTCGACTCATTTCGAGTCGGTTCCTTTGGTGCTTTGGGATACACTGCATCGTTTTCTCTGTAGACCTTGCGAGGAGATTAGCTTTATTCTTTAACAAGAAGAAACATTTTCGATCCAAGCGTGCGTACTGAGCGTTGAGGTTCTTAGGGTTAAGGGTTAAGGGAGGTTAGGTTAAGGTTAGGTTAAGGGGGGCTGCCCCCTGCTAATGATTGTCCACGACCATCTAACCTCCATTTAATGAAGCCTAAATCCTGACATTGATTTGTGTACACATTCCCACAACTCCAAACAGTTACACGACAAAGACAAATTTGAAGATCTACCCTCGGAGTTGCCTGAATGACAGGCGCACATTTGGAGGCCTGAGAGAGAGGCGGAGACATAGAGAGAGAGAGAGAGAGAGAGAGAGAGAGAGAGAGGAAGGCTGACTCTTTCCCACAGGAGCGAAGGAGAGAGACTGGTCACACAGCTGTGTCCCAGGCCTTATCTGATCAACACATCATCACCTCCACCCCTCCTGTCTGACTGTGTACTCCTCTCTTTCTGTCTGTCTGCCTGCCTCTCTCTCTCTCTCTCTCTCCTCTCTCTCTACTCCACCTCTTCTCTCTCTCTTCTCTGTCATTAATGAATACCCCCCCCCCAAATAATAATAATCTTTGACTTGAGACACTGCAACATACGACTGGACACACAAAGACACACTGGAACTGGAACTGCTTTTTTACACACGCTCACACGCTCACACACTCACACAAACACACACTCACACACGCTCACACAAACACACACACTCACACAAACATACACTCACACACGCTCACACAAACACACATTCACACAAACACACGTTCACACACACTCACTCAAACACACACTCACACAAACATACACTCACACAAACACACGTTCACACACGCTCACACACACACTCACTCAAACACACACTCACGCAAACACCCACTCACACAAGCTCACGCCAGCACGCAAACTGTCTTCCTCGCCGGGTCACACACACATACACACGAGCCCACGTACACATATAAGCTAATGTTCATTCGTTTGACTGGCAGCCAGTCAAAGTGGCGCTAAATTGTATTAAAATAGTGCAGTGCTTGTCGCAAATTTACATGGGAATTAGGGAGAGTAGGGGTAATGATTCCAGGCCAACCAAGCTAATCAAATAAGGCTGGCTCCCGTTCTCTCTTTCCTCCTCTCGTTCTCTCTCCCTCTCTTCATTCTAAGGATGACACCCCTCGCTCGCGTCCCCAATGTCATTATGGCAAAGCTCTGCCTTCCTCAAGGACCCATTGTCCACAACACTCTCATTTCGTTGCCTGAGAGAGTGCGTGTGGTGATACTGTATGTGTGTGTGTGTGTGTGCGTGCGTATGTGCGTACGCGCGTGTTTGCGTGTGTCACCAGGGTCACATTCGACACGTCTATGCAAACAGAACATCGACACGTATCCTTGTACAACCATCGGCCAGTGTGACGCGATCAGCCGAGTCTACGATCGAGATCACGTGTTTTGGGATTCTGTCGACTAAGACTCTGGGTCATCTCGTGTCGTCGTCTTCTGGAAAGAGAAGTGGAGCGGTCTCCCCTCTGGTGCCTGGGGACCACAGCTCTCTGCTGGTCCTGTGGGAAAGAAAGAAGTCAGGAGAAGTCAGACCCAGACATGACCACAACACAGCCTTAGGGAGACACACACACACACACACACACACACACACACATATCAACATGAGGGTTGACACGTCCTCGGTCTGGTCTCGCACACACAACCTCTCCTGAGCAGTGTGACTTTGTCACTCGCCCTCATACGCTTACGGACACACACTCACGCACGCACACAAACACACACACATGCGGTTCCCAGTAGATCATTTGCATGGAAGAGTGTCCCGTTCTAAGTCTCGCGGGGCGAAAGAGGAAGTGCTTCTTTTGAACGACGCCAAGTCGTGACAGTTAGAGGGTTGCCGTTTGGAACAAACAGGGTTAAGAAGTGACAGTAGGTCGGAGATGCGACACCTACCGTTCCCCCTGTCGTGCCCCCTGGACTGTGGAGCGCGCTCAGTGTGTGTGAAGACGAGGGCAGGCCCGCTCTCAGCCTCATCAGCCCCTCTGGCTGTCGCTCTTATCAGATCAAACACAGGAAGAGTGGGGCATGAGACTCGTATCGATGAGATGCGCTATAGAGGGAGGGAGAGGAGCGAGAGAGAGACGCGAGTGAGGAGAGAGCGAGAGAGAGAGAGAGGAGAGAGGGCGCAGAGAGGAGGAGAGATAGAGAGAAGAGAGAGAGGAGAGAGCTCTATCGCTCGACGATCTATCTATATCTGTCTCCTATCATTCTCTCTACTCTCTCTATCTCTATCTCTCTCTCTCTCTATCTCCACCCGTCTCTATTGTCTCTATCTCCCCCCCGGTCGATATCAAACACACAACATGTGGACACAGACAACACACAGTAACAGTTACAGTGCAGACTGGATTCTCACACCAGCCTTTGCGAGGGGTCCCTCCGAATAACTGTTCAGCGTTGAGGCTTTGAATTAAACCGACAAAACGTCTGTGGGAAGACCGCGTTCACACTCTCAATGGCTTCTATCTGAGACACGAGACTCGACATCAGTTAAAACAGCATTGGAATCTTGCAGGTGTGTGTGGTGTGTGTGTGTGGTGTGTGGTGGAGGGGGGCTTTGTCATAGGGTGACAGAGTGTGCATTTCTATCTACGTCGAGTCTGCGTGAGATCGTTTAAGCGGAAAATAACTGCTGACGTAACTGTTGGGCACATCATCCTCGACAGGTCCCTCTCACCCTGACAACCTACTGTACCCCAGACATATGTGTGTGTGTGTGTATGTGTGTGCGTGTGTGTGTGTGTGTGTGTGTGCGTGTGTGTATGTGTGGTGTGTGTGTGTGTGGGTGCGTGGTGTTGTGTGTGTGTGTGTGTGTGTGTGTGTGTGTGTGTGTGTGTGCGTGTCTGCACACTGTGATTTCGCCCCCAGACACAGCCCTGGGCCTGGCTAAGATTCCCGTCGGCAGGCAGAGTTGTGTGTAGTGAGCGTGTTAACCAGAGAGGGAGAGCACAGAAACAAGGAAAAACTGCCTCCAGAACCTTCCGGAAAAGCCTGGGAGAAGATAGGAACGGCGCCGCGTAGGTAAGGAGGGATGAGGTAACGGAAGAGAAAAAGGGGGGAAGGCAATAAAGTGCGGGATGTCGGCGGGAAGGAAAACGGAGAGGAATCAAATCAAAGCACGATGAAGACGAGGTGATTAGAACGCTCGCGCGCACATTCACTCCCACACACACACACACACACACACACACACACACACAGAAGGGAAGATGTGTCGTCATGGTGTCTCTCTTTACAGTAAACACAGTCCTCCACCCCGCTGGCCCGTAATCCTCTGGGCTCCCGTTGAAACAAACAAAGGGGAGGAGAGGAGATAAAGGGGATGAGCGGAGAAGCAAACAGATAAGGAGGAGTATCAAAAGGAGATAAAGGGGTGGGAGTGTGTTTAGATGTTGTTCCTCGATAAAGCTAATGCCTCAGCGGCTGTGGGTGAACGAGCTTGGTGAGAGTACTTGAAGTGTGTGTGTGTGTGTGTGTGTGTGCTCTGCCAGTTTTCTCCCGTGTCCCCTAGTGTTTCGATTTGAAAAAAGGGGCTGTCTGGAAGAAGGCATCATGGGGGCAACCTGGGGAAAGCAGTTCATGTTTGTCAGAGGTGGCGCCCTCAGGGGGTCAGGGCAGGGACTGCGGGTGGAACGATGGCGTTCAGGTTCAGGTCAGGTTGAGGGATGGAAGCGTGGTTCGGGGAGGGGTGGAAAGAGAATAGAGAAGAGATGAAGGGGTCACGTTGTCCCTCTTGCTAAAGCAAAACATTTGACGTGGTACGTGGAACGTTCCGTAGACCCAGAACCCCTGTGACCCCCTCAGGAGTCATACAAAGACAGTTGTAGGGGGGGGTAAACTTTTTTTACCAGACAATTATCTAACGTCTAGGTTTAGAAAGGGTATGGTCCACCTTGTGGGTGTCTGAAATCATCTTAATCATCTTATTCTTACGGGAATCTACTTGGTTTAAATATTAGATGGGGCGGGTTCAGATGGGTAAGGAAATCGGGCTCTTAATCAGAAGGTTGCCGGAGTTTGATTCTCGGCCGTGAAAATTGATGTTGTGTCCTTGGGTAAGGTACTTCACCCTACTTGCCTCAGGGGAATGTCCCTGTACTTACTGTAAGTCGCTCTGGATAAGAGCGTCTGCTAAATGACTAAATGTAAATGCAAATATATAGTAATATAACTAAGAAGGAGGTATGAATGTTTCAAGTCTTAAAGATCCCTGTGGTAATTCCAACCCTACCGGAAACTGATCTCATAACCAATCACACGGCCGCTCGTCAATAAAGGTGACAAACACCAACCCCTCCGAGTTCCTCTCCTCCCCATCCATCCATCTCTCTTTGGGAGCTCTCCATCGCTCTTCCTCACTGCTCACAAACACACGTTTAAAGACCACTGAAGTGTTGAGTCCTGCCCGTGTACGACACAGCGCGTGCGCGCGTGTGAACCCGACAGGGGTCCAGAGGGGGGGGGATCTCAGTCCGTACGCCTCGGTGGTCTGAGATTACAGATAATAGCTCGGAGAAGAGTCCGGGGTAAACATCGCCCTGGAAAAGTCCCTCCATTTCCTATATTTACCGGTGCGGGGGTGGCTGTGGGGGTGTGTGTGTGTGTGTGTGTGTGTGTGCCATGATCAGTGAGCACACACACACACACACACATAGATGTGTGTGCACAGCCAATGAAACGAGCACTCCCAAACGTTTAACTCTCTCTGTTCCCGGCAAGGCCAGGACACAGAGTCCTGCTTCATCTGCACTGACCCGTCGTGACCACGGAAGAATGAGGAAGGAAGAGACGCCAGAGGGACCGAGAGCGAGCGAGAGAAAGAGAGAGAGGAAACGGGAAGAATGACACCAGCAAAAAAAATGTTTTACGGTGGACTCTCTCCCAAAGTTAACCCCCCCCCACAGACAACGCTCGGTCGAACCCTCGGCCAACTCTCCGCTCCGGTCCCTCTCTGGAGCTCTCGAGGGAACCACACATGTATGTCGCACACGTAATCGCCCACTTTCACTTCCTACTCCCAAACTTTGGCACTGAACAGCCGCGCACACACACACACACAACGTACACACACAAACTCACAGATGCGAGTCAATTCCAAACCACGATGAAACATCTCTCCTGCAATGTGGGCGCGTGCTAACCCCAAAACCCTCCCAGTTGTTTCGATTCTGGCTGAATTATGATAGAATTAGAGTGGCGATGAAAGATGCATGCCTTGTCTGAGGGGACGGTGCGACGTTAAAAAGGCATTGATTTGACAAGCCAAACAAACCCTGATGAGGCCTGATAATCGATGACAGCATTGATGATGGCGTGCGGTGGCCCTAGGCTGATGGCTATTGGATGGGCCCCGTGTGAATAATGAATGAAGGCATCCCTGATTGATCTGCCAGGCTTGTCTTGCTCTCAGACACACAGCTGGCATCTCAATGGGCTCTGTCCTCCAGCAACACCTGATCAGAAGGACTACAATGGAACGCGGAGTGGAGGACTACAACAAGGACAGACGAGAGGAGAGCGGAAAAATAGGCCTCCGATATTTAGTCATTCGGAAACACATCTTGAGAGCAGCCTTGTCTTTTGTGTGTGTGTGTGTGTTTTCTCTCATCATGTCTTGAGACCATCACATCTTCAGAGACTGTGTGTGTTTGTGTGTGTGTGTGTGTGCGTAGGTTTCTCTTAGTCTCTTTTTTTCCATCTTTCACACAACTCACACACACACACTGTAGATTTGATGATACACTGATGTACAAAACAGACACACGCATCCACACATCCAAACACACACACACACACACACACACACACACACACACACACACACCACACACACACACACACACACACACACACAGAGGTGACAGCCATACTCTAGGTGTGTTTGTCAGCAGCCTGGAACCTCTGTACCCAGAGCTTTCAGCTCCCTGAATGTCAACACTTCTGGCTTTTGTACTTCAGGGGAGAAAGGAGAAAGAAGGAGAGAGAGTGAGGGGGGGGGGAAGAGACACCAAACACAACAAAAAAGCTCCTCAACAACACTGCTATCTTCCGGAGATCTGCTCCCCCCCCATCTCTCCCTTCGCCTCTCTCGCGCCGTCTCTCTTTATCCCCGCCTCCCATTCACGCGGCGCGCTCTCTCTCCTGGAATATCATTTAGCCGTGTCCTTGAAAAGTCTTCCACGAGTCGGGGGGCACGCTTGCAGACCCGAAGCCCACACGACACACACCCGCTCGCGGCTATACGGCGGCGGAGGCCAAGGCGGCGGAGGCCAAGGCGGCGGAGGGCGGGTCGACGGAGGTGGCTGGAAGCTGCGTGTGTTTTTTTGTGGACCAATGAGAGATGCTTCAGCTTCCGTCTCGGTAAAACACATCCCCGTGGGGTTTTATTGTCTGAACCCTAACCCAGCTATTTATCTGACTAACAGTACGTAGCCTGGGGCCGAACCCCCGTGAATGTAACTGCAGGTCTTTGGTACCAAAGACACCACAGAGCGCCGGGACGGGACACAGTTCATAAGCACTGAGTGGTGAGGATGAGGTGGGTTCATCGTGTGTCACGTTAGGATGAATCACGATCGCGCGAGGGGGAACGGGGAAAGGTGTGCGTGTCTGTGTGTGTGTAGGGTCACGCTAAGTTCTTGAAGCAAATTTACACACCTAGCACAAGCACACGTGAAATCGACATTTTCTCGGCCTTCGAATCTACTACACGATCACGACGAGGATGATAGCCACGGAACGCTAATTAGAACGGCTTCCTCAAGATGCCCAGCCAATGAGAATCACCCGGACGGCCATTATGTCCTGACAGCCATTGTGATGATGAGAACATGAGAATCCTCTAATGAATCCTCTCTGTTCCCTCACATCCTTCTTTCTTTGTTCCCGTTTATGCTCACGTCTGTGTGTGTGTGTGTGCTACTTTTGCATGTATACACACACACACACACACACACACACTTTTAATCTCTCAGTCTCTTCACCTATGCTGCCTGACACTCTCCAGCCTCCTCACCTCCCCAACTCCAACCTCCCCTCCCGCCTCAACCCCTGCCTGGCCTGGCCTCATATAAATGCTTTCACGGAGGGGGGTATCGATCCACCTGAGAAGAAGACAGAGCGAGAGAGAGCGGCGCACGCGCGCGCGAGAGAGAGAGAGACACCGAGAGAGAGACGGCGGGAGAGAGGGGAGCGAGCGGGGGAAACGCGACATCTCACTGCGACATCTCACTCGGTTGCACACGCAAACGAGTGTTCCGGGGCTCTAACCTTTAATCCGTTTGAAAGCGTCTCGGAGGAGCAGCAGAGGCCCGGCGTGCAGTCTGAGGACTGAGCCCTGCCTGTCTGCTGATCTGACCTGGGCTACGCTGCGGCGGCCTTCAGTCTCCCTTTTCCCCTCTCCTCCGTGAGCCAGGCTGCATCTCCCGCTCTCCAACCCCGGTCTGAGTGAACGTTCCCTGGGTACAGACCCAGGACCTTCCCCCTGAGTCTCTCCTTAAAGACCGCTGATGTTTGTATCTCTCATCCTCTGGCTCTGTCGCTCCCACTCTCTCTCGAAGAGTTTAGCAGACTGAAGTCTTAGTCACGCGCACACACACACCCCTAAGAGTTAACTATCTCTGGTAGGAGGCCCTGGCACTTCTCCCTGTCTCCCCAGAAGACCTGACTCCCTCCCTGGACTCCTGCCAGCCCTCACTACGGTCTCTCCTGTCTGAGAGGCAGGCAAGGGTTAGCCCTGGAGGAGCGTGGACTCAGAGCAGACGCAGGGAGGGAGGGAGGGAGGGAGGGAGGGAGGGAGGGAGGGAGGGAGGAGGGAGGGAGGGAGGGAGGGATCGTCTGTAGGGATGGAGGGAGGGAGGGAGGGAGGGAGGGGTTAGGTGAGGAGAGGGAGGGAGGGAGGGAGGGCGAGGAGGGAGTTAGAGAGGCTGTTGGCGGTGGTTTCTCTCAATTTCAGTTGGGAATGGGAATCAATTGTGCATGGGGACAGCGTTTGGGCTCAGTGGCATGTCGTTGTGGGGCGTTGCTTTAGCACGAGAACTTCATCAAGGCCAGAGGAGCTCCACAAGAGGAGGAGGAGGTGGAGGAGGAGGGGTGGGGGTGAGGTGAGGTGAAGTGTGAGCAGAGAAAAGAGAAGATTATTGTCCAAAAAAGTTTGGGATATATGCTATGATTTAGTTTGGCCTGTCTGCCTGTCTGCCTGCCCAACGTTCTGTCTGTCTGTCTGTCTGTGGTTTGTTTGCCTACCAACCTGTCTGTCTGTCTCGTCTCCAAAACGTATACAGTATTTCCACCCCCAACTCCTGCCTTGTTGCTGGGATACCGCCCCAAAGTTTTGCCATGGCAACATCTGGAACAAAGGTGGGTGGGCGTTGTGCCAGGGTAGTCCTGCACTGTGGGCTATAAAACGAACACAAATAAATCTCTGTTCAACTGCTCTTCTCTGCACTGCTCTCCTCTGCACGCACGCACACACACACGCACACACGCACGCACACACACGCACGCACACACACATGCACACCTTCACAACCTTCGGAAACACAGACATGCACGGACACGCACTCCCAATCTCTGCCTCACCTTCGCCAAGAGTAAAATGTTTCCTTGCACCTGCGACAGCAAGCCAGGAGTGTGTGTGTGTGTCTGTGTGTGTGTGTGTGTGCCGTCACACTCTACAGACAGCACGGTGGTGTGTTCAGCACAGCAAGGGCAGCACCAGCATGACCTACATGACCCTACCTGGTAAACAGTCCACTGGATTCATCGGCCTTAGAGAAGAGAGACGGGTTGTGGCCGAGTGTGTGTGTGTGTGTGTGTTTGTCGTGGGGAATGGGGTGGGCTGCAAAGTACTCTGCAGATGTTAGACTGTGTCACCCCCAATCTGTTTGTACACGGGCTGGTACGAAAATAAAATGTATGTCAACATAAAAGTACAAAGTGAAATAGTCAACATCCACACACACACACACCTACACTCACACACACATACCTACACTCACACACTCATACACACACCTACACTCACACATACACACACACTAGCAGTTCACATGTCAGCTCATGTAGTGTACCCACAGATCATCATTCAAGGGTCAGTCCAACTCAAAACAGCTCTCTCTCTTCGTCTCTCTCTCTCTCTCTCTCTCTCTCTCTCTCCCCCTCTCTCCTCTCTTCTCTCTCTTCTCTCTTCTCTCTCTCTCTCTCTCGCTCTCTCTCTTTATTTCCCTTTCCTGATCTATCTCTCTATGTCTCTCTTTAATTTTCTCTGACTCTGTCTTGTAATTTTGGGCTAACTGTTACTTTGGAAGTTTTCATATCGATGTATCACATGAAGTTCACATTCCCATTCACACACCCACACCACACACACACACACAACAAACACACCACACACACACAGGTCCCCCCCTCCTGCGGACACAACGACGACGTCTGAGGGCGAGGATATGCAACGTTGCCTCATCAAAAACAAAACAGGAGAGGAATATAGGGCAATCAAGCAAA
>CAEFZP010005507.1:0-12576 GCA_903064625.1 Mallotus villosus | reverse complement strand
CCCCACACCCTCCACACCACACCCCCCAACCCCACCCCCAGCCTCACTCCTCCTCCAGGACATGAAGTCCCAGCGTCAGACGTTCCGCTCCTGGTTCCGCTCCCTGAGTGACCTGCGAGGGAAAGAGCGCTCCCTCCTCCACGGGGACTACTTCCTCCTCCACTCCTCCCCCACCTCCCTGGCCTTCCTGCGCTCCTGGGACCAGAGCGAGCGGTACGTCACGGCCATCAACTGGGGCCCCCAGCCCGCCACGCTGTCCCTGGGCCAGGGGGCGGGGCCGCACGCCGAGGGGGCGGAGCTAACCCGCCCAGGCCGGGTCCGCCTCAGCTCCGACCCGGAGGGCGCGGCGCCAGACGCTAGCGTGGAGCTGGACCAGGTGGTGGTGGGGGCGGGGCAAGGCATGCTGCTGTCCTTCCCCTTCCTGGGGTAGAGGAGGGGAGGAGCCCTGGGGGAGGAGGGGGGGAGAGGAGGAGTTGCATTCAAGCCGTCTGATTGGACCACGTGTTGTCATGACTACCAAGCTCTTCTTTGTTTGTAATGTTTAAAAAAGTCAATATTTAATATCAATTTTTTGGGGGCGGAGGTGGTTTGTTGAGAGTTTGGAGTCCAACTGTTTAGACATTCCATACATCTGCTGTTTTGAATCTTTTTTTATATATTTGATTTTTTACTGTTTTTTTCTGTTCTTTTAACTTTAAAAATGTGGAGCTTGGAAGTGTTGAAAAGTTGCAATTAATGTTGAACCTTGTCGAACATTACTCTTTATCCTTGTTGAACATACTCTTTATCCGTTGAGCAGTACTTTATCCTTGTTCCTGGGGTGTGTGACAAGTCAAATGCCTTAAAAGTAGTTTCCTCTGTAAACTCAACAAAATGAAGAAAACTGTCCTGTAAAAGATGGAACCATCAAACGTGAGTTAAGACAATAAAAACAGTCTGATACCTGAGACATCCTAGCTCTCATTTCTACTCTGGGTGTGTGTGTGTGTGTGTGTGTGTGTGTGTGTGTGTGTGTGTGTGTGTGTGTGGTGTGTGTGTGTGTGTGTGTGTGTGTGAAAGCAGTCTGGTTCCCTAGACATCCTAGCTCTCATTTCTACTCTGGTTTATGTGTGTGTGCTGAGCCAACAGCAGCTCGGAGGAAACATGAGGACATGCTGCACGTGTGTGTGTGTGTGTGTGTGCGTCTCAATGCTAACGTGTGGGCTATGGTGTGTGTGTGTGTGTGTGTGTGTGCGTCTCAATGCTAACGTGTGGGCTATGGTGTGTGTGTGTGTGTTCACATCTCAATGCTAACGTGTGGGCTATGGTGTGTGTGTGTGTGCGTCTCAATGCTAACGTGTGGGCTATGGTGTGTGTGTGTGTGTGTGTGCGTCTCAATGCTAACGTGTGGGCTATGGTGTGTGTGTGTGTACGTCTCAATGCTAACGTGTGGGCTATGGTGTGTGTGTTCACATCTCAATGCTAACGTGTGGGCTATGGTGTGTGTGTGTGTGTTCACATCTCAATGCTAACGTGTGGGCTATGGTGTGTGTGTGTGTACGTCTCAATGCTAACGTGTGGGCTATGGTGTGTGTGTGTTTGTGTGTGTGTGTGTCGGTGCTTCATTTCAAGGCCTCCACAGGTGTGTTTAAGTGTGTCAGGAGAGTGGATATACAGGAGTAGGTGTGTGTGCAGGTGTGTGTAAGTGTGTCAGTGTATATTTATCTTGATCTATATACCATCTTAATTATGCCGGATCGTTTTACTTCACACAGGTGGTTTGTGTGTGTGTGTGTACAAAGCATCAGTAGATGTGTGTGTGTGTGTGTGTGTGTATTTCACGCTCCTGAACAGCAACGTTGTGTGTGTGGTGTGTGTGTGTGTGTGTGTATGTGTTTCACGCTCCTGAACAGGAACGTCGTGTGTGTGTGTGGTGTGTGTGTGTGTATGTGTTTCACGCTCCTGAACAGGAACGTTGTGTGTGTGTGTGTGTGTGTGTGTATGTGTTTCACGCTCCTGAACAGGAACGTCGTGTGTGTGTGTGTGTGTGCCTGTGTGTGTGTGTGTGTGTGTGGTGTGTATGTTTCACGCTCCTGAACAGGAACGTGTGTGTGTGTGTGTGTGTGTGTGTGTGTGTTTCACGCTCCTGAACAGGAACGTGTGTGTGTGTGTGTGTGTGTGTGTGTGTGTGTGTTTCACGCTCCTGAACAGGAACGTTGTGTGTGTGTGTGTGTGTGTGTGTGTGTGTGTGTGTGTGTGTGTTTCACGCTCCTGAACAGGAACGTGTGTGTGTGTGTGTGTGTGTGTGTGTGTGTGTGTGTGTGTTTCACGCTCCCGAACAGGAACGTTATGTGTGTGTAAACTTTCCCGGCGCCGTGTGTAGGCAACGTACGACACCCCGCACTTCCTGTTACCGTCGACAAAAGTTACCGTGGTTACCCAGTTACCGGGGTTACCCAGTCATGCATCATTTACATAATGTGTTAGAAACCAGAGTTTAAACACACATTCAAGTTAAATACATTTAATTAGCAACTTACATGTTCTCTGTCAATATTGTGATCAGTCTGTCAACTGATGAACATTCCTGCCCTGGCCTGTTGACCCGTAACCAGAGGCCTCGCTGTGTGTAGAAGTGTGTCTGTGTGTGTCTGTGCTTATGTGTTGGTGTGTATTTGTGCAAGTGTGTCTGAATGTGTGTATCTGTGCGTGTGTGTGTACAGTCCTGAGCAAAGGTCTTAGGCACCTAAGATTTCGTACATATGTTTGTATTTTTTTTTGCGGCAATGTAAAAGTAGATAGTTACGATTTTTTGTTACAGGTTTATATTCCACTTTTTATTTGTATTTATTTGTTATTTCTATGACTTTTGCACAGTACATATATCTGTGTGTGTGTGTGCTATATCTGTGTGTGTGTGTGTACATATATCTGTGTGTGTGTGTGTGTGTGTACATATATCTGTGTGTGTGTACATATATCTGTGTGTGTGTGTGTGTACATATATCTGTGTGTGTGTGTGTGTGTACATATATCTGTGTGTGTGTACATATATCTGTGTGTGTGTGTGTGTGTGTACATATATCTGTGTGTGTGTACATATATCTGTGTGTGTGTACATATATCTGTGTGTGTGTGTGTACATATATCTGTGTGTGTGTGTACATATATCTGTGTGTGTGTACATATATCTGTGTGTGTGTACATATATCTGTGTGTGTGTGTGTACATATATCTGTGTGTGTGTGTGTACATATATCTGTGTGTGTGTACATATATCTGTGTGTGTGTACATATATCTGTGTGTGTGTGTGTGTACATATATCTGTGTGTGTGTGTGTGTGTACATATATCTGTTTGTGTGTGTGTACATATCTGTGTGTGTGTGTGTGTCCTCTGTCCTCAGCGGAGGGTTAACATGTAAAACCTTAATGACTGCTTGTCATTTCTCACCTCTGTCTGAATGTCACTTCCATCACCATGGTGAATACCCTGCCGTCACCGCGACTACCACCGTCGCCGTAGAGACGAGTACCGGGAAGCAGAACGCCCCCGGAGCGAAACCCGACCCAGCCCTCCGTCGTCCCCGGCGACGACGACGGTACAGTCATGACTCACTCAGAGTCTTAGTGACACACACACACACACACACAGATCGACACACCCACACACTCACACACAGAGATATACACACGCACACTAACTCACACATACACACTTGCTCACGCACACACACACACACATGTACACACTCAGGGTAACACACACGTACATACATATCTACTGTATTTACATGCATACACACTCTCACACACTTTTGCGTATGAGACAGCCTCCTCCTCCTCCTCACCACAGCGTTTCACATTTTGACAAACTTCATAGTTTGCCAATGAAGCTATTAATGTCTATCTTTTATTTAATGACACCTTACATTGTAATCACATTTGAAAAGAGATATAGAGAGGAAGAGGAGGAAGAGGAGGAGGAGGAGGAGAGGAGGAGAGGAGGAGAGGAGGAGAGGAGGAGGAGGCGGAGGAGGAGGAGGAGGGAGGAGGAGAGGAGGAGTAGGAGGAGAGGTAGGAGAGGAGGAGAGGAGGAGAGGAGGAGAGGAGGAGAGGAGGAGAGGAGGAGAGGAGGAGGAGGAGGAGGCGGAGGAGGAGGAGGAGGAGGAGGAGGAGGAGGAGGAGGAGGAGGAGGAGGAGGAGGATAGGAGGAGGATGATAAGATTGAAAGAGAGACAATGAGAGACACAGGGCGAAAGAGAGAGAGAGATATGACTGCTAGTCAAAAGTGAAACCTGTGTATGGTGTGTGTGTGTGTGTGTGTGTGTGTGTGTGTGTGTTTGAGGTTTAGGCCGCTGCGCTGTGGTGTTATTCTCTCCGTCTGTCTTCATGTTTCCAGGATCACAATGACGAAGTGTAAGATCTGAGAGGGCTCTCTCTCTCTCTCTCTTTCTCTCTCTCTCTCTCTCTCTCACACACACACACACACACACACACACACACACACATACACACACACACATATACACACACACAGACACACACAGACACACAGACACACACACACACATATACACACACAGACAGGACCACACACACAATATACACACACACCACACACACACACACAGTCACACACACAGACACCACACACAGACACACACACGACACACACACACACACCACACCAATCAGAAGCCTCAAAACAGCGACAGCCCGCTGACGAAACGAAGAGAATCTCTTCTTCTCTCCTTCACTCCTCCCTCTTTCTCAACCTCGGCATCTGCTTCTCTCCTCCCTCTCTCTCTCACTCTCTCTCTCCCTCTCACACACACACACACACACACACACACTGAGAAGGCCTGTCGGGATCGGCACCATTATGGACCCCAGCAGGGTGAGTTTCTTCATCCTGTTTCTGTAACCATGACGATGACAGGTAGAGATCAGAGTGTGTGTGTGTTTGTACGTACGTGTGTGTGTGTGTGTTGTGAGTTCACTCAACCAAACTAACGAAAACAACAACAGTGTTTATATCGACAGAGAGGCCTGAAGCGCCCTGCACTCAAACCTGACGTGATGACCGGGGTTTATCTGCGTGTAGGGGGGATTTGAACATGCAACCTCTTCATCTGCAGTCAAATGCTCTAACCACTAAGCCACACTGCACACGGCTTCAGTCCTCAACTCACTGCAGTCACGCTCAATACCTAATCAATCACTCAATACCTAATCAATCACTCAATACCTAATCAATCGCTCAAGTTTTGTGCATGAGGCCATAGCGCAGTGTAGGATATTGTGTGTGTGTGTTGATGTGTGTGTGTGTTGGTGTGTGTGTGTATGTGCGTATTGTTATATTTTATTGTTCCCGATGTAGTTCATGGATCCCAACAATCGTGTGTTGTAGTCGCAGCCGTAGCCGCGGCGACTGTTGCTAGTGGCATCGTTCTACGGGTCGACCTCCTTCCACATCTGGAGTCTTGACATGTAGAACACACACACACTTCCAAACACACACACACACACTTCCAAAAACACTTCCAAACACACACACACACACACACGCACACTTCCAAACACACACACACACACACTTCCGAACACACACACACACACACACACGCACACTTCCAAACACACACACACACACACTTCCGAACACACACACACACCACACACGCACACTTCCAAACACACACACACACACACACACGCACACTTCCAAACACACACACACACACACTTCCGAACACACGCACACTTCCAAACACACACACACACACACCACACACACCTCCAAACACACCACACACACACACTTCCAAACACACACACACACTCACACACACACACGCACACCACACACACTCACCACACCTCCAAACAAACACGTACACACGTACGTACACATCCATGCTTATTCGCACGCAGACACACACACACACACACACACACACAGTCACTCACATACTCACAAGTTAACATGCTCACACTCACACACACACACACACTGGCTTGTCGTACCCTTGACATTTTACACAACCCAAGAGATGCTCAACCCCAGGTACAGAACTCTGAGAGCCCCAGAGATGAAGGTCTGAGAGAGGGAGAGAGGGAGAGAGGGAGGGAGGGAGGGAGGGAGAGAGGGAGAGAGGGAGAGAGGGAGGGACGGGAGGGAGGGAGGGAGGGAGAGAGAGAGAGAGAGAGAGAGAGAGAGAGAGAGAGAGGAGAGAGAGGGAGGGAGGGAGGGAGGCGAGGGAGGTGAGAGAGGGAGAGAGGGAGGAGAGGGAGAGACGGGAGAGAGGGAGAGAGGGAGAGAGGGTGAGAGAGGGAAGAGGGAGGGAGGGAGGAGGGAGAGAGGGAGAGAGGGAGAGAGGGAAGAGGGAGAGGGAGAGACGGTAGAGAGGGCAGAGAGGGAGAGAGCGGGAGAGAGGGAGAGAGGGAGAGAGGGAGAGAGGGAGGACGGACGAGAGGGAGAGAGGACCTCTCTGTGCTCTCCTCTCTGTGCTCTAACGTCTCTGTGCTCTAACCTCTCTGTGCTCTCACCTCTCTGTGCTCTCACCTCTCTGTGCTCTCACCTCTCTGTGCTCTCTGTGCTCTGACCCTCTCTGTGCTCTAACCTCTCTGTGCTCTGACCTCTCTGTGCTCTCCTCTCTGTGCTCTAACCTCTCTGTGCTCTAACGTCTCTGTGCTCTAACCTCTCTGTGCTCTAACCTCTCTGTGCTCTAACGTCTCTGTGCTCTAACCTCTCTGTGCTCTACCTCTGTGCTCTAACCTCTCTGTGCTTAACTCTCTGTGCTCTAACCTCTCTGTGCTCTAACGTCTCTGTGCTCTCACGTCTCTGTGCTCTAACTCTCTGTGCTCTCACGTCTCTGTGCTCTAACGTCTCTGTGCTCTAACTCTCTGTGCTCTCTCTTGTCTCTCTGTGCTCTCACGTCTCTGTGCTCTAACCTACTCTATCCTGCAGAACATGACTGTTCTACTCTCATGAGCGGTTTTACACTTTTTTTACACTTTAAATGTACGTAGCAGACAGTTTTATACAACAACATCTGTCCTCTGTAGCTCAGCGAGTGTGTGATCTACGGCAGCTCGTCTCTTCCCCCATGCGATGAGCGGGAACTGCACAGAATCTAGTCTCTATCTGGCCTCTAATCTGGCCTCTAGTCTGGCCTCTAGTCTGGCCTCTAATCTGGCCTCTAGTCTGGCCTCTAATCTGGCCTCTAGTCGGCCTCTAGTCTGGCTCTAGTCTGGCCTCTAGTCTGGCCTCTAGTCTGGCCTCTAATCTGCCTCTAGTCTGCCTCTAATCTGGCCTCTAATCTGGCCTCTAGTCTGGGCCTCTAGTCTGGCCTCTAGTCTGGCCTCTAGTCTGGCTCTAATCTGGCCTCTAGTCTGGCCTCTAATCTGGCCTCTAATCTGGCCTCTAGTCTGGCTCTAATCTGGCCTCTAATCTGGCTCTAGTCTGGCCTCTAATCTGGCCTCTAATCTGGCCTCTAGTCTGGCCTGTATGTCAAACATCATCATATCAACTGTCAAGTGAAGGAGTCGAACGGACAACAAGCATTCGGGTTCAGGAACGAAAACTTTCACCCTCGGTTTGACACGTTCATGATGAACGAAAACTTTCACCCTCGGTTTGACACGTTCATGATGAACGAAAACTTTCACCCTCGGTTTGACACGTTCATGATGAACGAAAACTTTCACCCTCGGTTTGACACGTTCATGATGAACGAAACTTTCACCCTCGGTTTGACACGTTCATGATGAACGAAAACTTTCACCCTCGGTTGACACGTTCATGATGAACGAAAAACTTTCACCCTCGGTTTGACTAGTCATGATGAACGAAAACTTTCACCCTCGGTTTGACACGTTCATGATGAACGCAAACTTTCACCCTCGGTTTGACACGTCATGATGAACGAAAACTCTAACCTCGGTTTGACACGTCATGTGACGAAAACTTATCACCCTCGGTTTGACACGTTCATGATGAACGACAGCTTTCACCCTCGTTTGAACTCATGATGACGACAGCTTCGTCCTGTGCTGGACACTCATGTGTTTCCGTCGAGTCACGGGCGGCCCTGTCAGTGTGTGTCTGGGGGGGGTCAGGTGGCTGAGCGGTGAGGGAGTCGGGCTAGTAATCAGAAGGTTGTTGGTTCGATTCCCCGACCGTGCCAAATTACGTTGTGTCGCAAGGCACTTCACCCTACTAGCCTCGGGGGGAAAATGTCCCTGTACTTACTGTAAGTCGCTCTGGATAAGAGCGTGTGCTAAATGACTAAATGTAAATGTGTCTGAAGAGGCAGGTTCTCGCGGTGTGTGTGTGTGTGTGTGTGTGTGTGTGTGTGTGTGTGTGTGTGTGTGTGTGGTGTGTGTGTGTCATCAGCCCGTTGGTCAGTTGTTGGTCTGTCGGCCGAAAGGTCAAAAGGTCGCCAGAATCCTAAAATGTTAGCCGCTTCTGTGGTAATAAAAAAAAACATGTATTTCACATTTTAGTTTGTTTGTGTGCTTTGGTTGTTGCATATTTGTTTGTTTCTCTCTTCTGCTTCAGCAGTTGTAATATTCTACACCTGCTGAAAGAGTTCCTTTGAGAAGATCATGTAAAATATTGTGCAATTTAAGCGGGACTATCCTGCCTTATTCTAAACAGTTTGTGGATTATTCATTATAATATTTGATAATATCTGATATCATATTTCGTTCATGTAGCGGTAGCTGCTTGTGCCGTTGTGATACAGGGCGTCTATGACTCAACTAAATCATGTATTTTAAATCATAGTTTCTTCGTGAGGAGAATTAGTGTGTAATTAGCATGAGAAGCAGTGGATTAACGGCACGCTTTCAGAACAGTAGATAGATAAGATAGATAAGATAAATAAGATAAATACTTTATTTGTTTGTGTGTGTGTGCGTGCGTGTGTGTGTGTGGTGTGTGTGTGTGTGTGTGTGGTGTGTGGATTAACGGCACACTTTCAGAACAGTAGATAGATAGTGTGGTGGATTTTCTACTGAGACAATAGATAAGATTTACATGTATTCATTTAGCAGACGCTTTTATCCAAAGCGACTTCCAAGAGAGAGCTTTACAAAAGTGCAGAGTTAGATAAGATAGATTACTTACTTATCTATATATATTACTTATATCATATATATATATCTTGATGTTATACATCCCTGTATCGAGGTTTCATCAGTTACATCTGTACTGGCACTCTGAGATTCTACAAATCAAATTAATTATTATTATTATTACTTACAAGCTGTGTTTAACCCGTGTCAGAGTACATGATTGAAGTCTATAAAAAAGTGACTATAAACATGATAAATGTTGCTTTAATAACACAGAATAAATTGTGTCTCCATTCTGTTGTCGTGAAGGGTCGCCATGGGAGACTGACATCTGAATGATCCATTTATTAAATGATCTATTTACAAAAAGTAAAAATATATATTTTGCCAGAAGCAGATACATGGAATATTATGTATTCATCTAAAATAATTATTATCGTAAACAAAAAACGAATTATGTGCCACACCGTATAGGTTAACTGAACCACTGGTTATAAAAGACGTATTAGACGCAGAACATCTCGTAACTAGGTAACAAGACAGACATTCTAACGGAAGGGAGATCAGTTTGAAACGGTTCTTAAGTGTTTGTCATGTCAGATGGAACCATGGCGAGGTTCTGGAATGTTCCAGAGGGTTCCAGAGGGTTTAGTATCACGCACCAAAGCCCCCCCCTCAGACTCCACACCAGTGTGTGCTGGGAGAGAGAGAAAAATCGTTTACTAATCGATTTATTAATCAGGCTGATATTGTAAATACTGGTTGGACAATGCTGTTGTGACAGGTATTATTTTTGAGACCTCAACACCACCCAGCCACCGTTCTAGAAGCCTGACATTAACGTAGTGAGTGCTGAGTGTGCCAACGTTCTAGAGGCCTGACATTAACGTAGTGAGTGCTGGGTGTGCCAACGTTCTAGAGGCCTGACATTAACATAGTGAGTGCTGAGTGTGCCAACGTTCTAGAGGCCTGACATTAACGTAGTGAGTGCTGGGTGGGCCACACACTCTCTCTGAGACACACACACTCTCTCTGACACACACACACACACACACACTTGCTGACACACACACACACACAAACACACAAACACAGAGTCGGTTGAATCACGTTCAAGACTCATACTGCACACTCCAACCTTGTCAGCCAGGAAACATTTGGATGTAAACAATGTGTAAACAAGAAGATATATTAATAGCTCTTTGCAGTTGGACTGGACACTAACTGGTGCGATGATGTAGTACACAACATCCTCTGAGGCGCTGTGATGTAGTACACACCCACTGTAAAGTGAGATATGTGGGTAATAGCCTACTGGGAATACAGAAGAGGGTACAGTTCAGTGGTTAGAGCGTGTAGCATGCTAATATCGATAGCTCCAACCACAGTAGTGTAGCATGCTAATATCGATAGCTCCAACCACAGTAGTGTAGCATGCTAATATCGATAGCTCCAACCACAGTAGTGTAGCATGCTAATATCGATAGCTCCAACCACAGTAGTGTAGCATGCTAATATCGATAGCTCCAACCACAGTAGTGTAGCATGCTAATATCGATAGCTCCAACCACAGTAGTGTAGCATGCTAATATCGATAGCTCCAACCACAGTAGTGTAGCATGCTAATATCGATAGCTCCAACCACAGTAGTTTAGCATGCTAATATCGATAGCTCCAACCACAGTAGTGTAGCATGCTAATATCGATAGCTCCAACCACAGTAGCGTAGCATGCTAATATTGATAACTAGGTCCAACCACAGTAGTGTAGCATGCTAATATTGATAACTAGGTCCAACCACAGTAGTGTAGCATGCTGATATTGATAACTACAACACACACACACCACCCACACACTGTGACTCGGACGATAAGTTACCTACTCTACACAGTCTGAACTGTTAAGGTGAGGTGAGGTGTGTGTGTGTGTGTGTGTGTGTGTGAGAGGTAAGGAGGGTTCCCTGGTTTTAGACTTCCTTCCTGTTGCTAAGTAACTCAGGGTGGCAACTTCCTGTCACCTGACAAAGACCAGAGATTCTCTGCGTAAACAAGACTGTCATTCAGCATCGCCCACGCACTCACACACTCTCATACACGTAAACACGCACTCACACACTCTCATACACGTAAACACACACTCACACACATGCACAACACATACACTCACTCACACACATTATACATTGTATAAACATTGTCATATTCTCAAACAAGAGTACACATTTTGATGTCTAGCTTGGTAAGTTGGAAGTTACTTCTTCATAAGTTGCCTCACTAAGAACTGGATATAAAACGATGAAGCACGTTTAGACAGAGGGTTAGGGGAGAGAGCGAGAGAGCGAGAGAGGAGAGAGAGAGAAAACTGCCCTAGAAAAACCATGAGGAAGGAAGTCGACAGAGATAAAGATAGATGAAGAGAGAGAGAGTGCGGGAAAGGGAGAGAGAGAGAGAAAAGAGATATTGAGAAATAGATACAGAGGCATGAGAGAGAGAGAGAGAGAGAGAGAGATGGAGAGATGAACAGAGGGGGAGAGAGATGAAGAGAGGAAGAGAGAGAGAAGGAGAGAGAGAGGGAGGGAAGGGGGGGGGGAGGGGGGGAGGGAGATCCGTCAACCAGTTTCCTGAGGATGTGGTGTTGGTGATGAGGAGAGGAAGGAAAGGGCTGTCACCGTGACAACGTTGGAGCTAACCTTTGATCTCAGACACCTGTGTGTGTGTGCAAGTGTGTTGTGTGTGTGCATCTGTGTGTGTATGCGGTGCGTACATGGACATGTGTTTCTGTATGAGTGTGTTTGAGAATGAGTGTGTGTAGGTGTGTCATTCCTCTAGTCTGGATCAGACGTGATTGTGGAAGAAGCAGACCAGAGCAGATGTGTTCACGTGTGAGTAAAGATACGTGAGGATTGGTAACGTTTGTTTAGAGAGTGATGCATTATCTGTGTGTATATATGGGAGAGCGAGATATGGAGATAAGATAGCGAGATGACGAGGCAGAGACGGGATAGGAGAGTGAGATGGAGAGAAGGTGGAGTCTAATTCTCGTCTCTTTCTAGTCCTTTCTCGTATCGGTCGAGTTCGCTGTCTCGTATATGTATCGTTTACGCGCGACGGCCGTGAGCGATAGTAGATGTCTCTGCGGCTTTTCTCGCTTTATCGCGCGTTCTCGAGCTATGCCATCTCTCGTAGCTCTGCGCTTTCTCTCTCTCTTTCTGCTGGTCCTCTCGATCTGATTCTTGAGGAGGAGAGAGAGAGGTGAATGAAGACTTTTCATAGTGTAAGTAAAGGAGGGATAAACTATATTCAATGTATGTAACCTTCTCTTCCCGCTATCACCTCTTCTCACTCATTTCTCGCTTCTCACTTTCTCTCCCTCGTTCTCTCCCTTTTCCCTCTTTCCTCCTCCCTCTCTTCCAACAGTACACCAATACAAAATGTCACAGCGTGTAGTTCCTGTCTTCAACCACTTAGAGGCCACTAGAAGCTCACCACCTACACTCGGAGACTCAACATGGCTG
>CAEFZP010005506.1:0-32668 GCA_903064625.1 Mallotus villosus | reverse complement strand
CCCCCCCCTCCATCCTCCCAGGCAATATTTCAGCAGAAAGCGGAGGGGGCCTGTGATTTTTGGGTTTCAAGCTACAGGAGTGTTGTTAGCGTCTGTGTATCGCTCCAGGCCTCCCCTTCCCTCCTCCACTCCCTCTCTCCTCCGCTCCAGTCTCCATTCCACAGCAGAGTCCTCACTGTACTTATTTTTGGAAAGGCGTGGTGGAGAGGTGGGTGAGGAGGTGGGAGGGAGGGAGGGAGGCAGGTGATTGGGTTTTAGCCAGAACGGGGGCTGCCGTTGACAGGAGAGCTTAGGAGAAGCCAACTGAAAATGGACCGAACGAGGAGGGATGAGAGGAGGAAAGGAGGGCAGAAGGAGGAGAAGTGGCAGTTCAACTGCATCGGCTCGGTGTGCTAAAGAGAGGGATAAAGAGAGGGATCAGGGGAGGAGGGAGGAGGGAGGGAACGTGGAAGACTCCCAGTCCTAAGTGAGTGGAAGGGATGGATCGAAGTGCGGGGTAGGGAGTGGAGAGAAGTGAGGACGGGAGGGAGGGAGTGGAGGAGGGAAGAAGGAGGGATTTGAGTATGCCAGCACGGGGCCCCCTGAGCTGAACAGAGGGATGAAGCGAGGGATGAAGGGAGGAGAGGATGGGGAAGCGAGGGGAAGGGCTTTGTTGTGCCTTCAGGCTCGTCAAAGTGTGCTGGTGCTTCCTGATGGAACTGGCTGGCTGAGAGAAGGAGTGGTGGAGGAAGAGTGTGTGTGTGGGTGAGTGTGGGAGGAAGAGTGTGTGTGGTGGTGTGGTGTGGAGGAAGAGTGTGTGTGTGTTGGAGGAAGAGTGTTTGTGTGTGTGCAATGGTGTATGTGGTGCATGCCTTGGAGTGTGTGTGTGTGTGTGTTGGGGTGGGGTCCTACCATAGGCAGGAAACAGTGCCAACCCAGGTGGTTATATTCCCTCCTAATACAGCAAATGTAAACTCTCAATCATGAAATCTTTCACTATACTTTACGCTCATTCTTTGTGAATGATGCTTTGCTAAAAGCATCTGATAATATATCTTTTTTACAGGTTCCACATGTGATGTTCTTTGCACTATACAGCACTTATTATTCTTTATGTCTGTGCGTGGCTGTGTGTGGGTGTGTGTGCGTTTGTGCGTGTGTGGTGTTAAACAGTGAGAGGGGTTCATGGAGAGGTGTGCCAAGGTGAAAGAGCAGCCAAGTCTGATAAGCTTCACCTCCACACGGAGCTTTCAGTGAAGAGTTAGTTTATGTAGTGAGGGAGGGAGGAGGGAGAGGTGGAGGAGGGGGAAAGGGTGGGAGTAGGTAGAGGTGGCGTATGGAGAGTTGGGGAGGAGGGAGAGGGTGGGGAGGAGAGGGGGGAGTTGTGGAGTCGGGTTTGAGGAGGGAGAGTGGAGGAGGGAGAGTTGGAGGGGGACAGGTGTAGGATGGAGATTTTGATGAGTGTTAGGGTTGGGGGATGGAGGAGGGAGAGGAGTGTGGGGTGGAGGGATAGGTGGGGAGGGGTGTGGTGGGGGGGTGTCTGTGAGGAGGATGGGTGGTGGATGGGAGTTGGAGGAGGGACAGGTGGAGGAGGGAGGGAGGAGGAGGGAGAGGTGGAGGAGGGTGAGGTGGAGTAGGGACAGGTGGAAGAGGTAGAGGTGGAGGCAGTGTCGAGCGATATATGCGATGGCATAGGGTGAAGAAAGGAGCCACAGTTGAGAGGTAGATGGACAGCACAGTAAATAGAAATGGAAAGGAGAAAGAGAGAGAGAGGAGAGAGATGGCGAGATGGCGAGAGAGAGAGAGAGAGAGAGACGAGAGAGAGAGAGGAGAGAGAGCGATTGCGGGCGAGCAGGAGAGAGAAAGAGAGAGAGAGATGAGAGAGAGCGAGACAGACGAGAGAGAGAGACAGGATGAGCTAACGAGTGATAGAGCAGGTGAGATGAGTGTCGGGGAGGCACGGCGGAGGATATGATGGTTGTTTACATAAGTCACCTCTCTCGAGAGAGTCTGTCACACACACACACACACACTTCATCTGTGTCTTTTGGTCCTTGCTGTACCAGGCCTTGGCCTAACACACACACACAACCTTCACTCCCACCCCTGGATGGTGTGTGTGTGTGTGTGCTGTGTGTGGTGTGTGTGTGCGTGTGTGGTGTGTGGTGTGTGTGTGGTGTGTGTGGTGTCCTCTGCTGTGCTCCCCGGTGTTCTGGGTGTGTAAGGCTTGCCCTGACAGACAATAATCAGTGGTGGATATCGACAGTCTCATCTATAAGGTCACACTGCTAAGCCCTGTGGGGAACACGGATGCCAATCTAATTCTTCTCTCCCCCTCTTTCTCTCCTTCCTCTCCATATGTGACTGGTTCTCCTCCCTCCCTTCCTCCCACTTAATTTCCCTCCTCCATCCCTCCCTTCCTCCAACTTCATTTCCCTCCCTCCCTCCCAGGTCAGACAGACATGCTGAGCGTATGAGAGCTCCTCCGTCTCCGTCAACAGCAAGGTGTCATCCGATTCTCCGATTCCCTGACTCAGCACATCCAACAGTAGGCCTCGGCTTCCTCATGTCCTCATCATCCTCATCCTCATCCTAGCCCGCCCTCTCCCTCTCCTCATTCAGCTCCTCCTCATCCACCTCCTCCAACTTCCTAACTTGCCTGCACTTTTCTGAGTGTTTGTGTGAGTGTGCCAACCCCATGCAGAGCGTACAGCAGAGTACAGTCAGGGACAAGAGAGATTTCTACAGACAGCATAGACGATACCGTCACTAGCTTGGCACTTTAGGAGACCGTGTGCTAAAGGCTATACATGAGTACCAGTGAATGAGCCAAATAAATGTGATTAAGTGGGATAAGAGAGACAGCGAGAGCGAGAGGGAGAGAGAGAGAGACGCGAGAGAGAGAGAGAGAGCGAGAGAGAGAGAGAGAGAGAGAGAGAGGGTGTGTTTGTGATGATAGTAGTCGAGCTGGGGAGGTAGAGAGGTTCTTCTCCAGAGGGTTTTTCACAATAGACACATTGCGTCGCCAGAGCGACTGGAACCCCTGAAAACTGGGCCGGAGGCACCAGGGGGTCCAAGGGAGGGTTTAGGCTTCGTGTGAGTGTGTGTGAGTGTGTGTGAGTGTGTGTGTGTTTGAATGCGAGTGTGTGTGTGTGACTGATTTGGATTTTAAACAACACCGGCATAGATGCCTAGGCTTTAGGGAGCTTCTTGGAAGAATTTCATCCAGCCCCCTCCACCCTCCCCTCAAAAACCCTTCTACCTCTCCTCCCCCCCAAATCCCAAAGCAGTTTATAAGACGTGGTTTGAATATCTCAGTATATAATAGTAGTACACATTTCAACACGCCCTAAAATTCTGCAGAGTGGTGAATAGCCTCTCTGTCTCTGCTGTCGTGCTGTTGTTTTACACTTCTGGTGCTAGTCTGGATGCTAGTTTGGATGCTAGTTTTTGGTTAGCGTTATCTTGAACTGCCAATACATTTGAATGAAGACTTTTGCTCTTTTGTCGACATGTATTCTTACAGACTGGCGCCCATCACCCTCTCCTCTCCTCCTCCCCCCTCCTCACCTCCTCCCTCTCCTCTCCTCTGCTATTCTCGGGTTCCACTGCGCCAAGCGTAAACTGGCAACATTAGCATTCGGGGAAGGGTCTGGCATCTGGCGGCGACGCCATGCTTGAGTTGTTGTCACCATGGGTCCCAGCCTCCATCTTGTCCAAGGGTGCAGTGGGGCAGAGCCCTACAGAAGCACATCCCACCCCCAGCAGGACATCCCCCACTCCCACGACCCACACCCCATCAGCAGGCTCTTCTCCTGGGTATGAGTGGTCAGGCCTCCCCCTCCCTGGCTGCTGAGCTGTGGGGGTCCTGGAGAGCCCCGGAGCATTGGGGACCAGGACTAATAGAAACAGGAAGATTAATTTCACAACCCACACACACCTGCTCACACACATACACATAACATACACACACAGTCATTTCCCAGCCCCAGCATGAGGGCTAGTGAGAAAACAAGAGCAAAGACTCCCAAGGGCAAGCCTGTATAAGGAGAGAGAGAGAGAGAGGAGAGAGATCGATAGATAGCTAGAGAGAGAGCGATGAGAGATAGATCGATAGTAGACGATAGAGAGACTAGCTATGTTTGGTCTGTACTCTCGTACCTCTATGATCCATCCCTCTCGCTAGGGTCTCTCCGCTCGTGATACGAGCGTTTTCTGTCTAGACTGAGTTGTGACATTGACTGCATTAGAGTTCTGTTTTGCACTCTGCTTGGTTTGCAGAAATCTAACCGACGGGGACTTTTCAACCTTGAGGGGTTAAGTTAAACCAAACAGGGCATCGCCAGCAGTACAGGTGCATGGTACACATTGAAACGACTATTTAAATAGTCCAAGAACAGTCAGGGAAAACCTGGGGCCACAGTGGCCTCTCGTGTGCAGAGGACTCCACAGTACAGACTGTGGGTGTGTGTATGTCTGTGTATTGTATGTGTATTGTGTTGATGTGTGTTTTGTGTGTGTGTGTGTATTGTGTGTGAGTGTATTGTGAAGCAGTTTACATGTGGTTCCTATCAGTGTGTTTGAAAAGGTCCTCTCTTAGTCTGAGTCCTTGGCTCAGACTGCCTTTCATTGGAGCACAACAGTATTATTATAGCTGTCTTAGGAAACATTTATGGTAGTGGAGTTGAATTGTTGTCGCATTATATTTGTAGTGTTTTATACTATTAGAGATATAGATTACGGTAGTACTATAAAATATCATAAGAGTGTTATAGTAGTATTGTAGATGCATTATAATAGCATCACAGTAGGATTATAATAGTATTATCATTACACTAGTATTAAAACAGTATTATAGTACTATTATGGGATTAGCATCAAATGATACATGTAGGAGTTGCAGCTCTGCCGTGATGAGCGCTGGTGATCAATTACAATCCTGTGTGTGTATGTGTGTGTGTGTCTGCGTGTTTGTGTGTGTGTGTGAGAAAACGTGTGTTGTACCCAGCCACGAGGAGGACAGCCCAGTCTAACCACAGATTGAATTTCTGTGTGAAATGGCTGTTTTTTCAGCTCCCACAATCCTTCACTGCTTTTATTGTCTTCGCCATGATGTCCTTCATCTCTGCGTTTTTACACTTCATCATACCTCTCCTCACCCCACACACGCGCACAAGCACACACACACAGACAAACACACACGCAAACACACACAAACAAACACACACACACACCACACACACACACCTCCGTGGTGTATGATGGTTGTAAAGGTGTCAGAGAGTGCGTGTTCCCCTGTGTGTCGTGTCTCAGTGGCTGGTGACAGCTGGTCTCTCTGGAGCATTCCTGCTCAGGGCTGAAGAACTCACTGAGGGTCACAGGGTTAAGAGGAGTGCGTGTGTGTGTGTGTGTGTGTGTGTGTGTGTGGACAAGCTTGCATGTCCTGAGAAAGCCTGGGGTAGAGTTAGCTGGTGACTCATATTGAAACGTTGCACTGACTTCCACTGTGTGTGTGTGTGTGTTCATGCATGTTTGTGTGAGGCAGTGTGTTTGTGTGTCTGTCTATCTTTCTCTATCTAGATTTGTCTTGTTCTGGTCTTTCTTTTTGCTGTCTGCATCTGTCACTCTGTCACCCTGTCCTCCTTACTCTGTCTCTCTGCTGTCCCTCTCTCCCTCTCTCTCCCTCTCATCTCTGTCTCTCTCTCCTCTCGATCTCTGCTGACTCTCTCTCTCGTCTCTCTCTACTCTCTCATCATCTTTTCCTCTCTTCTCCAGTCCTCTCTCTCTCTCTCCCATCTCTCGGCCTCTCCTCTGAGCATGGCAGGTCTCTAGCTGTCTGTCATGGGTTCCAGAGGCCTGATGGGACATGGAGTTCAGTCCTATGCATACTGATACCTGATACCCTGCCCAGTGGCACACACACACACACACACCACCATCGGGCAGCCATCTTGAACAAGCGCACTCCTCAGTCCAATCAGATGAGCGATTGATTTTAATTGGACTAGGAAGATTGAAAGTGCACAAGGAGGTAGAAAATAACAATCAACTTGCAAATGAAGGAAAGAGTAGAAATCTGCTGAACGTCTCCTCAGTGACCAGCATCTTTAATCATTGAACTACTTGTGATGGTAAAAGTTAAGTACAGAGTTCGGTTGTAAAGATGTGAGTCTGGAGAGAGGAGTCTGCAGAGGGGAACAAGCAGTCTGTCACAGTGGAAGTGTCGATGCCTGAGACACGTGCGCGTCTGTGCAGATACGGACCCGGCCTTGTCTTATCTACTTTGCCTCAGATGATATGAACCTTGTCGTGTTTATCTGTGTGTGTGTGTGTGTGTGTGTGTGCGTGCATGCATTTGCCAGACTCTCCATCTTCTTCTATCAGTAATAGTTTGTGTATAGGAACACTGCTTTCAGTCACTACAGTGACTTGCTAAACACTATCCAACCAGTGAACTGATGAAAAAAGGGAGAGAAAGCGAGAGGGGGGAAAAAAGATGACAAGTGCCCGTCTCCTCACGGTGACCTCTGAAGAGGCAGTAAAATAAACAGATAGCGTCCGCGGCCGTTTGTTTGTCTTTCTTCCTCTTTCCATCCCTCTTTTTTTTCAGGAAAAATCAAAGAGATGACAACTTTATTAACCAGCCACTGATTTACGAGGAGACGAGCTTCATTCTGGGAAGGGATGCTTGTTTTTTAAAAGGACGGGTGCACTATCAGTCTTTTAGATGGTTGTTTCACACCCGCCCCCGCCCACCCACCACCACCAACCACCAGCCCCACCCCCCAGTCCCCCATGCCCCCCATCCCCCTCCGACCCCTTCATCTTGGGATGGAGGGAATCCATCAGGGGTTGTCAAGAGTTACCTCGGTGTCCCCAGCCTGACGAGCTGAGTGCCTATTTCATCAGACAGATCGCCCTGGCGGAGCAAGGAGCCTGAGTCTGCCGAGCGTCATCAGACACCCTCCGCATGCGGAGCGGCTGTTCACTTGGCGACGAGCGAGAGAAGGGGCCAGAGGTACCGGACGTCTGACGGTGTCTTTAATGTGCTGTGAAGACGCCCCCCCCCACCCCACCCACCCACACCACCCGCCACCACGCCGCCACGTCTCATTGGTTCCTGCGTGCGTTCTAGAATGCTGGTGTCACCGGGTTTGTCTTCAGAGGAGAGAGAGAGAGAGAGAGAGAGAGAGAGGCAGAGAGAGGTGTGTGCGTGTGTGTGTGTGGGGGGGGCGGGAGGCAACTGAAAGAGAGACAGAGAGAGACAGAGAAATGCACTCTCTCCAACTGACGGTTCAATTGCAGGTATCATGAACCGGGATAGTTAGTTCAGAACATCAGAAGAGAGCGGGTTCAGAAGAACAAGAGAGAGCAGGGGGAGAGGGAGGGAGGTGAACTCCGTGCTAGATAGAACTCAACAGGGGTCCAGTCTTCAAACAACTTTACTATCGTCGAAAGCTTCTATAGGTTTAGATAAAGTTATCTTTGTGTGTGTAAGCTTTTACAGGTTTAAATAAAGTGAGGTTTAGACTTTGAGAGAGTGTATGTGCGTGTGGGTTACTGTCAAAGTATATAGGAGTTACATAGGTTTGTGTGGAAGAAGGTGGAGAACGTGGAATCGCTGCAGAATTTCAGAAAAGGTCCCCTTTGTGGTGTGTGAATGTATTATAAGTGTGCAGACATCTGTGAATGCACGTGTGCCTGCATGAGTGTGTTGTTGGTGTGTATCTGTGCATGCATGTGTGTAGTATGTGTGTGTGTGTCAGCATGTCTATGTATGCATGTGTGTGATATATAGTGTGACGTAACCGCACAGTTTAATGAAGCAGACTGTTGGTTGATGCAAATGTAGACATATTCGGCAAATCTTTGAGACACATACACACAGAGCACAGCACACCTTTGAGTCACACACATGTACACACACACAACACACCACACACACTGTGGAGTTGGCAGACGTGTTGCTGACGGTGTCACCTGTCTGTGTGCATGAAGGTTAGGTAGTCTGAGTCTCCACACTAGGGTGGTTGCACATGCCTGCCTGTGTGTGTGTGTGTGTGTGACAGTCTGGGAGTCAGTTCTGCAGGGTAGCTGGCGTACCTTTCTGATTTGTGTCCTGTAAGCAACCCTGACGTCTGTTAAACTCCTCGCCGCACCTGTGTTACAGCACAAGGCGTCTCCTTATGTGTGTGTGTGTGTGTGTGTGTAAGTGTGTGAGATGTTGTGTGTGTGTGTGGTTGCATATGATTTTGTTGTCATAATGTAGCCTTACAGTTTTTTCTAAACAGCCTCAACCCACACCTCATTAGCAAAACCTGGATCCACAACATTTGGTGTTTTCTGCAATAACTTGTAAACATATTAAAAATTAAATTGCACCTACAGGCTTTAAAGCAGCATTTTTTTATTCACATGCCTCTAAACTTCACTTACCCACCATCGTCACTAAAACAACCCTGAAAAGAGGATTTGAAAATATCCCAAATTACATCATTCTGATTGCAGACTGTGTCAAATTAGGTGAAGCACAAGGTAAATATATTGCAAAGAAGCAAATATATTGCAAAGAAGCAAATATGAAGAAATATATTGGAACCCCTGATGAAGTATCATTGTAGCAGATAGCGTGCAATATCTTATTTTATGTGAATAGTTCCATTTAGTTAATAGTGTGTAATAATATTGCATTGCAGTGCTCAGTAATGCTACTAGCAGAGGAGCTGTCCCTGGTGCTGAATCAAGCAAATGGCTGGACTTACCTACCCATAGCCCTGTGTGTGTAGGAACAGACGTGTGTGTGTGTGTGTGCGTGTGAACAGTATGCACCATGTGTGTGTGTGTGTGTGTGCTGGACTGCTGAAGTTATATGAGAGCCCTGCAAACAGTACCACTGCCCCTGTCCTGCACTCAACATTTGTTCTCTCAGTCTCTGTACAGACATGAACACACACACCCACACACAGAGAAACACAGAGAGACATAGATACAGACACACCACTCCACACACAATCTCTCTCTCACATACACACACACACACACCCAGATATCAAACTGAACTGACCTTTTGTAGTTGTCACATTACAACATGGTCTACCCTGGCCTCCTCTCCTCCTCCTCCTCTCAGGTCTAGGATGGGCCATATGGGCGCCGGCTTCCTACGGACAGACGGGGGAGTCAGGATGAGGCTAGGGGTGTGGGGGGGGTAATGCTCCGGCTTCTGAACAAGCATCCTTTCGCACAGTTAGTGTGTGGCACCAGCCCCATATCCAGACACACACACACACACACAGGCACACACACCACACACACACGCACACCACACAACGTTGATTCAGGAACAGCGCTTAGTCAGCCCACTCTCTCTTGGTTATAGGGGGTCTCACACTGGGCCTTGGCTTGTCCCTTGTTGAACACACACACACACTCGCTCACACACACACACACACACACACACAGTACAGTCCAAGTGTGAACCCCCTCACCCTGGAAAGCACAGATGGAACACATGGACAACCCTTTCAATAACCAAGTGGGTCCAAGGACAAACCGATGTCCCATTCTCTGGACAACACACACACACACACACTCAAACACACCCGGTGCAACGTAGTGCAAACCCTTTATGTGCATGAATGTTTTCTATTCAAGCTAAATCTAAAATATTGACATCATGTCAGTACTGTGTGTGTGTGTCTGTGTGATTTGAGTGTCTGTGTTAGTAGTGTCATGAGAGGACTTTAGGATTACGGCTCCATTAATAATACAACTGGCTGTGTGGTTCTGGAGCTAGGCTCAACATTAACATGCTGCCATGTTGTCCTACATGCACACACACACACACACACACACACACAGACACACACACATGCATTCCCTTCCTCTGAATAAGTGTGTGTGTGTGAATCCACAGAGGTGCTGTCCTGATTGATGGCAATTAGCAGTCTGTAATGGTAACAGATGCTGTAGGAGTCAGGAGCCTGCTACTGTACCTGACGCCCACTCTACCATCTGCTGCCTGTGTGTGTGTGTGTGTGTGTGTGTGTGTGTTGCGTGTGTGTTCTATGGAAGGCGACTCGGGGAGTGAGACTGGTAGAAGCGGCACTGGTGTGTATGTGTGTAGTGTGTGTGTAGTGTGTGTGTGTGTGTGTGCCTGTCTATGCATCTTTCTTTTTCTCTCTCTTCATCTGTCTGCCGGTCAGGCCTGTCTATCTCTCTCTTTTATCCCTCCCCTCCTCCCTCCCTCCCTCCCTCCCTCCCTCCCTCCCTCCCTCCCTCCCTCCCTCCCTCCCTCCCTCCCTCCCTCCCTCCCTCCCTCCCCCCTCCCTCCCTCCCTCCCTCCCTTCCTCCCTCCTCCCTCCCTCCCTCCCTCCCTCCCTCCCTCCCTCCCTCCCACAAACACTTGCTCTGCCAGTCGCCTCTGCGACTCTGATTGAGAATTTCGTCCCCCAGAAAATCAATACTCTAATCTTCCTCCTCTCTCCCCCGCAATAAGTCTGCTGCCCCCCGCCATCGGCCCCCCACCCCAGTCATCCAGACTAGAGGTGACCCTGTCCCTATCGTCATGGAGACATGGAGGAGAGGTCTCTCTCAGGGGGGTCTATGAAAGATGGCTGTTATGATCAAATATAATGGAACACAAACACACACCCTGAGAGCATGGACGCCATGTGAATACTGAACCAGGCTCATCCAGTATGCCAACAGCTCAACACACACACACACACAGACACACACAGACAGACACACACACACACTCCCTGATCTCTTCTTTTTCTGTGTCACATTCTTTTCTTCTGTTGGTAGAACTTCTTCTGTGTGTGCGTGAGTACGTGAGTGTGTGTGTGTGTGTGTCCTCTTAATTGTCACGAAAAAGGCTCTGTCCTTGGTCAAACTTGAATTTGAATCAGCAGTTTATGGTTAAGTCACCCATTAAAATAAACATGGAACTTTCTTTACTGATGTCAGCTTGACTCTGAATAGTGACACAGGAAGGACAGTTATACACACACCTCGACAATGTAGATCACCACCTCTCTGCTTCACACACAGGGATACAACCATGAGCTACACACACACACACACACACACATACACACACACACACACACTCCTGTCATTTACTCTGTGGCGGCAGTTTACCCAGCAAACCTCGCTGGCGTATCGGGCTGCTACTTCAAAGACCTCCGGAATCCCTTAATCTCCATATTTGTAGTTCTTTCTGGGTTGACTCGGTAAAGAGACCGAAATAAAACACGCACACACACACACACACACACCACACACACGTTGACACAAGGTTACACACACACATACCCCACATCGCTGACTGTATTCATTAATGCAGGTTAGTCTCTCAGAAACCCATCACCTTCATAGAGCAAACAGATGAGGACTGTGAAAGATCATTTAGAACCCAGTTCTCCTCCTCTCCTCTCCTCTCCTCTCCTCTCCTCTCCTCTCCTCTCCTCTCCTCTCCTCTCCTCTCCTCTCCTCTCCTCTCCTCTCCTCTCCTCTCCTCTCCTCTCCTCTCCTCTCCTCTCCTCTCCCCTCCTCTCCTCTCCTCTCCTCTCCTCTCCTCACAGTTGATGACTTTGAGAGGGCACAGGGGCTCTAAGGACAGAGATTAGCTTAGCCCTCTTGTGGAGTCGTGCCCCACACACACACACACACACCCTAACACTGTCTGTCCCTGTCCACTGAGACCAGGGCTTCTATTGAAGACACGCAGGGCTAATTTAAGATCTGCTCTGACGTGTGTGTGTGTGTGTGTGACCACTCCAAACAGGCTTGACTAAAGGGCGTGTCCTCCCAGGCCCTGAGGCCCCAGGTGACTTCCTGCTAACCAGCCCTAATCTCAACATTACAGCCACGAGGACACGAGACATCCCACTCCCCTACGGGACACACAAGCGTCTGTCTGTGTGTGTGTGTGTGTGTGTGTGTGTGAATGTGTGTGTGTGTGTGTGTAATCTAATGGGTGTCTGATGGGGATTGGTAGTGATGTGTTTGTCCTGGGTAATTCCTTGACATTTTCACACTATTTGATAAAAGCCAGAGCTGATTGGTCGCTGTGGTGACAGTATTTATTTACTGGCTGATTAAACCGTTACTTCCTGGTAATGAATGAGCCGCCCGCCCTGGGGACAGGGGCGTCCGCTGGGAGGGCGGGGGGGGGAGGGATCATTCATCTCAATTAGACACACATACACAAATGACACAAATTCAGCTTCAACTTCTACCAGGTTAAAAGCTCCCAGTGGCAGCCATGTCGGAATGAATGGGCCAATGAGTGTTGAGTGAATGTCGCTAATTCTGATTCTTGTATCGATGTTGTGGAACCCTAACTCCAGGGTCGTGACTCCTAAACTCTGACCTCATCTCTCAGCGGAGGTCACAGAGGGAGGCTGGGTAAGTGTATGTGGACAGGAAGGAGCAGACAGAGGTTGTAAGACCAGCAGTCTGACTGGTGGAACTCACAGTGTCAGAGCAGTCACGGCCCATACTTTCTGGATGTTTCCTTCCCCTGTAGCCAGGTAACCTACCACTGCTAACACACACGTATGCACACACACATGCACACACACACACACACACACTGCTGTGACACCATGTTCCATCTCAGTTTAGTTTCCAGTAATTTGCGGGTGACGTGTGTGTCAAACTCTAAGGATGATCGAATAACTCAGAAAGAGAGAGAGAAAAAAGGAGAGAAATAGAGAGAGAGAGAGAAAGAGAGAAATAGATTGACATAAATGACCCGTGAGTAATTCACATGCAAAATGTGTCCTGCAAAATTATTTATGTTATTATAGCTACATGACACGTTCTGGGTGACACAAAACAAATACAAAAGAGAAAGCGAGAGGGAGAGAAGCGGGAGAGAGAGGAGATGGAGAGGAGACAGGGAGGATGAGAGAGAGGAGAGAGAGAAAGATTAAAAGAGAGGACTATTGGAAAGTGCTGGGTCAGGAGGAATGGGCCTCCGTATTAATATTTGAGATTAGGTGTGTGTGTGTGTGTGTCTGTATTACTTTGTGTGTGTGTGTGTGTGTGTGTCTCTGTGTGACTATATCCGTGTGTATATGTGTGATGTGTATATCTCTGTGTGTCTACATATATCTGTGTGTGTATCTATCTCTGTGTATGTGTGTGTATAAATGTGTGTACCTATCTGTGTGTGGGTGTAAAATGTTTCAGTGTGTGTGTGTATCTGCTGATCTGGATGCAGCTCAGGGCTCTGGTCCAATCGCAAGCGTTGATTTATCTGCTGTTTTCTAAGCAGTTGACAGCAGAAAACAAATTCATGTGGGCATTAAAATACAGCCCCCCCTACACACAGATACACACACATGCACGCCTGCACACACACGTACACACACACATACACACACACACCGCTCTCCTCTGGTTCCTGGAAGTGAGGAGGCCTCGGAGGGCCAACTGGCTGCCATTAGGTTATTAGAGATCCAACTCTGGAGAGAGCAAGAGAGAAACGGAGGGAGAGAGAGACCCCGAGAAATAGAGGGGAGAGAGGGAGAGACAGGGGGAAACGGAGGGAGGGAGGAAATGAAATAAACATACGGAAGAAGGAAGGAGCTGTCGTCCAAATTATAAATGTAAGACTTCTCTCTTCTGTCTCTCATCCATACTTCATCGTCTCTGTCTCTCTCTCTCTCCTCTCTCTCTCTCTAAAAGTGTTGATTCAAATATCTCTTTATTCCTCTCTCCGCTCCCTCTCCCTGTCTCTCTGCTCCTCTCTCTCCCCCCCTCTCCCCCTCAGTCTCCTCCGCTCTGCCTCGGTGTTGCTGGGTTCCTTCCTCAGTCAGTAGGCTGCCGGGGATGAGTCAAGCTTTCACCGTGTTTTATAACACCACCACTCACAGTTATCGGCCATGACCACACACACACATGCGAATGCACACGCATACATACATGCACACACACACACACACACACACACACACATACACACCTCTACAGTAGGAGTGAGATTACAGCGCCCACATTCATCTATTTTCATCTGGATTTCCTGTTTCGTAATCCCGCCCAGGTCGGCTTCCCTCACACCTCAGAATCTCAGTCACAGCGGTGTGTGTGTGCGTGTGTGCGTGCGTCTGTGTGTGTGTGTGCGTGTGTGTGTGCGTCTGTGTGTGTGTGCGTCTGTGTGTGTGTGTGTTGTGAATACAGACATTCTCCACATAGAATTCCTGTTTCTTTTCCGATGGTAGAAATATTCTCACTCTAGTTAATTTTAATGGAATGTCCCTCCATTCCTTCAGTCCTTTACTTCTGCTTGATCTCTCCATTCGTCCATCTCTCTGCCCAGCCATCCGTCCATCCATCCCTCTCCTGTCTTTCTCCCTTTTTTAATCCAGCTGAAGGATGTCCTCTATTCTTTGTTCTGATTGGTGCAATGCCTCTCCCTAATCACCAATCAGATAGCAATTATGGTCCTTACACAGTCATTTGTATGACATGCCCCGCCCAACTGTTTAATCACAAACACACACAAAACACGAACATACACACACGGACACACACCTCCGTGAGCAATTAGTGAGACATGACCCGCCCCATTGTTTAATCAAAGACTAGGCCTAATCTGACCACTGCCTCTCATCATCAAAGTCGGCTAACGAAACACACACACACACACACACTTCTTTCTGCTATCAATCCTCTCTCCTCGCGTCTCTCAAACCTGCCGTTGTCCTGCCGTTTGATCACGTACTACCACAAACATGTCAAAACACCCCCAAACAACAGCTCGCTCGATCGAGATCTCTCTCTCTCTCTCTCTCTCTCGACCCTCTCTCTCTCATCTCTCTCTCTCTCTCGCTCTCTCTCTCGCTCTCTCTCCCCCCCCCCTTCCCCCTGCGCAGGTAGTGTCCCTCATTAGCAGCTAGCTGTAGCAGCGTGTTGTCTAAACAGCTGCTGTATCCTGACCCCGTGTACCTGTCACACACTGACAAGCTGCTCCCGCTCAGCCTCCACCTCTACCACACTCTTCCTCTCTCTCTCTCTCTCTCTCTCTCTCTTTTCTCTCTCTGCCGCTCTCACCCTCTCTCATATTCTCCCATCTCTACCTATCTTTCTATTGTTTGTCTCTCTCGCTCTCTGCACTCTCTGTTTCACTCGACTCTCCCTCCACATCCTATGTCTGTATCTGATCTCTACCTAGCTCTCTCTCTCTCTCTCTCTCTCTCATCTCTCTCTCACAAGAGCGCTCTACCTCTCTCCCTTGCCACTCCCTACTACTTTCTCTCGCCTCTCTCGTCCCCACTACCACATCTCTCTCTCTCCCTCTCTCTCTCTCTCTCTCTCTCTCTCTCTCTCTTCCCCACTACCTTCCTCTCTCCTCCCTCGCTCCATAATTGACCAGTGCTCTGTTTAGCTCCTTCCTTCAAACAGCCGTCTCCTCTACCTGCTCCACCATTAACATACTGTATGTCTCTCCATCACCCTTTCCTTCACCTATCCCTCTATTCTCCCTGGGGGTGTCCATTATCTCTGGTTGGTCTAGACAGAGAGAGAGGGAGATGGAGGACAGGTTACAGTGTACATGAGGACAGCTGTTTCACAAGATGGTTGAGCTCAGTGGTACTTACATTTATCTGTCTGCCGTTCTCTCTCTGTCTCTCTGCCTCTCGCTCTCTCTGTTTGCCCCCCCCCTCTCTCTTTCTCTCTCTCTTTGTACCTGAACGTACAGTCCACACGCACAACGCTGTGTGTGTGTGTGTGCATGTGTTCTGAAAACTATGCTTGTCCTGCAGTGCATGTTGCATCTGATTGGAGGTGCCTGTCCTGTTATGTCATCTCCCACTGTGATGTCATCTCACTGTCACTTTTGCCACTCATTTGCATATTGTCTGCCATGACAGAAACCAACAAACAACCATAAATAACATCCAAGTCATTAGACATGTCCAAGTCGCTCGCCTGAGGCAACTTAACAGGTGTTACACGTCAAGTCCCATGTTATTAGTTTGCATCAAAGCAAAACCATATTGCTAATGTCATGCAGACAGTGAATCAATGCTGAGATCAATCTCTATGCTGATGATTAAACCAACCTGATCTACGACTGTCTAGTTCTGTCAGAATGTTCCAGAACGCCAAGCTGAGAGGAAGGCTGCTCAGAGGCAGGACAGCTACACCCACACACACACACACACACACATACACACATACACACAATGAGTCTGATAAAAATAAAAATCATCCCTCCACAACAGCAGTTAGCTATTCATGAGGTTTATTAACAGTGTAATCCTGGCTCCATTAGTAATGATTGATTCCCAAACACTCGTAAACGATGACAAATGCACAGTGCCACATGCTTTGGTTATTCCATGTTAGCAGGCATTGTGTGGCATATTTCATCATTAATATGAGTGCAAGTCCACATGTTGGATGAATGGAGGTCTACAGTTACACTCTGAAGTATTTATTGTTTGCACAATAAATGTTCATCTATGAATACTGATATGATGTGAGGTAGACATATGAGAGAGAGACATTATTGAGAGACCAGCAGTGAGACCAGCAGAGAGACCAGCAGTGAGACCAGCAGAGAGCTTCCTGCTACTATATAAAAAATGTCTCATTCTGACTTGCGAAATGTGAAAAATGAAAGAAGCGTCTTTTTACGTTTTACATCCCTGATGCCTCTCATCCTGTCATCTCTCCATCACGTCTATCTTACTGCGTGGCAACACCCCACACCTAGGGGGCAACCATGATTAAACAGCAGCACAGCCAATCAGAGCAGTCCTTGTGATGTCAGCACCGCAGGAGGACAAGCTAATGCAGGTTAATAAAGCTTTGTGTTTTTGAAGCATTGGGTCCTCAGGGCTGTTGTGTTGTAGCTTCAGCTAACTGTTAGATCTGAGTTCACACACAGGGCCTAATCAGAGAGGAGAGGAAAAGAGAAGAGAACAGGAGAGGAGAAGAGAGGGACATTTCTCACAGTAATCCCTCTCTTATAAACTGCTAACTTGTTTTCGAGAGCTCAGAGGCTGTGGATGTCTCTCCAGTTATGGATACACAAACACACGCACACATGCACACACACACACACACAGATCCCCCCTCCCCCCACACACACACACAGAGTGTCAGTCTAGACTCTTTCAGTCCTCTAATACACCCCTGCTGGGATGGTAAGACTCTTAGCTGGAGTTAGAACTTTTCAATTATGGCTGTCAAAACCTTGACACAGACAGTACAGTGGCCTAAAGACACAAGCCTCTGAGGCTTGTCAGTGTGTGTGTGTGTGTGTGTGTGTGTGTGTGTTGTGTGTGTGTGTGTGTGTGTGTGTGTGTGTGTGAGAGAGAGTGTGTGCATGCATGTGTGTGAGAGTGTGTGCATGCATGTGTGCCTGCATCTCATATATGTGACTATTGATGGTTTGGTTTGTGTGTCTGTGTGTGTGTGTGTGCCTGCATTGTCTTTGTGGGTGTGATGACATAATTATGGTACAGAGAGACTGACCCTTCTCCTCCTCGCCACAAAGCCATGTCACATGGCCAAAGAAGACACGCACACACACACACATACACACCCGGAGGAAGAGGGAGGGAGAGGAGGGAGAGAGGCAGGGAGGCAGGGAGGCAGGAGGTAGCGAGGCAGGGGAGGGGGAGAGGCAGGGAGGCAGGGGGGGGGGTGTTCTCCAGGGGCGTGCTACTCTGATGATGATTAGCTTAATGAGCGACTCGTTAAGACTGCAGCTGCAGGGGGAGACACGCACTGACCTCTCTCTCTCTCTCTCTGTCTCTCTCTCTCTGTCTTTCTGAGGAGCGGAGGGAGAGAGAGAGAGAGAGAGAGAGACAGAAAAAGCGAAGGAGAGACAGAGACGTTTGTTTGGCATCCAGCTAAGCCCCTCTGAACCCTCAATAGTTCCAAAACAATTCCCTTCCTCCTCTGTTCTTCTCTTCCACCATTTGCCCTCAACCACACTCTCCCTGAAGGAGGTGCTGCTAGAAGGGAGAGAAAGAGAGAGAGAGAGAGAGAGAGAGAGGAGGGAGAGAAATAAAATATAGAGAGTAGAGGTAAAGAGGGAGTGGTAGAAGGATAGATAAGGGAAGGTAGAGAAGATGCAGGGAGGAAGGTGAAATGGGTTGGTGAGGGAGAGTAGAGTAGTGTGTGTGTGTGTGTGTGTGTGTGTGTGTGTGTGTGTGTGTGTGTGTGATGCAGTAACCCTCTCCTCTGGTCGTTGACAGGCCCTAGAGACCCACGCTGGCCTATCAAGCTTTAATTAACGCACTGGCTCCCTGTTTATGAGGGACCATTATTACTGGCTAATTAACATAGTGGACATGAAACACACCCCTATTGGCTGATTTATGGTCCACCCATATGATTGGTGGCTGGTGGTGTGAGACATAACTCTCCACAGTGGATGTGGAGAAGAGTAAGATGAAGGAAGAGAAACAGAGAGAAAGCAAGAGAGTTGGGTTGACTGGACAGTGGAGATTCCAGTGTTATGGCTTTGTGTTTGGTTCCGTATAGTTCCAGATTGTTCTAGACTGTTCCCCTCTGCAGCACTGTGGAGCCTTACCCTACAGAAGTGAGTGAGAAGATTCTCCTGTGAAAACCTTCTGTGAAGTCTCTGAGAGAGGGCTTTGGCAGAACACAGTGAAATACTTATGAGATCCTCATCTATTCTTCATTTGACAGAATGGGGGGATAAACAGATGTGAAGCCCACCGGGGCGGAAGCTTCCAGAATCTAGGCTCTTTGTTCCGGAACGTTCCACTGTTTCCGTAGACGTTAACAGGTGGACACGGCTGCTTGTGAGCGAGGACACAGACAGGGGTCGAAGTGTTTCCTCAGAGGGAAGTTTATAAAAGCTGACCACAGCAAAGTCCTGCCTGAAGAACACAGATGCAGAACACAAACACAATCACACACACACACACACACATACATACACGCACACTGAGACTGTTTTGAAGCCCTGGACTCATCTCTCTCTATCTACCCTCACCACATTCTCTTTTCAATACCTGTGTGAGTGTGTCCGAGCGTGTGTGTTTCCTCTCCCCTCTTCTCCTCCCCCTCCGGCATCTTCCTGACTTCCAAACTACCTTGAACAACATAATATGCACACACACACACACACACACACACACAGACCGACACACCCCAGCTCTTAACCTGACTGAGTGGGCGGAGCCTGGTGTTGGGGCTGCTGGGAAACCTGCTCACCAAACACAACCTGACACCAAGTGGATTAAAACAGAGAGTGGACACTCTATCTCTCTGTCTTTCACACGCACAACGGCGCACACACACACACACACACGTGTTTTTCTTTTTCCGACACACCCATCATACGTGTGTTTTAGAGAGAGAGAGAGAGAGAGAGAGAGAGAGAGTTGTAATTGATGTCACACCCAAGCAGCTGTGTCAGCTCTGCATTGTAGCGATTTGTCTCGTTTTCAGCCCAGGCTGTTCTGTCGTTAAGCAGGCCCTAATTAGGGTTTGTGTGTCTGTGCGTGCGTGTGAGGCAGTGCGTGTGAGGCAGTGTGTGTGTGTGTGGACCAGCACAGGTGTCTGTGGTCGGGAGACGTGCGTTCCCCTGTCACTGCCCAGCACAGAGCAGAGAACACAGGTGTCTTCTTAATTGTTTAGGATAGAGTGCGTGCATCATCAATCTGCTGTTGGGGGGAGAAGAAGTCAGAAGAAGTATTTTGTTGCCTTGGAGATTGCTTCTAACACCATTTGCACTTATTTTATTGGTGTCCTCATTGGAGATGTCCAAGTCTTATTTCAGTTCTATCTGCACTGGCCCAGACTTCCAGACATGGCCTCAGAAAAACACAATTAGAGTAGGGTTAGCTTTAGGGTTAAATGGTTGGAGTGATAGGGCTAGGGGTTAAGGGTTACATGGTTACGGTTAGACTAAAGGATGTATGAGTACAGGTAAACATTGTATTCATCTTTATATGACTTACTGCATGTATTGCACACAACTACTATTGTAGAACATTAGTTTAAGTTGAATTGAATGTGTGTGTGTATGTATTCTGTTTAGTTACACTGTTCAAGGTAGTTTAGAAGTCAGAGAGTATATGTGTGACTCTTATTTCAGTGTGTGTGTGTGTCAGTGGGGTGGGGTTTATATTTATTAGAACAGTCAAATGGGGAGGTATGAATGTTCATCCTTTATGAAAGGCTACAGGAGAGTAACTTCCCTCAGGCATTTTACACACATGTACATACACACACACACAGAGTGTACACGCACACACACATACTGTGTGCTCAAACACACACTCACAAACAGCACACACTCACGCACACATAGACACTACACACACATGCACATACAGTATGCACCGCACAAACAGACACGCAGACATTACAGACACGCCAGTAACCCTGGAGACAAGACGCCCTCCGGGCAAATAGTATAAAGAGAGGGATGAGACAGGAAGAGAGAACACGGCCAATCAGAAGGAGGGGCTTAGAGAAAGCCACCAGTGGTGGGGGTGACCCTTGGGGCTAGGGAGAGCCCACCCCCCCCCACTCCCACACACACACACACACACCCTCCCCCACCATGAGCTGGGAGACTGGAACTGTGGTTAATTACCAGAAGTTGTGTGGAGGTTGGCTGTGAGTCGGGCCGCGCTGGGCAGGGAGAGCAGCTGCTAATTGGGGATTACAGGCGAGGAGTACGCGGCTACAGAACTCTCCAACGTTCATAATGTGGTGTAATTGGAGAGAAATGTGTCACATACGGAGAGCGGCCTGGAAGCCTGCACTTTACAGCCAGGATTAATTAACAGACAGCTTCATCCCTCTAATTGTGTGTTGCCTGATAAGGAGAAGGGAGTTGAGCCAATTATCACTTCCTCCGAACCCACTGGGGGCCCCCCTGCAGCCCCCTCCACTGCCCCCCCCTTCTCTACCACACAATCTCTGGTTGGGGGTGGGGGGGGGGTTTGTACACAGCTGTCGGAGGTCATCTGGAATGAAAGAAGCCCCTTCTCCTTGATGATATAGGGAGAGCAAATTGAATTGTGTTAAATGATAACGAACTAAAAGTGTGATCTCTTTTCTCTTCACACTCTCACAGCTAAATCGCCAGTGGTCATGTTCTGCTAGTGCTGGACTGAGAGAGGGAAGTGTTCCAGTGTAGGCAAAACACCAGTCTCTCTTGATCCATCTCTCTCTCCTCTCTCTCTCTCACCCCCTGTGCCCCCGCCCATGCGTCGTGTCTTCCTGGCTCTGTCGCTTTGCTGGCTCGGCTAAAGATACGGAGGAGAAGAAAAGAATGATGTCATTCATTCAATTCAGGGCAGATTAGGACAGTGATAAATACTGAGACTAAGGTTCTCGGTCCAGATGGATCCATTTCCAGGAGAGAAGAGGAGACAAGCTGGAGGTGAATGTCTGTGTGGGTTGCTGGAGAGGCATGCCCTTGAAGGAAGGTGTAAAACCACAGGTTGTCTTCTGGATGCTCCTAAAGGGAAGGCTGAAGGCCTGTGCACCTGAACACCTGGAACTGAGCCTGAGAATGGGAGGCAGCCTGCAGGCTGTGGTCCACAGCACAGCAACCTTTCACCTCAGTGTGAACACTTTGAACTTGAACAGCTTCTCCATGGTTATATGTGTGTGTACGCATGACCTAGCGTTAAATAGCATTGCTCTAAATGTTACTGCTATCTCTGTGTTGACAATACCTAGCTAGCACATGTAAACATCGCTCTCAAGTTCAAGTTCAAGTCTTTTATTGTCAGATGCATAGGGTCGGACTGGGCACTGAAATTCTTAGGACAAGACAACACAAAGCAACCTGGCATAACATAACATATAAGTACACAGAACTTACTGTCTTTGTGCTAGCAGCAGCTAGTTCTGGTCAGCATGCTTTAGTACAGCCACAGGGCAGGGCAGATGAAGAGAGGAGAGGCAAGGTGATTTGAAATACCAACACTGCCATACCCTCTCACTGGGCGGCCAAGCTCACCCAGCATGGCAGCACTCGCAAGGTAAATAGCACCAAGAGAGACCAAGCGCAGAAACGGAGAGAGAATTTAGGGAAGGAGAATGGGAGGAGATGGAGACCGGGAGAATTTAAAGGAGGAGACTTCGAAAAATAGGCCATGCATCCGACAAAAAAAGAGGAGAGGATAAAAAGAGAGCGAGGGAAAGAACAGGGGGAAAATCAAGGCTCTTAATTGGCTTGTTAAGACTTGAAAGTGGGAGCTGGAAGAGGGCAGGCCTTGAGCGGGAACGAAAGAGAGAGGAGGGGGGAAAGAGAGTAGAGAGAGGAAGAGAGAGAGAAAAATTGACCGAACATGGGGGAGGCGGGGGTGGGGTGGGTGTGAAGGGTGGTGTGGGGTGGGGGTAATATAGAGTGTGACTGAGGGGTAAGAAAGAGGAAAGTGTTGAAGTTATGTTGAGCGACAACTTTGTTTAATTTGTGTGTGATTTGCGGGGGTGATTTGGTGTGCTACAGAGTGTGTTTGTGTGTGTGTGTGAGTGTGTGTGTGTGTGTGTGTGTGATTGAGCCGTGCAGCGCAGCAGTAGCAGTGCAGCGCAGCGCTGGTTGATGAAGTCATTAGGCCCTACCTCTCACCACTCCATCACTCTGACACATCAATAGGGGGGCTGGGATGGCGGTCCTTACGCACAGCCAGAACACCCCACCCAACACACAAACACACACACACACACACACACACAATCCAGCCTGTTAATCGCTCCAATCATTCAGTTGGAAAACCTGAACTCTTGGACATGGAGCACCAACCCACTGGTCTCTCTCTCTCTTTCTTCTTCCTTGGCTCTCTTGCACTGCTCTCTCTTTCATGTCTTCATGTTCTCTCCCTCTGTCGTCGTCTAGGTCTATTGTCTTTCATCATTCCCTTGTTCATACTGTCCATCTCTCTCTCTCTCTCCTTCTCTCTCTCTCTCTCTCTCTCTCTCTCTCTCTCTCTCTCTCTCTCTCTCTCTCTCTCTCCTTCTCTCTATCTCCTTCTCTCTGTCTCTCTCTCTCTCTCTCTATGGTCTGGTGGGGTTTGGAGGCCTGTTCCCTGTGTGCGAGAGTTTCCCTTCAGGCGCAGACAACAAGGGTTGTGATGATGTCACAGTAAAGATGGGGGTCACAGGTTACAGTCAGAGTGTGTGATTGGCTTGAATCCGAGAGAGTTCCACAGTTATGTAGAACGAGCACAAGGAGAGGAGCCATGCCATTAAAACGAGAGGCAGAAGGAGACAGAATCAAAGACAGACAGACTGTGTCCAGCTTTGAAGCTCTCTAGCTCCTAACAGGATTCCTTAGCTACACCGGGAGGAGGGAAGGAGAAAGGGGGGAGGGGGGTGAAGGAGAGAGGGAGAGAGAGAGGGTGAAAAAGAGAAGGAAAGAGAGAGAGGAGATAGGGAGAGAGAAAGAGAGCCTCCAGCCTCTGACTTCTGTAATCACACCAGTAAGAGTGTGACCTAGTTAGCCTCTGTAGCCTCCGGAGAAAAAAAATTCTCATTCTTTTTTTTTGTCTCTCTCCTTCTCCATCTTTTTTTTGTTTGAAATTCAGTTTCTGTTCACCACTCCTTATTTTTGTATTAACCACCGTTTCCTTCATTATCTTCCTATCTTTCTGTTTTCCTTATCTTAGTATACATGTTAGCCTTCAATTTAATTGTACTGGCGGTCTAGACTGTACTAGCTTCTAGCTATGTGGACTGTTCTAGCTATGTGGACTGTGCTTGCTATACTAGTCCCTGTCTCATATTAAAGATATTAGGATGAATAGTGAGACTGGAGAGGACCATGCCTGTATCGACCAGCTGGTTAGCATACTGTATCTTCAGTCTTAATAAATCACTCCCAACAGAGCTGCAACACGCCCACATAAGTCAACACTGCAATAGAACATCATCAGAAAGATGCTGACACTCTAGAAAACCCCCACCAACCCCCTCTCTCCTCCTAAAGGCAAATCTAATTGGTGGGAGGCTTTTGAATGACATCGCTGGATGAAACCTGATTTCTCCATTGAAGGATGGATGTCTCAGTGAACTCAGACTCCTCCAGGAGCTAAGAGCGGAGGGAGAGGTGTGGGTGCTTCCTCCCAGGGATGGTGAGCCGATCTGGGGGAGGCAGGGTGGAGAGAGGAGCCTGGTTCTCTGGGGAGGCTGCGTGGTGTGAGTGAGCGGGTTGTTGACCCCCTCGCCCCTCCCAGCGTCCCACGCCTGGCTATTCCTGACCACAAGCCAGGGCCCTGAGCTGCAGGTGCTGGATTCAAATGTAAACAATCACATAATTCACTGTCTGTCCTCCCCCAGTGTATTACACACACACATACACACACACTCTCCTCCACATACACACATGCACACACACACACACTCTCTCACATACACACACACACTCTCACACACACACATGTACACAATCACACATACATACACACATCCTCCCACAGTATACTGTACACTTGGATACTGGAGATACAGTAGTAGGAGGGAGAGTGTGTGCATGCATGTGTGTGTGTGTGTGTATCTGGGGACTGGAGATAGCAGGGAAGTGCTTGTGGGTGTCGGCACAGTACTCTTGTAGGATGCATTGTTGCTGTAGCTCCCTGTATCATGTGGTCCAGAGCTGATAGCAGCTAGGAATACAGTATACAACACACTACAGTTCAGTACAGCACAGTACAGTACATTACAATACTGGATTGTACAATGCAGTCCAGTCGAGTACAGCATAGTACTGTATACAGAACAGGATAGTACAGTACAATCCAGAACAGCATAGTACAGTACAATCCAGTACAGGATAGTACAATAAAGCACAGTATGATACAGTCCAGTACAGTTCATTACATTACAATACAGTAAAGTATAGGACAGTACAATATACTATAGTGCTGTACAATACAGTACACCAAAGCATAGTACAGTACAGTACATGACTAATAGAGAGAGCACTACAACCCAGTCTAGTCCAGTGCTGTACAGCAGCATAGTGGGTGGTAGGAGGGAGTTGCGTAGCTGCTTCTGTAGCAGTGGGAGGAATTGTGTTGTTTCTGCTGCTAAGTGCCATTCTGCTGGCAGGTAGATGGTGGTGTTGCTGTAGCTGTTCCAGAACTGCTGCATGGTCAGGAGATGATAGCTGAGAGAGTGGGAGGAGAGGAGAGGAGGGAGGAGAGGAACGTTCTCCTGTCTCCTCAGTGTTAGTGTGTTTACCAAAGGACTTTATCCCGCATTGTCCCTTACTCTTTACAGTGTGTGTGTGTGTGTGTGTGTGTGTGTGTGTGTGTGTGTTTGTCTGCATGCGTGTGTGGTCATTACCATGTCACAGCGCTTACGTGCCTACATAAAAAACTCATCTCCTTCTCTGTCCCCATGTGAGATTTATGGCAAACACCTCTCCACATCTCACACATACCAACATCCACACACACACACACGCACACACTCACACACATACACATATTAACTCCCCTCCCCCCCCACACACACACACAACTCTCCACATCTCACACATACCAACACCCACCCACCCACACACACACACACACACACACACACGCACATCTACACACTCACACCTCTTCATAGGGTCCCATAGCGTCTTCCCTCTCTCTTATTTATCACTTTTCCATTTTTACCCCCGAGCGCCGTGGCAACAGTAAATCAGACACTACCCCACCCTGTCATCCTGCGATTACCTGCAGGAGAATAAAGGGACTGTACACACACACACACACACGCACTCACACATACATACATCTAGTTTAGCTAACAACACTTGCACCCACTGTTCAAGAAAAACACTGGCAGACTGCCCTCACACGTGTGGGTGTGTGAGTGTGTAGGTGTGTACGTGTATGTGTGTTTGTATTTGTAATCAATGTTTAGCTAATAGTGCATGTGTAAGCGGCAGTCCAGATCTAAAGCAGACCATCAAAGCACCATTACTACAGTTACAAAGAATGGGTTTAAGAGAGAGAGAGAGAGATACTGTGTGAGTCTATGTGTGTATCTGGCCTATGAACCAGCCTATAAGATCACATTACACATCGATTCCGTCTTATCTGGCTCAGATTAGTGGTTCACACACAGATGCTCACGCATACCCAGACACTGCACACACACACACACACAAAGTGACGTACGCACACTGCACACAAGCAGACACACAGCCCCATGAGTAATTGAGGGAATCACTCATTTGCTGTGCATGAATTGATTTTTCTGATGCACTTGACCACTTGTGGGATTCCAGTATAATTACATTTAACACACAATTACCACTCTCTCAAGGCTTTAGGCTAAGTGGCAACCTCTGTAATGGTGTGTGTGTTTCTGTAATGGATGCTCTAATGGAATAATGATTATTGCATTGTTAGAAAACTACAAAGTGTTTGTGAATAATCACTTGAAGAAGATGCCTTCTGTGTGCAGCTTTCATGCGAGATGAAGGCTTTTTAGTTTGTTTGTGTTTTGTGTGTGTACACGTATGTTGGTGTGTGAGTATGGTGTGTATAACAGTGGTGAGAGAGGTCAGACTATTTGAAATCAAAATTCAAACATGCTTTCCGACTCCGACGGAAAACCCATGTGTTAACACACACCTGCGTGTGCGCACACACACACACACACACACACACACACACTCACACACACACTCAAAAAGCTGTGTGGAGGCAGACTGGCACCCACAGATATTGACCGAAGGTCCGATCATTAGACTCTTACTGTGTGTGTGTGTGTGTGTGTGTGTGTGTGTCGTTCTCTCCTATCTCCTCACCTCCTTGTCCTAGTGTCCAGGTCCCTCTCCTCCTGCCCTTGATCCTGGCGTGTACCAGGTGAATACTAGCACTAATACTACCACACAGCAGTACAATTGTATCAGGTGACATTGTAGTACTAGTGTAGCAGATTAGCAGTTTTTTTCGATCTGTCTGAGAGGGAAAGAGAGAGAAGGAGACAGAAAGAGAGAGGGATGGGGTGTGCAGGAATGAGGGAGAGCACATCTGCCACTTTCTATTAAAACGTCGGGTTCACAGGCCAGCAACCTAAGTGACAAACAATCCATCCTGCTTTACCTGCTCAATGCCAATGAGGCCTGATAGGATGGGACCGGACCACATGACCACACCTCCATCTCTTTCAATCAGAGAGGCGGCATTAGAAGTCTGGTTCTGTCCTGCATTTTTTCAGTCTCTCTCTCCTTCTCTCCTTCTTTCCCTCTGTCTCTCTTTCTCTCTCTTTACTCTTCCTCCCTTTCTCTCTCTCTATCCCTCCCTCTCTCTGCTACACTCCACTGGTTCTCTTACAGCTTCTAATAACATTCTCACAATGCTCTCATCACACAAACACAACCCCCAGCACACCAATAACACACACACACAAATCAACATTGAAGAGCATACACATATACTTGCACACACATTGATTCAAATGCCACTAATACAGTACACACACACGCACACACACACACACACACACACACACACACACACACACACACACACACACATGGCTGTTTAACGGGGCAGATCTGACAGGATAGATTGTCTCAGTCCCGGGGGGAGAGTGGGCTGGAACAACAGTAAATAAATAACCAATGACAGGCACAGAAAATATTAATATCCATCAGAGCTCTGTCACAGCATGGCCTGCTCAGCTTCCACTGTGTGTGTGTGCTGTGTGTGTGTTGTGTGTGTGCTGTGTGTGTGTGCTGTGTGTGTGTGTGTGTGTGGTTGTCTGAGTGCATGTGTGTGTGTGTGTTGGCAGCTGGGATTGTTAATTTGGTTAGGCTAATATTTTAATAAATCAACTTCTGAAAGACATGGGGGGAAGGAAGTGATGGGCTTGATGCCTCTAAGGATAGTGATACTCTGTTCTGTGTGTGTGTGAACTCAGCCAGCAGAAACTGTAGTGCTACAGCTGAGTGTGTATGCTTGTAAGAACCTCCTTGCTGTGTGGAGTGTTTCATAAGGCCCACCAACATCCTGTGATGTGACGCTCTCTCCAAGGCTTGGTACTTGTGCAGTTTGCTTTCTCCTCACTCCTCTAACCTCAAGATACACACGGTCTGTTTACCTTCTGCAGACCGAGAACAAACGTAGTCCGTCTGTATGACTATCTGTCTGTCTGTCTGTCTGTCTGTCTGTCTGTCTGTCTGTCTGTCTGTCTGTCTGTCTGTCCTGTCTGTCTGTCTGTCTGTCTGTCTGTCTGTCTGTCTGTCTGTCTGTCTGTCTGTCTGTCTGTCTGTCTGCCTGTCTGTCTGTCTGTCTGTCCTGTCTGTCTGTCTGTCTGTCTGTCTGTATGCCTGTTGCCTATCTGTCTGTCTTCATGCCTGTATGTGTGTCTGTCTTTATGCCTGTATGTCTGTCTGTTTTGTGTGAACACGTTTCTTACATTAAAGCCCCCTGGTAGTTTCAGTTTGTTTAGTGTGATGGAATGTCTTGTGCTGTACGTGATTGTCTGGAATACACACACACAGACACAGCCACATGTAGAACACACACACACCACTGTTACACAACCACACACACATTAGCAGTAGATAAGGGTTCCTTCCAGGTCAGTCGTGAGTGCGTGGCCTCCTGACAGACCGCCAACTTCCTTCCTCTCTTCCAACCCCTATTTCAGCTGTTACCATGGAAACCAGGTCGTCAGGGTAGCCCAACAACAGAGTAGCATCTCCCACATGTCTTCTCATCTCCTCTTCCCTTCTGCTATTGAGGGAGAAGTATTTTAATTGCTTGCAATTAAGAAGAGTGGAAACAGAGCGAGAGCGAGCAGTGAGAGAGAGAGACAGAGAGAGAAGAAGGGAGAGAGAGAGAGGAAGAGAGAGAGACAGAGAGTGAGGGAGAGAGGGAGAGAGAGAGAGATAGAGAGAGGGAGAGAGAGGGAGTAGATGTGGAAGGAGAGAGAGAGAAAGGGAGAGAGGGAGAGAGGAACTGTCTGTATCTGTTTTCTTTAAGCTGTTGGCCATGAAACACCATCTGCTTAGACTTCTCTCTGTTGTAGCTGGTATAGTTTGTGTTTATGTGTGTGTGTGTGTGTGTGTGTAAGGGCAGAGCTAGTTCTATATATAGTATCTTATAGGTGTGGAGAGGAGGAGGATTGTATGTTGGGGACGGCGGGGGAAAGAGTGAGGAGGGCAGGATGGGAGGGGAGAGGAGGGAGGAGAGAGAGAAGGTGGAAGGGAGGATGTAAAGGGAAAGAGGTCTGAATGAACGGAGGAGAAATCTACACACCTCTCCTCCTCAGGCCAGTGTAATCCCTCGTTCCGGGCCTGTGTGATTCCTGAGCAGCAGAGTGGCCCAGGTAATCCCCACTGGTGGGAAACACAGGCAGAGGGGGAGTAGAGGGACGATCCAGGGATGGAGGATGGCGGAAGGGAGGATAGAGGGCATGTAGGTGGATAGAATGAGAATGAGAGGGAGAGGGAGAGAGGGAGAGAGGGAGAGAGGGAGAGAGGGAGAGAGGGAGAAGGAGGGAGAGAGGAGAGAGGGAGAGGGAGAGAGAGTAGAGAGAGCGAGAGAGAGAGAAAGGGGGGCCCCAGGGGAAACACTTGATAAGAAAGGAGGATGAGCGGGAGGGATTTGGTGTGTGGGTGCTTGACAACGTGTGTTTGTGTGTGTGTATGTGTGTGATGACGTGTGGAGGAGCAACCCCATGTGACACAGTGACAGAGAGGAGACAGAGTGATCACAGGCAGGAGCTGAAGTGACACAAGCCAATAGAGAAATATTTTACCCCAGAGGGGAGGAATAAACACACACACACACAACCTGTGTCTCTCTCTCACACACACCCCCACACCACACACCCACACACACACACCACACACACACACACACCTGTAATTGCATGAGAAACGTGTCTTTTGCTGACCTGCCACTGGGCAGCCTCGTTCTCAACTTGCCTTTATTACACACACTGACTCCCAGGTGAGAGATAGAGAGGGAGATGAGAGAGAGAGAAGAGAGAGATAGAGAGAGAGAGATAGATCTATCTATGAGAATGATGAGAGAGAGAGTAGAAGAGACGTATAGAGCTATACGCGGCTCCCATCGAGGAGATATCAGAGAGCGCCGCGATCATCGATACGTATAGCGATCACGCGATCTCTCTTTGTGTTCGCAGTTTCGCTGTCGGTCAGCGCGCGCTAGATAGCGCGTTGTGAGTCTTGCTCGTTTATGTAGAGTCGTATCTCTAGATGAGAGGTGTTGGGGTTTTGATCGTCTCACCTCCTTCTTTGATCCCCATAGACAGAAACAGTCTAAATTTGACACTAAATGTTTTCCTGCAAACTGAGGGATTGGAGGGAAGGAGAAAGGGATGGAGAACAGGCGAAGAGACCAGAGTACAACTGCACACGAACACACACACACACTTTCTGCATTTTTAACTTCTAATGTTCTGTATGTAGGTGTTTTGTGTGTGTGTGTGTATGCACAGGTCTAGAGGACTACAGAAAGAACTACAACCCAGCCTGTCACAGCTCGTCTCAGCCTTCTGTGAGTACCACCCACGTCGTCTGGGCCCTCGCCATGGCTTATACCCTCTGCTCTGCTCTGCTCTGCTCTACTTTACTCTACTTTACTCTACTCTACTGTGCTCTACTGTGCTCTACTGATGGGGCTCTACTGTGCTCTACTGTTGCTCTACTCTACCCTGCCCTGCTCTATTTTATTGTGATCTACTGTGCCCTACTGTGCTCTACTCTGCTATACTCTACTTTGTCTTGCTCTATCCTACTTTTCTCTACTCTGCTATACTCTGCTCTTCTGTCCCTTACTTTACTTTAGAGTAGTACCCTTGTAAGTGTCTGTGTGTGTGTGTGTGTGCGTGTATGTGTGTGTGTGCCATCTAACTGAGAGCAATTTCTATCCAATAAACAAGCACCCTCTTAAATCCAGTAACTGCGCCGCCGGCCTTGAATATCAAACTGTTTTCCTACTAATTTATTTTTCACCATTCAATGTGTTTTTGATACTTTTTATTATTTGTCTCACCTTGAAATTAATAGCTCACCTCATTAGAGTGAGCCAGGCTAGCTGCTGGAACAATCCCCCCAGGTTAGAGCACAGGACACCAGCAGAGACGCTCTCTGATTGGCTCTCTGTGGGTCGGAGGGGGATCGGGGGTGTAGGGCAGCGGTGGGGATGTATATGTTTCATATTGACATCTTTCTCGACTATAAACAATCTTGCTCCTGTCAACTTCAGACACTTGTGTGAAGGCGCTTGTAAACACACCCAAACACACATACAATATCCAGGTGCTTGCACTCAAGCCACTCAAAACCCAGACTCAAACCTTTCTGTGAAGAGGAGAGAGAGATGAAAGAGGGAGGGAATGAGGGAGAGAGGGAATAGGAAGATCGTGGGAGACACAAGGAAGGGAGTTTGTAGGGAGCGGGGGAGGGAGCGAGGGCGGGAGGGAAGGCGGGCAGGGATGGAAGGATGCAGGGAGGGAGGAAGGTAGCGAGGGAGGGAGGGAGCGAGGGAGAGAGGGAGAGAGGGAGAGAGGGGAGCGACGGGAGAGTAGGGTGAGAGGGAGAGGAAGGAGAGAGGGTGGAGACGCGGGTGACCCGGATCTCTTTTCCGTCACTCGCGTTCTATCGAGTGGCTCGAGTGAGTGACTGAGAGAGGAGAGAGGCGAAGGTCGTAAGAGGTTGGGTTCCCTGGGGAGCAGCTCTGATGCAACTTGCTGTAAAACTCTGACATTATTCTATTATTCACCACACTGCAAAAAACTGAGACCTTTACACACGCACAACCGCACACACCACACACACTTGCATGTGTCATGATAACTGAGACCTTTGCACAGAAAGATGTCTCGACTCACTCATAAGGCCAGGGAGAGGAGTGGTGGTCCTGGCACACGGAGAGGGGCACAGCGAGGGGGGTCGGCCTCTCATCGCCTAGTTAGAATGCTCTGGTATATTTATGAAGACGATCATCACTGTGTTGGTGGGACTGGAGCTGTCCATGGTACCAGCCAGACAAATTGATTATCTTGGTCTGTAAAGGGTTCAGAAGTTGGAAGCAGCATAACAGTACGTGTGTGTCTGTGTTAAACTCGTCTCAGTAGAGAACAGTATGGAGACCATGGGAGCTGAGGGGGAAGAAACTGGCATTTTACTGCTGCAAAGCACTCACACACACTCACACACACACACACACACACACACACAAAGACAAACACTCGTCCGGCATCCTGCCCCAGGCAAAGTCACAGTGTGTGCCATTATCAGAGATTAGAGGCTCTTCAAGACAGCAGGCCTTTAAAACACCTATCAAAGCCCTAACAGCTTACTGCTCACAAATACACACGCACACCACCTCGACTGTCAGGCCTCTCCCAGCATATGCAGAGCGCCATTCCACCCTGATAAGAATCACTGCTTCCACCTAGGCTTGGACAATGAAATAAAACAGAGACACCAAAATAAAAACCCACCCTCTCTCCTCTCTCCTTCTCTCTCTCTCTCTCTTTCTCTCTCCGTCTCTCTCTCTCTTTCCCCTCCCTCTCTGACTCTCTTTCTCTCACTCACTCTCTTGTCTCTCATCTCCATCCTCCCCCCCACTCCCCATGTCTTGTCTCTGTGCTGAAAGTGACATTCAGAGCGGCAGAATCAATTTGCTTGTGCGCTGGGTCGGCTTGTCGTGTGTGTGTGTGTGATGAGAGAGCAACAGGCTGG
>CAEFZP010005505.1:0-80769 GCA_903064625.1 Mallotus villosus | reverse complement strand
ATCTTTTTGACCGTCAGTCGAATGCGCTCAGCTGTGTCCTCTCATACCTCTGTGGATCATGCTTTATCAGCTGTTATGAGTAACCATAATATAGTGTAGTTTTAATAAGGACAGTGACATTGGTCTTGGACTATGTAATATGAAGGATTTCTTTCAGCCAGCTACGTCTCGAATGCGGTTCCTGACTGTCGTCATGAATCACTGCAGTCTCCCAGAGGTAACCAAGGAGACAGAGGAGCCCTGAATCTTCAGTCTCGCCATCCTCCTCATCTTCCCGTCGCTGTGCCCGTCGTGAAAGGTCAGCACATAAACCCGCGGACACTTTGACTCTCACGGCTGGAATGGAAAGTTCGACTCTGTTTTGTTTGTAGTGGTTTTCCGAAGCACGCTCCCCTCTCGCTCTCTCTCTCTCTATCTCTCTCTCTCTCTCTCTCTCTCGCTTTCTCATTGCTCTCTACGCTGTCTCTCTGTCTCTCTCTTCTCTCACACACACATACATTATGACGCACCGGCACCAAAAAATTAAGACCAAATGAAAATAAAGCAAAAGAGTGAAACAAAGGAGGAGGCATTTGTCATCATTTCCCGCTGCGGTGGCGACGGACAGAATTGAGAAAGTGGTTGCCGCCAGCCGCTCGGTACGTGCTGGTGCATCCTAAGCAGGAGGGCCATGGGAGCTCTGCGTGTTTCTAAAGCCCAGTCTAGTGCACGCGGATCGGAGGCACGGGTGGAGTGAGCTCCCTGATGTGAACATGCTGGAGGTGAGTGCAGATGGATGGGCTGTGAGGCAGGATGTCTGGCCAGTGTAGTTGTGGAGCTGTGTGCTGGCCTGGCTAGGTTTGTCACTACAGGTCATTCGTTACCTAGAGACAGTACGCACTCTGCTAAATGAGGCCTGACCGCCAGTCTGGGTGGAGGTGGGTGTGTGTGTTGATGTGTGTGTGTGTGCGCGTGAGTATAACGTCAAAGTGCATGCGAGTGCATGAGTTTATGTATTTACGCGTGATTGCTGGCGTTTTTCCGTTGTTTATGTACGTTTGCGCTTGGCCCTGTGAATGTTCCGCACAGAATGAACTGTGTCTATTAAACCCCTCGCAGCGAGAGTTACCCCAAGCCCACTCCACACCACAGAAACTATTGATGTGAAGAAATCGGGGTTAGCTCATTCCGTTTTCCACATGAAGGTTGTTTGTGTGACGTGTAAGTCCAATACGTGTGCATGGCTTGCTTTTATTGGAAACTCTCTCTGGGTATTCTCTCATGTAGGTCCCGTCGTGTACATGCGACTGAGATGCTTTTCCAGAAGATCGCTATAACTTTGACATAATAGACCAATACAGAGAGATTCCAGTTATATTAAGTGGATTGATCAATTCAGATGCAAACTAACATCCTGAACTTTACAAAACCTCGTTCTGGAAACAGAGAGAGGGGGGAGAGAGAGAGAGAGAGATTAGAGAGAGAGAGAGGGAGAGGGGGGAGATACAGAGAGAGAGAGGGAGAGAGGGTGGGGAAGAATTCGTGATATTGGGGTATTTGGAGTCAGTAAGAATTACAGTCTTTTCTCAGCAGCTTGATGAAGAATGATTAGTCCTGGATCAATCTCTTAACTTCTTCAGAATGTATTTTCCCAAAACAATGATGGAGTGATTGGCAAATAGGATGTGACTCTCTTAAAGGTCCGCTGTACTGAACCACAGAAACGCTCACTAGTCGTCTTCTGTCTGTAATCAATACAAACGATTCCATTTCTAAAGAGAAACAATGCAGTCATATTCTCCATGGCTCCTCCTTCATCTTCCCACACTCTCTGCTTCAGACTCTAAGCTTTCTCACTGACACACAGTTGTTCTTCCGACCTGTTAAATCCCTTCCTCTAGGAGCGTGGGGTGTTGTAAAATTATATATAAACCTTGAATCGTATCGAATAATCATCAAACATTAGAGAAAGAGAGAGAGAGGAGAGAGCGAGGGACTGAGAGGGAGAGAGAGAGAGATGGCAGACGACAGAATCATGTCGAGTATCGGAAACTTGGCCACAGATCTCTTAGATATCTAAGACAAAAGCAGATATCTATAACAGAGAAGAGAGAGAGAGAAAGAGGGAGAGAGAGAGGCGGACAGAGAGAGAGAGAGAGAGAGAGAGAGAGAAGAAGAGAGAGAGAAGAGAGAGAGAGATAAGAGCGATAGAGAGAGAGTAGAGAGAGAGAGAGTAAAGATAGAGTAGAGAGGAGAGGACGATAGAGGGAGAGACAAAGACAGAGCAAAGGAGAAGAGAAACCCACAGATAGACTTCTCCTAAATCTAGGTGTATCTATTAGATCTCTAAGGGTCATGGCAGTACGGTCTGCCACGATACTGGGACTGGTTCCCACAACCTATAATTGCAATAGCAACCTCTTTAAATCTAATATAACTAACGACACGACATCTCTATGAGACATTCCAGCGGTCTGGAGGAATACCAAAATGCTGGTTTCCATTAGAGAGAGAGAGAGAGAGAGAGAGAGAGGAGAGAGAGAGAGAGAGAGAGAGAGGGAGAGGGAAGCGAGGGAGACGAGGGGGCGGACGACGGCTCCCGAGTTTTACTGACTTGCCATGAGACAACCCGACGCAACAAACGCAGCCGAACGTTGACCGACGTCACCATCACTTCATGTACCGAGGATCTAGCGCCACCGAGACCTACCACCCGAGACCCAGACTACCGAAGACATCGAAACCGAGAAAGAGCAATAAGAGAAGAAAGAAATCTCATGTCCTTCAACAATTTTATTGTTAAGCACAAGAAACGAATAAGATAGACCGAGATCCACGTTTTATATCGCACTCTCTCCTATGACCGATCTACCTGCACCGGCACTTAGGAATGTCCTTATACCCGAACACGTAGACCACGTTCCCTATTCCTCTCTTATACTGACGTGGTAACCCCCTCCAACCCTCACTATATTAATGCCTACCACCCTCTTCTCATAACGTCTCACCAAAGCTCCGACATAGCTGATGATAAGCGAGAGAGGATTACCCTGTAACTGACCCCCTGCCAATCCCAATATTGTTCTCCCGCTTAGCAATTGCCCCCGAATCCTTTGCTCTTTTCTGCAAGAAGAGCATTCCAGTTGTGATAGCTAGGTCCTGTATTAGACGCGACCACGGCCCATCTACGACCCGCATGATCAACCACCTCCCTCTGGGTACGAAGACCTCCGGCACCCCCCAGCTTCCCTCCTCCCTTTGGCTCTACCTAGAAATAACGATGCTCGCGGCTCCGCATTCCGCCCTCTTGTCCGTGAGACACCCCCTGAGGACAGAGCTGAGATTCTTACACTACTCGTAGACGCCGAAACCCTATAAACTCGAGTGAGGCTCCGCGATCTTGCGGACAAAACTCACCAGACTACACCCAGGCCACAACAGATCTCACGTTCCAGTGATGTCGCCGCAATAACCTTTTTGACCACCGGGAGAGTTCAGCCTTCACTATGAACCCGCGTCACGCAAAGACCCGCGTGCCTAAATGGCGCAGAGTTCGGACACGCCGCCACACTAGTCACGCACGTCCCCCCACCAATTCACCTCCACCTCATCACTCGAAATGAGAGGGGATCGAGTAGTGCAATTTCCTGTATCTATTGACCGCCTACCTGATTGACACTCCCTCGGTCGAGCCGGTTGAACATCCTCCTATAACACACCGATAACTCCGCGAGATTCAAGCATTTGATTGTGCAGCCTAGAAGAACCCGTTAACCCCCCCTTGGATCGCAAGACCACACAAGACTCGAACACCGCGAGCAATGCAACGGAGGACCTCCGCACACAACTTACGATGCAACAATCTGAAATGATATAGAGACCAACGCAGCGCATCGACCCCGCACATTGAGAAATCTGTTCACCTTGCAGCCATACCCCACAGAAATCCACGCCCCCCTACGCGAGTCCCCCAATCCCGACCGAGAAGACCGCCCCTGCATTCATCGAACGCCACCTACCAAGAAACCCTGCCGCTCACTACGGCAGAGAATTCACCGAGCCTACTCCACGAATACTAGGCAGATTCGACAGCAGACCCGGTAAAGCTTCACGCCAGATCCGGATAGAGGATAGCAGCAGAGCCCATACAGAAGGTACCACGACGAGCGTTAGGACCACAGGCCCCGACCGGCATACGAGAGACGCACGCAGAGCAAAACCGACGTCGAAGCGTTCAAGTGAGAACACCACGAGCTATACCTTAATGACGAGAGCAGCATGAGAGCACCTCCGACTGAAGAAGAACCTACCGTCCATTATCAGCCACGTACGACCCCCGAGCTCCGAGGCACCACATTGCCGCGTTACGATGCGACTCCTCACACCACCAAGAGGCCATGGCCCGACCCCGACGAAACCGCTGCCCAGTACGGATGCTATGACCGATACACCCCAACGAACAAGACACTTCACGACCCCACACCGATCCTATACAGCTCACCAGTCTTACACTGCAATTTGACCGAGATCTGATTTGTCCGCAAATGTTACGGCGACAAGATGAAGCCGCGAATGAGCCACTCCGAGATCAACCGAACCGGATGAATGAAGAAAAAAGAGCTATGGTGAGAGACGAGACGAGAGAGAGAGAGAGAGAGAGAGAGAGAAGGGTGAGGTAGAGAGGGAGAGAAGGGAAAGGCAGCTGTGTAATGGAGCCGTTGTTTGTCTGAAGAGTGAAGGTGAAGATGTGTAGGATGTGAAGTTGAGCAGAGCAGAGAACCTTCCATATCTATACCCCCTCGAACAAGAGGGGGGGGATGATTTTAGATGGAGAAAGGCAGAGAGAGAGAGACATAGATATAGACAGAGAGAGAGGGAGAGAGAAAGAGAGAGAGGAAGAGAGAGAGGGAAAGAGAGAAAGAGAGAAAGAGAGGGAAAGAGAGAGGCAAAGAGAGAGAGAGAGAAAAAGAGAGAGGATCAAGAGAAGGATTCTGGGAAAGAACAAAGAAATCACAGATGACTCTCAACACAAGTAGACAATTAGTTGCCCTTCTTCAATAACCTCCTCACCATGGCAACTCGGGGACAGAACAGTGCAGCAAAACATGGTCTGTCCTTTAAAGGGATGCACGTTCCTTTGTACCTGGTCAGTTTGAAGTTGAGATTATTCATGCGGTGTATGTGTGTTTTGGGTGTTGCTCTGAATTCCAGCTGGTTTAGCGGACCCGATACCTAATTTCATGATTCCCTCGGAGACCTATCAAAGGAGAGCTGAGGCCCTTAGAGACCAATTGGAATAGCGTACCAGCCTACAGAGACCAATTGAAGCTGAGCAGAGGTTCCATGTTGGGAGAAACGAGGCCAACAACAAATGCTTCATCCTCACGCACCCTCTCATTCGGCCTCAGTCTCTTTCACGAAGCAACACAAAGAGGCCCCAGCCCCCCTCCTGCCTCTGCACCTCCCTCCATCTCCTCCTCCTTCCTCCACCCTACACCAGACCAGCCTCACCATCTCTCCGACCCCCCCTCCACTCCCCTCCTCTCCCCCAAATGGGGTTAAGGGACACTGGCCAGGTGATTAGACACAGTCAGGAGAGAACAGCATACATAGATACAACATTTCTCTCTCTCTCTCTCCCTTACTTTCTCTATCTAATTAATTCAGTTGGAGTTAATTACATGGATTTCCCCCAAAACATAAATAAGGGGAGGGGAGGGGAGGGGAGGGGTAGGGGAGGGGAGGGGAGGGGAGGGGAGGGGAGGGGAGGGGAGGGGAGGGGAGGGGAGGGGAGGGGAGGGGAGGGGAGGGGAGGGGAGGGGAGGGGAGGGGAGGGGAGGGGAGGGGTCTCAGTTAATCACCCTCATGCCAAAACAAAAAGAAGAAGAAACTGTGAAAACGCTGCAATGCTGAGAGAAGAGACATGATACAGTCATATGTTTCCTCACTCACCTCCACAGCAGAGTCCTCACAGAGACAGCAGGAAAACAGGCTCTTCTTTCCCTCTCTCTCTCTCTTTCCCTCTCTCTCTCTCTCCCTCTCTCTCTCTCTTTCCCTCTCACTCTCACTTTCTCTCTCTTTCTATTCTTCACGGGCGTTCTGTTCATTCCTCTTTGATGAAGTTCGGGAACTTCAGAGGGGCCGTCGTGGCCGATACATCAGGGAGACACAAAGCACCATGGGAAGAGCAAACTTCGGCTGATCTGAGAGGGTTGTGAGGGCGGGCTCCGCGTGTGTTTGTGTGTGTGTGTGTGAGTATCTATCATTGTGTAGATTTTTTGTGTGTGGGTGTGTCTATGAAATAATCCTCTGTTGAATACAACTTTGAAACAAAAGCAACCACCCTCTGCTCTCCACCTCTCCTTCATCCCTCCATCCCTCCATCCTCCTGGCTTCCATCATCTGATATGGGTTCATGATGTCATGATGCGGTTTGTTTACACGCCCAGCATGTGTTTACACTAAACACACAGTAGAAGTGAACAACAACAGGACGTCGAATAATGACTAGTTCCAGTTGAAGCAGAGGTTGCCACGGCAACCCAACATCACCGAATGACAGCGAGAGGCCGTGACGGTTGGTTGGTTTATGTCATGACGTGGTGCCACTTTAAGAAAGGTGAGGGGGTACATTTTGTCCCACAGGAAGTGTACATCTATGTGTTTTGTGTTGGGGCAGTGTGTGTGTGTGTGGGGGGGGGGCGTTTGTGTGTTCATGCAGAGGGTGGTGTAGAAAGTCAATTTTCTCCACCCCATGTGAGACATGTGGGAAAACTGTCTCCGAAGCGGGGGGGGGTAGACTACTAATCAAACTCACAATAAAGATGTCATCAAACTAAGCTTACCCCCCCCACCTCCTTCTCAGACCCCAAACCCTTCTCAGACCCCTATCGTAAGCCTCTTCACCCCCCCACCACCAAGCCTTGATCTCCTCCACAAAGACTCTTCCATCGCAATAAAGAAGCCTACCCCTAAACACACAGATACACACACACACACCCACACACACAACACGCTCCCCTCTGGAGAGCAGTGCATGGGAAGTGTCAGAAAGTTGCGTCAAACACAAAGAGCTCCCAGCCTGCAAAGGTTCAAGTTCCACCCCGTGAACTTCTTTATTTAGACGTGTAGAGACATACAATACCAACTTTAGTCTTTCTGTCTCTCTCGCAAACACTTGCACGCCCGCGCGCGCGACACACATGCACATTCACACGTGCGGACGGACACAAACGCCCGTTCGAACGCGCCTGTGGAACAGTGATGCGTCGCCGCGGCCCGGGCCCTCGTTTCATGGAGCCACTCCGTCGAGCAGAAAAACAAAAACAAATGTTCACGGCAGGGTACGTAGCGTACGTACCTTGAACCTTTAGACATCTACTTTGAATTTGGGTTTAGCTGTGTTTGGGTCTACTTAGACAGAAGGTCATGGTCTCCTGATCCACCAGGAGACTGTGGAACAGTTTCTTCTTGGCTCAGCTGTCCCATCAGAGAGACAGAGAGAGCTCAGGGCTCGGATCCGAGGCTGGATCAGTCTGGGTCTCATCCAGGTGTGGGTCATCCATCAGGAAAAGGCTGCTCGTGAAGAGGCTGGGGGCGGAGGCTGGGGGTTAGGGGTGGAAGCGAAACGCCGGGGGGAACATCAGAGGCTGATGTTTGGGAGGCTGGAAGCCGTGGGTCGAGGCTGGGGCTGGAGAAGGATGATCGTGCAGAAAGATCCAAACAAACCTAAAGCAGATGGATGGGGAGTGGGCAGGGAGGAGCAGGGAGGAGCAGGGAGGAGAGCTTGAGTCATCCTCGCTTGTCGTCGTCCCCCCCCTTTCCCCATCTCTCTCTCTCCCTCTGTCTCTTTTCCAGTCTTCTGTCAGTCGTAGATCCATCCATCTCTTTCCAGTAGGAGGAGAAGGGGAAGAGGAGGGGACGGTCCACCTTTCACACTCGCCCCATCTCACTCGGACGGAGAGACAGAGAAGGGGGGTCCTCACAGCTGTCAGTTCCTAGGGGGGACACTGGTGTTCTCACACCCTGGGACAGGGAGGGAGAGACAAAGGGAGAGGGAGAGAGAGAGAGAGAGAGAGAGAAGAAGAGAGAGAGAGAGAGAGAGGGTGAGAGAGGGTGAGAAAGAGCAAAAGAGAACGTGGGTTTGGTGAGGGAGAGACTGAGAAAGAGAACAGAAAGAGAGAGAGATGAAAGGGGGGAGAGAACGAAGGAGCGACAGAGGAAGAAAAAGAAAGGCTCTCGGAGAGAGAGAGAAAAAAAAGAGAGAGCGTGGAAGCCGAGTGTCATTCATTACACGAGGTGTTTGTGTCTCTCTGGAGTCTCTCTGGAGTCAGCGTGGCTCTGGAAGAGAGACCAGTGGGGCTCAGTCAGCCAGCAGACAGACGCTCCACAGAGACTCCTGCAGTGATCTGCTCATGATGGTCTGGCCATGTGGGTGTAGGTAGCATCACAGAAGCGCTTAGAAAAACACACGCGCAGACACACCACGCGCACTTGCGCGCACACACACACACATGACTCCTCGGGCCCAAGCGATGACATCAGAGGTTGGATGAGCCTGTTTTCCAGCGATCACCGTGGCGGTGTGTTTGTCGGGGAGGAGGTGGCAACGACCTGGGGATGAAAGGACGGATGAAAGAGGGGAAGAAAGAAGGGATTAGACAAGCTGCAGGAGAGGACAGACGTGCTGAAAGCCTTGTCGGCACTGCCCTCTCTCACCCTCACTCGCCCTCTCTCTCCTATCCTCCCTATCTTTTGTCTCTCTCTAAGTCTCTCTCTGAGAACCTTGCTCTACGTTCAGTAAGTATTTCTTCCCTTCCTCCATTCCTCCCTCCCTCCCACCTTCTCTCTCTCTCTCTCTCTCTTTCTCTCTACTATGCTTCAAGCAGTTTAGATCATCCAGAAGCACATGTGGACCACCTGTAGCCCAGAGTCGTCCTCTCCTCTCCTCCTCCTCTACGAGGCAGAAGAGAACAGATGTCAAACCTAGATGTCAGGGAGTTTGGGGGATGGAAGGGGGAGAGGGAGAGAGAGAAAGACAGGGAACGAGAGAGAGAGAGAGAGAGAGAGAGAGAGAGAGAGAGAGAGAGTCAGAGAGAGAGAGAGAGAGAAATGGAGGAGTTGCTAAAGGGTTAAGTGAGAAAGCAGCAGAGAGACAGAGAGCAGGTGGGGCCAGACTCTCATCTATAAATGTCCCAGTGAGGAAACAGACTGGGAGCTGGAGGTCTCTGGGAGATCTCCACAGCCTGTTGCTGCTGGCAGACATCATCCAGGGCTACCTGTGCACCTCTCCACCCCCGGCAATTCCTGCCCACTCTAACAGCAGGAATGTCTCTCTCTTTGTCCCTGGGAACAGCACTGGGGAACCAGACTGGGGAACTCTCCCGAGGCCAGAGGGAACATGTTAGTGTTCTGAACAGAACGTTCCCTTTGTGTATAGAACCTTGTAGATGTGTCATTTGGAACTCAAAATGGTTCAACGTGACCCAGAGTTCTCTTCTATTGTGCTAGTCGTGTGACTCTAATTGAACAAACGAACGTGTCACATCATCCGAGTCCATTACGTTATCGACCACGTTCTCAACCTAGACGAAACGAGGAACAGAGCGATCTTCAAGCACGCGTCGCAGCGATAAATAACCACAACGGGAAGAGTCCCTCTGGTCACACTATCAAGATAATTAGCATGGATGCTATTGGCTGAAAAAGCAGAAGCGGAGACCAAGGCCGCCAGCGTGACAACCAGATCCTCTCAGCTCGGGCCAAGGCCCAATCACTGCTGAGCCGGAGAGACAGCAGAGCCATGGCCACGGCACAGGACCGGGACAGGGGTGGAGAACCCTCCAGGACATGGCTGCCTACAGGACAGGAGACAGGGGTGTAGTGATGAGTTAAGTAGCATCCCCCAGTGGAAGCCCCAATGAGAAACAGAGCGTTGGAACCTATAAACAGAACGCAGAAACGCCACGGAGAAAAATGAAGTTTCAGAGAAACGTGGAAAATGTAGAATGTCGAAACACGCGGGGAAAAAAATGGCAGGGAAACCGTAACACGCAAATATTTCCGATAAAAAGCATTCAAATACAGGACGGACAGGATCAAATAGGATTAGCCTTTGCTGTCTCCCATGGGTATAGTGTCCTCTGTGGCTCCCTCATTCCAACCAGTAACTACCTCAACAGAAAAACCATCCCGAAGTTGCAGTAGACCCTAACCAGAACCAATCCCCAGCCCAGCTCCAATCATACCCTGGCCCCCAAACCGCATCACTTCCTGTAGTGAAGCAGTCATGTAAGACAGCCAGGACTATACTACTGTACTTCCTACTACATCAGTTTACAGTTCTGGGCTTGGCTCCTGGGTTTACAGGGCAGTTTTAGGTGTATTAAGTGAACATGCACACATGCACACACACACATTGTAAATTCATTTTTATTTTTCTCTTAACACGCTTCCTCACTCTCTCTCGTACTTTCTATGAGACAACCTTGCCCAGGTCTACAGACCCAGCAAACCAGCCCAGCCCCAGCCCCACCCCAGCCCCACCCCAGCCCCAACCCCAGCCCCAAACCCCAGCCCCAGTCCCAGCCTCAGTCCCAGCCCCAGCCCCAGTCCCAGCCCCAGCCCCAGTCCCTGCCCCGCCCCAGTCCCAGCCCTAGCCCCAGCCCCAGCCCCAGCCCCAGCCCCAGCCCCAGCCCCAGCCCCAGCCCCAGCCCAGCCCCAACCCCAGCCCAGCCCCAGTCCCAGCCCCAGTCCCAGCCCCTGCCCCTGCCCCTGCCCCAGTCCCAGCCCTAGCCCCAGCCCTAGCCCCAGCCCCAGCCCCAGCCCCAGCCCCAGCCCAGCCCCAGCCCTCGCCCCAGCCCCAGCCCCAGCCCCAGCTCAAACCCACTTAGGAGAGCGCAGCCCAGCTCAGCCAACAGCACATTGGCCTGGCAGAGACTACACAGTGCCCAGCAAAACACATGGCACAACACACAATTAACTCTTCAACAGTCTCCACAGTGCATGGGTAACAGTTGCCCATTTCGTTTTAGAGGGGGAAGAAAGAAAGAGAGAGAGATAGGTCGAGAGAAAAGGAAAAGTTGAGATCCCCACAGCTCGGTTAAAACTCTTTACCTACTACAAAAACGTTATTAGCATCCTCGCTAACAGTCCCACAGTCACAGTATAATCACCATTCACTCTGTGCCAGAGTGTTAGCGCTTGTGTGTTAGCGCCTGGGAGACACAGGGCTGGTACAGGACTCTGCTCATTAAAATAAAGTGTTTTTTTTGTCGTTTGTACCATCGCCAAGAGTGTCTAGTCCTTGCGTGGACGCACACAAACCACATTATTTTCTCTTCATCGCTTTCCTCGCAATTAATCTTGCATGGTTTACCACAATACTTCACACTCCCTCTATATCTGAGGAAATGTAGATATGGACGTGTCTAACTAGTATGATATGAAGTGTACAGCAGTTAGAAAGAGGGAGAATCTAGTGCTATCTAGTACTGTGTAGCACCTAGAGGTAGAGGATGGTCTCCCAGGGAGAGTGTGTGTGTGTGGTGTGTGTGTGTGTGTGTGTGTGTGTGTGTGTGTGTGTGTGGTGTGTGTGTGTGTGTAATTAGTCAGTGCTCCTCACATCTGGAGACTCTGGGGAATCATCTTTCTGGGAAGGAGCCTCTCTAAGCCTACTACCACATGCTGCTCCCCCGCACTCAACACACACACACATACATACATGTGCACACAATGCACGTGTGCGCACACACACACATTTGTGCACATACACACATGCATACATACACACACTCACACAAACAAAAGCAAATATGCACACACACACACACACATACAAACACACACACTTTCCAGAAACAAATATACACATGAAAACACCCCACTCCATCAGACACCACAACTCGCATGGGAACCAAAAAAACACACACACACATACACATTCAATATAAACCAAAAACTAATTAACACATGAATACCCAGTAAACAAAAACTAATTTTTCCACTAGGCAAACTTTCAGAACTCTGGTACTGGACATCTTGTTCACCACAAGTATGTTATCAACACTCATAAAAAGTGATTAAACCAATTAATATGTCACTCAGTGTGGAAAATAAAAACCAAGTTCCTGTTGCTAGAGGCTGGGGCTGAGCCACATGCTGTCCTGTTTGACCATGCAGGACATGACTCTCTTTAAATACGCTGTTTTCTTTTATACGCACCTTCCATCCATCACCAGCTCCATCCCCACTGAGAGAGAGGACCCTGGGATAGACAACAGCACACCCCCAGGCCGGCATGAACCATGACCCGCACAGCAGGGGGGAGACACCCCCCTCCAGCTGAACCTTCTTTAAGGAGGGGGAGGGGGGTTCCACACTGACGCACTATCAAACCCCTTCTCTCCAGCCCAGGAACCAGCCTCAGCTGAGAGAGAGGAAGAGGGAGGGAGGGAGGGAGGGAGGGAGGGAGGGAGGGAGGGAGGGAGGGAGGGAGGGAGGGAGGGAGGGAGGGAGGGATGGGGAGGGAGGGAGGGAGGGAAAGAGTGGAGAAACAGGGGGGGGGGTTGAAGGAGAGAGAGGGGAAGAAAAAGAGAGAGTATATGGGGGGGTCACGTGTAGCAGGATGAGAACTCTATACTGGGTATGCATGTTGATGAGGGGATTAGATTCCTTGGAGAGACAAGAGGAGCGTTTGGCCAGGAGTGTGTCAATAATATGAAGCAGCCACAAGTGGACTCCTTCCACCTCCAAACCACGCTTGTTTATCACCAAGGCTCTCGGTCTGACCACACACACACACACACAGGCACGCAACCGACACACACACACACACACACATACGCACGGCACACACAAAGGACACACATGCACACACACACACACACACACCACACACACACACCATCACACACACACACACACACTACAATGCATACACATGACCATGTGCACACACAAACACATGCACACGCACACACACAAAGAAAACTGTAAAAGAATACTGTGTCAGGAACACCGATTTTCTGCATCTTCCTTAGAAACACACATAGCAACCAGAAAACACATAAACACATACAGAACACACGAACATCAGGAGTATACTGTACTCATACACTGTTCAATCCTGCAACATGGAAATCAGAAATATGCCGTCGGTTCCAAAAACAAAAAAGTAGGGGCCATCTTAAGGGAACCGGGCATCATGTGACACGTCATATTTTTCAGACCAATCCGTCAGTCAGTCAATAAATCAATAACATATCCATATCAATCATCCAGGAGGTATATTTCAACAAGTGAATGTGATGTCTTCCCTTCTGGATTACAAGGAAAGTCAATTCAATTGAATAAGATGAAGAGTAAGCAGTATCACTGGAGCTTGTTATGGTTTCTTATTATCGGTTTGTTATTATATTTGATGAACTACATATTCTTGTTTCGTCAGGTGTCCGATGGCTGTAGGAGAACCAGGTTCCTCATCAGCTCCGCTCAGGGAACGGGGTGAGCTCCACCTCGAATATCATCTGATGTCATCTAATCGAATCTCATGTCATCTAATCGAATCTGATGTAATGTGATCCACCATGTAATGGGTCCCAGTTCTGTGTGGTTGAGACAGGTTGAAGGGTGGCGTGGGGGGTTAGCTAAGGTCCTCTAAGAGTTAGGCATGTTTGTCCAGTCTGGTCTGAACTCAGCGCTGTTGTCTCTCGTCCCTCCAGCACTGAGGGGCGGTGAGGAGGATTTGAGAAGGACTAAAGGCTGTGGTTTTAAGATGAGGCCTGGACATGTTCTAGATCTCATACCCCAAATCCTGCTCCCCTAAACTGACTCTCAAAGGGCTTTTTCACAAGCCCTCAGCCCCTGGCCTCACTCCCTGGCCTCACTCCCTGAAACCCTCAGCCCCTGGCCTCACTCCCTGAAGCCCTCAGCCACTGGCCTCACTCCCTGAACCCTCAGCCCACTGGCCTCACTCCCTGAAGCCCTCAGCCACTGGCCTCACTCCCTGAAAGCCCTCAGCCACTGGCTTCACTCCTGAAGCCCTCAGCCACTGGCCTCACTCCCTGAAACCCTCAGCCCCTGGCCTCACTCCCTGAAACCCTCAGCCACTGGCCTCACTCCCTGAAACCCTCAGCCCCTGGCCTCACTCCCTGAAACCCTCAGCCCCTGGCCTCACTCCCTGAAACCCTCAGCACAACATTCTGTTTTCCAATTCTAGTTGTGGCCCAATTTCCTTATTCCTTGTGCCCCCAGTTTACCTCAGCCTGTGATCTGGGTCTACCTAGGGCCATGGTCCTAGTCTGGGTCCTAGTCTGGGTCCTAGTCTGGGTCCTGGTCTGGGCCTGGGTCTGGAGTGGAGCTGCTAGTTGTATTGCATCTGGATCCAATCCTAAGTGTTTGTCGTTGGGAATTGAATCAAATTAAAAAGTGTAATATTTAATGCGACACCAGATGGAAGCTGAGAGGGGGAGAGGCCTGGCGGTCACACTAATATCCTCCTCCAGCAGCCAGGATTCCTGCAGGCACAGCCTGTGGAAATATGTACACACACTCACACGCGTGATACAATATACACTGACACGCACACACACAATACACACACTAACACACACTCACGCACATGTTCACACACATACACACACACACACTCGATACGCCCGCAGAGGATAAACATATACATTTACAGACACACAAATGAACACGCACACACCATAAACAAATATATACTGAGATACACAGACAATACACATTCACACAGACACACACGCATGGACGGACAGACACAGCTCCAAATACACACGCACACACACACACACATACAGATGTGGAAACGGAAGAAGTGCAGTGTGGGAGGCAGGAAGCATGTAACAGGATTACACTGGTTGGAACATACAGCTAGGATTCCTCCATCTAACCTGTCAATCAAACTGCCCTGAGGCAGGACAGACAGGCCTGTATGGACTGACACACACACACACATACACACACACTCACTAACGTTATGCATATCCACGCAATCCGAGTCTCTTTCTCTGCGTGGGCTGTATGTGTAAGAGTGTGTGTGTGTGTGCACGGATGGTGTGAGGTGATGCTTAGGACATCTGTATCTCGGAGGGAGGCAGCCTAGCCTGTGTAACGGCCAGATCCTGTTTCCTGCCTAGAGACTCGGCCCATGTCAGGCCCATCCACATCAAAGATATCTGGGCCTAATAAACGTAAGGTTACACTGTGTGGAGCTGCGGCCTCGGGCTGCTCTCCCCACACGGCCAGTCAACCGACCTGCAGGGACACCGCCGAGCCGGAGCGCAGGGAAGATCAGGAAGCTTCCAGAACACAGCGAGCACCGCACATGACCTGCAGTCACAATATTTCACTTGGAGAGCGGGAGAGCAAGAGTGTGAGAGCAGGGGAACAGCTGGCCGGTGTGTGTACGTGTGTGTGTGTGTGTGTGTGGGTGTGTGGGGGTGTTCTGGGCTTACGGGCCAGGGGGAGAGAGGAGAGTGAAGATCCCAGAAGCAGCATCTTACGTTGGGCTGGGAGGACGCAAAGAACTGGGTCTCATCTGAACATAGACACACTCTACAGTTGGAACTATCATGCGCATTCTGCTATACCATATGAGCATGTTTGGCATGGTTGGCATGGAGTGTGTGATATCCAGATGTTGTGTGTGCATGTGTGTACGAGTTTGGTTTTAGAAGAGAGCTGAAGCTGAATTGTACTGGTTGATGTGTGCACACTCGAAACACACACAGACCACAGTGCTGGCTTACAGTGATGGAGTATTTGTGTGGAGGGCAGATTGTGGATTTTAGCAAGGCGTGTGCCTCTCATGTGATAAATACAAGTGTGTGTGTGTGTGTGTGTGAGTGTGTGTGTGTGTGAGTGTGTGTGTCAGTGCCTGATTAATGTGTCAGAGGATTATATTCAGCTCCACACAGAGGACCACCTTGGGAGAGACATGGGACTGGGCACCACCTGGGACTTACACACACACATACACACACACACTCTCACACATGCACACCCACCCACTCTCTCACTCGCTCTCTCTCTCTCTCTCTCTCTCACACACACCCACCACACACTCCTCCTCTCCTGCATCTCTCTGTGACGCCATGGGTGTTTTTGCTCCGACCCCAAGTGACAGCCCTGCACGTCACAGCTCCCACGCCCCTGTCACCACCTGCTACACACACACCACACACACACACACACACACACACACACACACACACACACCACACACACACCACACACACACACACACACACACTTCATGGAATCAGAATAAGAAACGTATTCATTTAGCAGATGCTTTTATTATAAGCCACCGACAGCACGGGATTTGAACCTGGAAACTCTTGAGCAGTCAAATCCTCTAACCACTGAGCTACACCCTCCCCTTATACAAACGCAGACAGACACACATACAGCCACACGCATACACACATACATACACATGCACACATGCCAACCAGTGGTGCAGGAGTATAGAATATAGGAAATCCAGTATCCGGAGCAGCTTCCCACTCTTGGCCTCATTTGAGACTCTTATAATAAACGACATGTTTTATACCCACTATTAAGTTGCCTGTCATGTCCTAAGAATTGCATTGTTCAGAGTGATCATGTGTTGTCCACTGATAAATCAAACCAGGCGTGTTTCTGGCCAGCATCTCCAAACACAAGCCTGTCTGCTGCCTCCCTCCTCCAGCTCACCCTCCCGGAGCTAGGATCTCGCTTGCCTTCTCCACACACACTTTGAAGATTCTCGTTCTCTGAGCCACTGAACGGAAACCCCAAATGGAGGAGATAACGTGAAGCCTTGTGTCTGACCATGTTGCTTCTGAGGCGTATGCACAGGAAGAACACACACACACACACACAGACAGAAGACAGATGTATTTCCTGGGCCTGTAAGGGAAGCTGGTCAACTCAGACACCCAGAGGAGGCAGAGAGAGAGGGGGAGAGACATAGAGTAAGAGAGAGAGACATAGAGTAAGAGAGAGAGAGAGAAAGAATACAACTGGTCACATGCTCCAGTGAGAGTGACTACTGGTTGAACTGGTGGAAGGTGTCTAAGACTCTTCTGTTGGGGTTGGAGGACTGTGTTAAGCTCCAAGGCTCATTTTAGAAATAGCCTAAAATAATAGGAAAGGTTGATGTGCATGTGTGTGTGTGTGTGCGTGTGTGCGTGTAGGAGTGGGCGGCCAGACTATGACGGCCATGGGTTCTCCTTGTGACAGCTAGAAAAGACCAAGTGACGAGGTGCGAGGGTGTTCGCACACACATACACACGCACGCGCACACACACACACACACACACACACACACACACACACACACACACACACACACACACACACACCACAGGGTTTTCCTCACTTAAACGCCAGGCAGGGGTGTGAAAACATGAGCTTTAGGTGATGGGAAATATTTAACAGTGAGGGTTTTTTCCATTGGCGTGTATTCTTCCCACATACACACACACACACACACACACACACACACACACACACACACACACACTGACAGGTGACCAGGACAGGCTCACACGCCTCAAGGAACACCGTGTGATTCAAAGTCAACAAGGACCTTAATGAAACGAACACACAGACCACGGGAGCACTGGGAGGTAGGAAGCATGGAGAGAACGTTCCAGTCCCTGATTGAGGCCCAGCTGGGGTGATTTACGGCGCTTGAGGATCCCAGTTTAACGGACTCACGTATGGGACTGGGAGACTGGCACTGTCCAGTGGAACACTGCTGAACATGGGTACCACACACACACACACACACACACACACACAAACTTTCCCACTCTGACACTTGTACACACACACGGATACACGCACACACACTCTCCGACACGCACACGATGAGTCAAGATATTGAGTTTCTTGAGCACACCCACACGCATAAAGCTATCAGCAGCTGAAGGACTTGATCACATGGTGAACTGTGATTCAGTGTTGCCACAGTAAGACACCTTGGCCCAGGCTGCCTTATCCATCACCACCTCTAGTCGCTCGGAGTCCTCGACTCGTCTGTCTTCTCCTCCTCACTCCTTCCCTCTCCTCCATCATCCCTCCCTTTCTCACTCGTCCTGGTCTTCTTCCCCTCTCCCTTTACTCCTCTCCTCCTCCTCCTCCTCCTCCTCCTCCTCCTCCTCCTCCTCCTCCTCCTCCTCCTCCTCCTCCTCCTCCTCCTCGTCCTACCACCTCAGTTTCTTCTATCTCACCCCCTCCTCCTCCTCTTCTTCCCTCTCCGTCGCTCTCCCCCGTCTTCCTCCTCTGCCTCGACCTCCTTCCCTCTCCCTCTCCTCCATCTCTCCCTCCCCCCCCATCATCTCCCTCTCCTCCTTTCCCACCCTCTTTTTCACCTTCTCCACTCCTATCCTCCTCCTCCCACTCTCCCCATGTCCCCATGCAGTCATCTAATAGACCCATTAGCTGGATGCCAGCAGACAGACTGGCACTACCCGCTCCTCCCGCCCAGCCTTCTGCTACTTCCTGTTGCTTTGTGACGAATGGAAAGTGACAGGTGTGTGTTTGTGAGGGTGTGGGTATGTGTGGGTGTGTGTGTGTGAGAGTTGTGGGATTGTGTCCATGCCAGCCATAGGTGGGTATTTCCCAGGTTAATGTTTACAGGAGAAGCTGGCTGGGATTGTGGAAGTGGGGTGAGTCACACTGGGTTCCAGTCTGTCACTGACGTGTCATCGAAACTCACTCTGACAACCATGCATGACCATAGGACAGTCCAGACACACACACACACACACACGGCCACACTACATCGGGTGAAGGCCAGAGTCTCTGAGCCCTCATGAATAATGCATTTCTCCACAGTTGCCATCCTTCTAATATCTCTCAGACTTCCTCTCTGCTGTCTCTCCAGCTGTTCAGGTCAGCTCTCTCACTGCTCCGCTCTCCGGTCGCCCTGGAGACACAGCTCTCTCACTGCTCCGCTCTCCGGTCGCCCTGGAGACACAGCTCTCTCACTGCTCTGCTCTGCAGTCTCCCTGGAGACACAGCTCTCTCACTGCTCTGCTCTGCAGTCTCCCTGGAGACACAGCTCTCTCACTGCTCTCCGCTCTCCGGTCGCCCTGGAGACACAGCTCTCTCACTGCTCCGCTCTCCGGTCGCCCTGGAGACACAGCTCTCTCACTGCTCTGCTCTGCAGTCTCCCTGGAGACACAGCTCTCTCACTGCTCTGCTCTGCAGTCTCCCTGGAGACACAGCTCTCTCACTGCTCTGCTCTGCAGTCTCCCTGGAGACACAGCTCTCTCACTGCTCCGCTCTCCGGTCGCCCTGGAGACACAGCTCTCTCACTGCTCTGCTCTGCAGTCTCCCTGGAGACACAGCTCTCTCACTGCTCCGCTCTCCAGTTGCCCTGGAGACACAGCTCTCTCACTGCTCTGCTCTGCAGTCTCCCTGGAGACACAGCTCTCTCACTGCTATGCTCTGCAGTCTCCCTGGAGACACAGCTCTCTCACTGCTCCGCTCTCCAGTTGCCCTGGAGACACAGCTCTCTCACTACTACTCCGCTCTCTGGTTGCCCTGGAGACACAGCTCTCTCACTGCTCTGCTCTGCAGTCTCCCTGGAGACACAGCTCTCTCACTACTCCGCTCTCTGGTCGCCCTGGATACACAGCTCTCTCACTGCTCTCCCTCGCTGGAGCAGATGTCACAATCACTCAATGCGACCAATGTGGCCAAACCACCCCCACCTCCCTTCACAAACCTCCCCTCACAACCCCCCCCCCTCACACACACCCCACCTCAAGGATTGGTGAGTGACCCTTGACCTCTCAAGGTGGTCAAGTGACTGCTGTCTTCAGTCAGTAGGAAGCGGTGAGTGGAGGAAGGAGCTGCGAATGACTTTTTTATTTAGTCTGACCCAGCAAATTCAGACACACACACACACATGTCGACGTTATGTAAAATCACTTAGAAGGATCTTTTTTCAAAGCTCCAACAGGAGCAAAAAAAGAAAGGGAGAGAGAGATGGAGAGGGAGAGAAGGGGCAAGGAGAGAGAGGGAGGAGGAGGTTTGGCGTCTCTGATTGAAAGAATTACTTTTCTTGGAAAGTCTTCAGAACTGCTTTTCTCTCCAGAGTCTCAAACTCCCAACTGTTTTCTTAGTGGATCATTCAGCCAAACACTTCCTCCCAGCAATAACAGTATTAATCGCTGACGTCAGTAAGAATTACATTTGAAAAATAATTGGCGTGAATTGCTCTGGGTGTTGAAAGTTTAGGCTCGCTAAATATGTTGTTCTTTGGCCTGATTTAACAGAACAGTAATAACACCATAAGGAATGCTGGAGAGACACTTTCTTTTTCAGAGGAATTTCGTTGGGTTGCTCAAATGGAGATTTTCTACTTTTTCATAGACAATGGATCTTAATGGAGTCCAACTGTTTTTCAGAGGAGCATACTCCGGAACAATCCTGAAAAAGTTGAACACGACACTGGAGTCGAACCTGCTACGGTTCAACTGGTTGTTCAAGCAACCAATTCAACTTTCTGTTGGCATGTGATTAGTCCTTTTGACATTTTATCTAAACAAAACGTATGACCAAGCTGGTCATAAATGTCTCCAAAAAATCGGGACGTAAAGTCCTTTCAGCATCTGATGGTGACGAACTACAACATCTCGGTGTTATGAATCAACAGGATGAAGAATCGTGTGTGCACTTTACTTCCTGTTTGGTCACTGGTCAATGTTCAGGGGAGGGTGGTGTTCTACGATCAATCACAGAACAGGAACGAGTAAGAGAGACTACGATTGTTGTGCCAGAAACTTTGACGTGAGAAACGTTACGTAAAGAAAAAAGCAATGGGATGCTTTCTTCAATCGGTCACCATCACATGCACACACACACACACACACACACACACACCACACACACACACACACAAACACACATGTACTGTACACACAAACACTCTGCCCATTCTGGCAGTTTGACACTCACCTGCAACTCTGCTCCCTTCCTGTCCCCCTCCCTCCGTCACACACTCCTCTAATCATCCATTGAAAGATATTTCTGTTCTGTTTTCACCGAGTCTAATCTCTCATCTACGCTTCAACCCTAATGCCTAACCACAAATACAGTCTCTCACACAAACAGCTCTTTCAGTCCCCCTTAAACCCTGATCACCACACACCAGTTCCCTTTTCATAGCAACAGATACGCCACAGAACCAGACCTGTCCTATTACCTGACATAGTCTAGGATCCATTTAAACAAATATCAAACAAATCAACAAAGCTCTGTTGCTATGAGTTACTGCTGGTCAAATGAAATAGCTAACTTCAGCACAGTGTCCTAACCTTGAGACATTCCACCTGGGTAATTTGCATGTCGTAAAATCGGATACGTCATATGCCACAGCACCAGAATGTGTTTTTTCTACCAGTGGAACATGATCTATGCTAGGATCAGAGATGCTTGGATCAGAGAACAGCAAAGCATCAAGCTCCACTCCAAACTACTCCTGGCAAAGATGAAAAACTAATAAAAAATGGATGAAAATGGACAAAAAATAAACATGTCTAGAGACCAGTTTATCTCCTACAGTTTCTACCCGTATATCAAACCACCCATTGGCTACAGTGGCTGCCATCTCACCAATGACATTACACCACACTGGTTTGTCAGATGTGCAACATCGCTACACTGAGTAACCAACCAAGCACTGCATAACACAAAAGTAAGATACTGTAAATAAGACTTCACCGTGTTTATCGAAAAATAAGTGCCTTTTTATCACCGTCCTTGTGATAATTGCATTTCGAGAGCACGACAGTGAGTGGGCCAGTAAAAAGGGAGATAAAGAGGAAGAGAGAGGCAGAGGAAAAGAGAGAAACTGAGAGAAGAAATACTTCTCTGAAGGGGCTTCCCTCCTCCACTCGTCCTCCTCCTGCCCCCCCCCACTTCTCTCATGTTCCCAATTAGTCCTGGCCAGGCCGTCATTAAGACATCCCACTAGTAATTACTGCAGAAGGGCACCGCTAAGAAACACTGTTTTACGAGCTGTGACTCTCCATCCATCCACACATCCCTTCATCCCCCCCCCCGCCCCTCCCCCCCTCACACTTTTCCATACGGATCAATGAACATTCTGAGTGAAGTCATCCCGACGATGACACGACCAAACAACCGTCCGTTACCAGAAACACTTGAGAAGGAACAAGAACAATAACAATAAAAAAGACTGCGGCCTTTTTAACTAAGATGGTGAGGGAGTTGTGGAAAAGCTCTGTAGCGACACACTTCAGGATTACTGTGTGGCTGCTCTGAAGCCACTCCACGGCAGTGGAGCGTTCTCTGTTGGGACCAAAATAACAAGCCGCAATGCATGCTGGGACAGAACGCAGAAAGAGGACAGCTACCTTCCTCCACTTTCTACTGAAGAGGCTTCAGACGCTAACTCTAGGAAGGAGATGATGTCATTCTGATCTAACAGACATTGAGGGGGGTGACTAGAGGGGGATGAGGTGTGGATGATGACTACTTACTCATCCACTGAAGATGTGTTGACAGGTCTCCCAGTAGTCAAAGCTTGAGGCACATGTGGATGTGTTCCGCAAAGGGAAGCTTGACCTCCTAGCTGACACCTACACACACACAAACTGTCAAACATCGTTCATTTATTGAATTTTTTTAAAACAAGGTCATCAAAGGAACAAAATAATTTGACAGGAAATGGCGAAAAAGAAAAGCGTTTTCCTCGGTCACAGAACTGCAGGTGGATGCAGCGATGACAGAGGGATAGGGAGAGAGGCAGGATGGGTAACAGGAACACAGCAGAGGAAACACGAGCATCTGTCAGAGGCTGGTCCACTCAGACACCCCCCGTGCCAAAGACTATAGACTGCAGGGACTAGATACGGCAGGGACTATAGACTGCAGGGACTAGAGACCACAGGGACTAGAGACCACAGGGACTAGAGACCACAGGACTAGAGACCACAGGGACTAGAGACCACAGAGACTAGAGACCACAGGGACTAGAGACCACAGGGACTAGAGACCACAGGGACTAGAGACCACAGGGACTAGAGACCACAGAGACTAGAGACCACAGGGACTAGAGACCACAGAGACTAGAGACCACAGGGACTAGAGACCACAGGGACTAGAGACCACAGGACTAGAGACCACAGGGACTAGAGACCACAGGGACTAGAGACCACAGAGACTAGAGACCACAGGGACTAGAGACCACAGAGACTAGAGACCACAGGGACTAGAGACCACAGAGACTAGAGACCACAGGGACTAGAGACCACAGGGACTAGAGACCACAGGGACTAGAGACCACAGGGACTAGAGACCACAGGGACTAGAGACCACAGAGACTAGAGACCACAGGGACTAGAGACCACAGGACTAGAGACCACAGGGACTAGAGACCACAGGGACTAGAGACCACAGGGACTAGAGACCACAGGGACTAGAGACCACAGAGACTAGAGACCACAGGGACTAGAGACCACAGAGACTAAGACCACAGGGACTAGAGACCACAGGGACTAGAGGCCACAGGGACTAGAGACCACAGGGACTAGAGACCACAGGGACTAGACACGGTCATAACACTATATATATCATACCTGGTTTGGTGGACGGTAACAGGAGTGTCTTTGTGAGGCAGTGAGACAATCTTTGTGAGGCAGTGACAGAGACTCTGAGGCAGAGAGAGACTGTGAGTAGAGAGAGAGACTGTGAGGTAGAAAAAGAGACCGTGATGTAGAGAGACTGAGGTAGAGAGAGAGAGATAGAGAGAGAGAGAGAGAGAGAGAGAGAGAGAGAGAGAGAGAGAGAGAGAGAGAGAGAGAGAGAGGATGAGAGAGACTATGACGTAGAGAGAGAGAGACTGTGAGTTAGAGCTATAGAGAGAGAGAGAGAGAGACTGTGAGTAGAGAGAGAGAGAGAGAGCAGACGCTAGCGAGCAGCGCGATAGCAGATAGATCGCGCACAGACTAGCGCGCTCGCTCCTTTTCTGTATCGCGTAGCGCGCGCCCGCGAGGTAGAGAGAGAGTCCAGAGCAGATGCGTGGTGCAGCCCTGCCCAGTCCCCGGGGCCAGCTGGAGCTCTCCCCATACTGCCCAGCAGGACATCACAGAACGCCAGCGCTCATCCAAACCACAGGCCGCCAGCGCTGTGATGAGTCCACCATGTACCGCCTGGTAACACACAGAGACGGCCTGTCTCACACCCCCCACAGCGCAAATGTTAAAAGAAAAAGCTTTTTTGTATTGGGTATAATTGTCGCAGCAGAATGATGGGTCGTTGTGACCCGAAGGCAGCACAAGGGTTAGGATGTGTGCTGACAAACTTCTCCTCACTGCACTGTACGTAAGACTAGATGACAAACCGCTCCTCACTGCACTGTACGTAAGACTAGATGACAAACCGCTCCTCACTGCACCGTACGTAAGACCAGATGACAAACTGCTCCTCACTGCACTGTACGTAAGACTAGATGACAAACCGCTCCTCACTGCACTGTACGTAAGACTAGATGACAAACCGCTCCTCACTGCACCGTACGTAAGACCAGATGACAAACTGCTCCTCACTGCACTGTACGTAAGACCAGATGACAAACTGCTCCTCACTGCACTGTACGTAAGACCAGATGACAAAACCGCTCCTCACTGCACTGTACGTAAGACCAGATGACAAACCGCTCCTCACTGCACTGTACGTAAGACCAGATGACAAACCGCTCCTCACTGCACTGTACGTAAGACCAGATGACAAACCGCTCCTCACTGCACTGTACGTAAGACCAGATGACAAACCGCTCCTCACTGCACTGTATGTAAGACCAGATGACAAACCGCTCCTCACTGCACTGTACGTAAGACCAGATGACAAACCGCTCCTCACTGCACTGTACGTAAGACCAGATGACAAACCGCTCCTCACTGCACTGTACGTAAGACCAGATGACAAACCGCTCCTCACTGCACTGTACGTAAGACCAGATGACAAACCGCTCCTCACTGCACTGTACGTAAGACCAGATGACAAACCGCTCCACACTGCACTGTACGTAAGACCAGATGACAAACCGCTCCTCACTGCACTGTACGTAAGACCAGATGACAAACCGCTCCTCACTGCACTGTACGTAAGACCAGATGGAAACTCCACAGGACAGGATGAGGAAAGATCAGCCACACAGCCGGTCCTCCTTCTCCGTTGCCTTCTCCTCATCCTCCCCTCCCCTTCCTCCTGATCCCCCTCCTCCTCTGCCTCCTTCTCTTCCTGCCTCTCCTCTTCCTCCACCACCTCCTTCTCCTCCTGCCTCTCCTCTTCCTCCACCTCCTCCTTCTGCTTCCACACTTCCTCCTGCTCCACCTCTTCCTCCTCCTCCTTCTCGTACTCCTCTACTCCCTCCTCCTCCTAGATCTGATCATGTCTTCGGCATTTCCGAAGCCTCCTGACATTTGAGGGTCAAATGTCCTCAGTGTAAGAATACAAGTCTCTCTCTTTCTTTCTGTCTCACTCTAGCATGTTCGGGGTGAAATGGTTCACTGCTCTGTGGGTATTTACAAAGTCGTTTCACAAAGCCAGTAAAGCTATCTGAAGACCAGCGGGGGTGACGTTCACAAACCTGGCAACGCACTCCAGACACACACACACACACGCACACAGACAGAAACACACACATTAAGATACATACATCCAGGCCATAACTAGAGCCCCTCTCCAGTGAATTTGAAGAGAGAGTGAGAGAGAGAGAGGGTAAGAGAAGGAAAGAGAGAGAGGACATTCTGTTTTATCTCTCTATGTTTTCCTCGCTCTCCCTTATCCATTTTCCTTGGTCCCTCTCTCCCATAATCCCCCTCTCCTCCTCTTTCAGCGGTGTGGCCCAGTAAAACGTCAGGTGTCTCGGTCCTGGGACTCAGGATCCAAGGTGTTCTGCGGGCCAGCGGTTTAAGGAGAACCTCAGATATATTTTTGTGGTTTTGGTCGGGGGGAGTGTTTAGCCTCGTTGCCACGGTTGCAGGCCCTCTGAGGCTGTTATGGGGCTTCTATGTGAACATTAGAGCTGTTTGTGGTGGCACAGCCTCTCTCTCTTTCTCTCTCTCACTCTCTTTCTCTCTCTCACTCTCTCTTTCTCTCTCTCTCTCTTTCTCGCTCTTTCTCTTTCTGTCTCTTTCTCTCTCCCCTTTCTTATTATCCGTCTTTTTCTTAGTCTACCCTCTAGATTTTTCTCGTTCTCCTTTCTCTCCGTTTATCTCTCACCCCATCTCTCTCTCTCTCTCTTTCTCTTTCTAGCTGTCGTACGTGCAGACAGCTCTTCCAAATTACTGATCGCTAGAGCCAAACCCTTGTGCTTGAGTAGAGTATGCAAACGCTCATGCCTACACACACACACACACACACACACACACACACACACGCAGACACACACACGCAGACACGGCCAGGTAGGTGAGTGAGTGACACATCTGTCATTGTTCTCGTCGATGGAGCATTGAGGAAGTGACTTCCTGCCGCGAGCACCAGACCGCTGTCTGACCGCTGTTCCTCCCCGCCGCGCGCGTCTCAGCCCAGAACCGGCTCGGCTGCATAGTCTTCATCCGTCCAATGACAGAGCGTCTGTCAGCACCCTGGCACACAGACGTGCAGAGCAGCTGTCAATCACTCAACGACACCCGCCCACTTGTCTTATTACGGCAGAGACAGGAAGAGAGAGTGAAGGATAGGTGGGAGGTGAGTGTGTGTGTATGCATATGCATGCCGGGGTTCAATGCTTCACTGTTGTTTGTGTATCTGTCTGTCTGTGTGTGTGTGTGTGTGTGAGAGAGAGATAGAGAGAGATAGAGAGAGAGAGAGAGAGAGAGAGAGATACTACACTACTGCATAACTACACTACTGCACATTTCAGAGGTTCCAGGATGTAGGAATGTGGTGGGAAAAGCTGTCTGACAAGAAGGGGTCTTTATGCAACACACACACATAAACACACACACATGTAAACACACACACACAAACGCCAATTAAAACACACACACACAGACACACAGACACACTCTCCACATGGTCCTCTACCCTCATATCTTCTACACTGACCACACTGTTTACACACGCCCACTCCGTTTACCTGTTGCCCCGGCAACCCGGGAATCCACATGATTCTTTATCCGTAGTAAAACGACCATCAATCACCTCTCTGGCTTCTTAATAGAGCAGTAATATAATGTTAGTATTCCAGCACCCTCACAGCCCCGCGGGCCACTCACTATCACTCATAAAAATGGCCGACAGGCGGGCAAGGTCAGAAATATGACGAGTCACCCTGCCAGCTCCTCATTCCAGAGCTGCTCTCCCAGCTCAAATAAACAGCCTTTAGCATGTCCAACACAGCACACCACATTCCCTGCTCTCACCGCACTGGTGTGTTTGTTTGGCTAGCGCGCGAGGCCACGGCTAACACAAACACGCAGGGCCCAGAATGCTTCGTGTGATGTCGGAGATTAATGCAGCGTAAATATGACAGATAAATATGTCAAGCCGAGGCCCCGGTCTCCTGCCATCCAGCGCTCACAACGTCAACGTATATGTGTGAGAGAGAGGGAGAGAGTGTGTGTGTGTGTGTGTGTGTGTGCGTGCGCGCTGCTATGAAGGAGTGAGTGTGTGTCTACGTGTGTGTTTGTGTAGGTACGAAAGAGTATGTGTGTGCGTGTGTGTGTGTGTGTTTTTGTGCACGCCGGACCCTGGGGGGGGTCTGCCGTTGGACCGGCTTGAGGCGGACGCCACAACGCAAAGCTTTACGGGACGCGGCCCGTTTCCACGACAACATCCCCAGCGTCGTTCCCAGGGGGCTAGACAGACGGGCGACCGACAGGAAGCATGTCGCCAAAACCTCAGCAAGCCGCCATCTTTCAATAGGCCTTCTTCATCCAGCACAGACACACTGAGGGGCTTACAGTAGCAGAAACACCACAACACACACACACAACTGTCTCACACACACACACAGACAAAAACACATATGCACATGCGCACACACATGCATAAACACCCACACACACACACAAACACTCCCACACTTCTTACCAAACACACACACAAACACACATTCAGTCTGTAATGTGCTCTCACAGAGATTATGAGTGTCGTGGGGACAGCTGAGATGAAAGCCAGATCCCGGCGGAGAGACTCCGCTCTGGCTGCCTGACCTCCAGAGCACAGAGCCCCCAAAGCATTGTGGGTAGGGTACAATGGAGGGGGTGAGTCTGTCTGAGAGGGGTCAAGGAGGCAGCAACACTGGTGTCACACACACACACACAGACACATGCAGACAGACACATGCAGACAGACACATGCAGACACATTCACACACACAGACACGTGCACGCTCATACAGACACACACACCTCTCATGCCCCCTGAGACCCCCTGTGGCCTGATCGTCTGTTTGAAGTGGGCAGCAACAATAGGGTACTGTAGGACTGATCTGAGAGCAGCCTGCAGGGAGGAGCTGGGTAATACCCCATCACAGGTTAGTCTGCAGTCTGTCTGTTCTGTGTGTGTGTGTATGTGTGTGTGTGTGTGTGTGCGTATGTTTGTGAGTCAGGAAGTTTGTGTGTCAGTGTTTGTGTGTGATTGTACGGAGTGTGCGAGTGCATATCTCCCCGTTTACACACACATAAACACACATATACATGCCCTAACCTGTAGCAACCAATAGGAGTGTTTGTCACGTAGGCTTGTCTGTAGAGACAGCTCAAGTCCCAACCAGCCTGGGAAGATGGTTGGAGCCTGAGAAAGACACACCAAGGGTGGTCTGCCACCTTGCCCACCCACCCTGCCCACCACGCCCACCCTGCCCTCCACGCCCAGCCACCCTGCCCTCCACGCCCAGCCCACCCTGCCCTCCACGCACACACTGCCCTCCACACCCAGCCACCCTGCCCTCCACACCCACCCTGTCCCCCACACCCCACCCTGCCCCCACAACCCACCACCCTGCCCTCCACGCCCAGCCACCCAGCCACCCTGCCCTCCACGCCCAGCCACCCTGCCCTCCACGCCCAGCCACCCTGCCCTCCACGCCCAGCCACCCTGCCCTCCACGCCCAGCCACCCTGCCCTCCACGCACACACTGCCCTCCACACCCACCCTGCCCCCCACAACCCACCAGCCTGTCCTCCACAACCCACCAGCCTGTCCTCCACAACCCACCAGCCTGTCCTCCACAACCCACCAGCCTGTCCTCCACAACCCACCAGCCTGTCCTCCACAACCTACCAGCCTGTCCTCCACAACCCACCAGCCTGTCCTCCACAACCCACCAGCCTGTCCTCCACAACCCACCAGCCTGTCCTCCACAACCTACCAGCCTGTCCTCCACAACCCACCAGCCTGTCCTCCACAACCCACCAGCCTGTCCTCCACAACCCACCAGCCTGTCCTCCACAACCTACCAGCCTGTCCTCCACAACCCACCAGCCTGTCCTCCACAACCCACCAGCCTGTCCTCCACAACCCACCAGCCTGTCCTCCACAACCTACCAGCCTGTCCTCCACAACCTACCAGCCTGTCCTCCACAACCTACCAGCCTGTCCTCCACAACCTACCAGCCTGTCCTCCACAACCTACCAGCCTGTCCTCCACAACCCACCAGCCTGTCCTCCACAACCTACCAGCCTGTCCTCCACAACCTACCAGCCTGTCCTCCACAACCCACCAGCCTGTCCTCCACAACCTACCAGGCTGTCCTCCACAACCTACCAGCCTGTCCTCCACAACCTACCAGCCTGTCCTCCACAACCCACCAGCCTGTCCTCCACAACCTACCAGCCTGTCCTCCACAACCTACCAGCCTGTCCTCCACAACCTACCAGCCTGTCCTCCACAACCTACCAGCCTGTCCTCCACAACCCACCAGCCTGTCCTCCACAACCTACCAGCCTGTCCTCCACAACCTACCAGCCTGTCCTCCACAACCCACCAGCCTGTCCTCCACAACCTACCAGGCTGTCCTCCACAACCTACCAGGCTGTCCTCCACAACCTACCAGCCTGTCCTCCACAACCTACCAGGCTCTCACAGGCCCTGGTCTGGTTTACATCCTGCTGGAGATTCAAGACCAAAGTCCCCACACGTCAGCAGTTACAACATCAGCCTGGAAGTAATGGGATTCAGGTGCCTACCATGATCACTATATCTTACATGGCACTCAATGGAAAACAGTAGTGGAGAGAGAGGGGGGAAAGAGTGAGAGACACAGGGAGAGAGAGAGAGGACAGAGAAAGAGGCAGAGAGCCAGAGAAAGACCGGAAAAGAGAAAGAGAGACAGAGTGACAGAGCGAGAGAGAGAGAGATGGATGTCTTCCCCCATCTTGTTGGCGTGCTCTGTGGGAAAGGTGTGTCACGGAGCCCCCAGACCCCCTTTTTCCTCCTCTCCTCCTTTTCCCTCCATCCCTTGTTCCCCCTGTACTGACGTCAAACACTAAAGCTCCTTCCAAGCTCCCAGCCTGAAAACGACAGTGTTAAAGAGCTAAGTCACTGTAGGTCAACACACACACACACACACACACACTCTCTCTCTCTCTCTCACACACACACACACACACACACGAGCAGTCGTGACGCCAAAGCCCCCCTCCTTAACCTGTTGTGTAACACCAGTGGATATACTGACGGTCTATTTTTAGACCCCTTTTGGCAGAGCCGCCGGGTTACACAATATGAACGCACCCGAAGGATCACACAAAAAGGTCCACTCTAAAATTAGAACCAAACACACAATACCCTGGACCCTGGAAAGTTGTTTTCCTACTGCACGGAAATGACAGCCAGCCCTGCCAGTGTGATGCAGCTCCTGACCAGTGGAACAGGCAGTCCTGTTACAGTCCTGGGGTCTCACACACGCACACGGCAGGCTGTTCTGGGGGTCCGGTAGGACATGGAGATATGAAGAGGAAGCCAGGCTGTGTGTCCTCCAGGAGGGAGTGCTGCTCTCTGTCTCCTCTCTCCAGCCAGGCTGTGTGTCCTCCAGGAGGGAGTGCTGCTCTCTGTCTCCTCTCTCCAGCCAGGCTGTGTGTCCTCCAGGAGGGAGTGCTGCTCTCTGTCTCCTCTCTCCAGCCAGGCTGTGTGTCCTCCAGGAGGGAGTGCTGCTCTCTGTCTCCTCTCTCCAGCCAGGCTGTGTGTCCTCCAGGAGGGAGTGCTGCTCTCTGTCTCCTCTCTCCAGCCAGGCTGTGTGTCCTCCAGGAGGGAGTGCTGCTCTCTGTCTCCTCTCTCCAGCCAGGCTGTGTGTCCTCCAGGAGGGAGTGCTGCTCTCTGTCTCCTCTCTCCAGCCAGGCTGTGTGTCCTCCAGGAGGGAGTGCTGCTCTCTGTCTCCTCTCTCCAGCCAGGCTGTGTGTCCTCCAGGAGGGAGTGCTGCTCTCTGTCTCCTCTCTCCAGCCAGGCTGTGTGTCCTCCAGGAGGGAGTGCTGCTCTCTGTCTACTCTCTCCAGCCAGGCTGTGTGTCCTCCAGGAGGGAGTGCTGCTCTCTGTCTCCTCTCTCCAGCCAGGCTGTGTGTCCTCCAGGAGGGAGTGCTGCTCTCTGTCTCCTCTCTCCAGCCAGGCTGTGTGTCCTCCAGGAGGGAGTGCTGCTCTCTGTCTCCTCTCTCCAGCCAGGCTGTGTGTCCTCCAGGAGGGAGTGCTGCTCTCTGTCTCCTCTCTCCAGCCAGGCTGTGTGTCCTCCAGGAGGGAGTGCTGCTCTCTGTCTCCTCTCTCCAGCCAGGCTGTGTGTCCTCCAGGAGGGAGTGCTGCTCTCTGTCTCCTCTCTCCAGCCAGGCTGTGTGTCCTCCAGGAGGGAGTGCTGCTCTCTGTCTCCTCTCTCCAGCCAGGCTGTGTGTCCTCCAGGAGGGAGTGCTGCTCTCTGTCTCCTCTCTCCATCTCCCAGAGAGACAGGAGATGGATGGACAGAACATAACAGAGGAGAGGTCAGAGAGACCTGTCTCTGTACCCAAACAGAGATGGAGAGACATCTCTGAGACATCTCTCTGTCTCAGAAAAAAACATATTTCTGTGTCTCTCTAACATTATCAGTATCTCTGTCTCTCTCGTTGTCTCTCTCTCTCTCCCATCCGTTCTCTCGTCCCGTAATCCCTCCGTTCCAGATCTCTCCTCTCTCCTGTGTAAAAACGGGTTCACATGAAAGATAACTAGTTCTCAGCTCTACGGTTTTGATGAATTCATGCTTGGAACGAGAGAGAACGAGAGTGGAGGAGGAAGGCAGGAGGGAGAGGGTGAGAACTTGACAACTGCATACTAAGATCATCTGAATCTCTATACCTGTATGCAGCCCGGTTGACAGAATGGAGAGTTACATGGGCTGGCAAGTACATGCGTGGCCTTGATAGACCTCCAAGTTGGATAATAAACAGCCCTTCCACCTCCCTCTACATCTCTCTCTCGCTTTCTATCTGCCTCTAACCTTCTCTCACCCTCCTTATCTCTCTCTCTACCTCCCTCTAGCCTTCTCTCACCCTCCTTATCTCTCTCTCTCTCACCCTCCCTCTCTCTCTCCCTCTCTCAGCCCCCACGCTCTGTCTTCCTCTACCCCCTCTCTCCCTCTGTCCTAACATGCTCAGTGTGCTTAGTGGGAAGCCTCTGGCCCACATCATAAACCCAGGAACATTACATCTGTCAGACGGCACAGGAACATAAACATCTATTTATCTCCACTTAGGGGGCTGGAACATTCCACTATATCACTCTCCATCATCTGACGCAAACACGTACACACTCACATAAACCAGCACACATACACACACTCACATACACATGTGGAAGGACACACCCTTAATGGAGGTGTCATTAGATGGTTATCTACAGACATTATGCCAGTCGCGAATCAGGGAGCTCCTGTATCAGAGAGTCTCCAGAGAACAGGGTTCTGGGATCCGAACGCACAGACCCACATCCAGCGTGGAGGCAGGTAGCTGCACAGGCCTACGGTGTTTCTAGCTGAGCCTTACACACATACACACAAACACCCCCGCACACACAGAAAATCAGACTTGTTCTGAGTGCTACCCACTCGTACCACACTCCCCACTGCCTGGTTGTCCACTGTGACAGGAGATGTGTTCAGGAGATGTCTAAAGGTGAGGGTCTTCTCTTTGCAAGGCGGGGCAGGGCGCTGGGAGGAGGCGAAAGGCCTCGCGGTCATAACGATCTGGCTTTGAGTCCAAAAAGACATACGCACACAGACACACACACTCTGACGGGACCAGGATTTCGATACGTCTGCAGAACGTTTCACTTGTTTCAAACGTATAACCCTTGTAACGACCCACCGTTTTGCTGCCACAACTTTAGCCAATATAAAAACAAATAAAAACAATTTTCTTTTAACCATCGGGCTGTGGTGGGTGTGAGACAGCCCGATGGTTAAAAGAAAATGCTTCACTTTATTTTTGTATGAGGTTAAGTTGTCGCAACACTTGGGGGGGGTCACAATGACCCGAAGATAACACAAGGGTTAAAGCGGTTTAAGAGTGCTAAGAAATACAGAAATGTGCAAAATGCAGATTATTTTAACATTCTGCCCCTAAGCCATAAACTGCAGGAGAGTGTAAAGGAATGTTGGACTATGCTGCACACACACACACACACACACACACACACACTTCAGCTGATACACACTTTCACTGTTCCAAAAACGGCTCTAACAGGGGCCAGTACCATGAAAAATGATAATACTATTCAACACACACACACACACCCACACACACACACACACACTGCAGCAACCAGGGAATCTTATGAGTGGGATCTGAACGATGCCCTGGTGAGTATGAGTTTGCATATGTTGGCTTCTGTACTGTATGGGGCAGAAAGAAAGAGAGAGAGAGAGAGAGAGAGAGTCAGGGAAAGATACAGAAAGTGAGGTTGAGAAATACAGAGACAGACAGAGAAAGGGAGACGGAGAGAAAGAGAAAAGGAGATGAAAGAGGTAGAGGAAGAGAGAGAGAGAGAGAGAGCGGGGAAAGTCTAGCAGAGGCCAAGCAGCCCACTCGGTCCCCTACGCAGCGGAGACAGTCTCTGTGTCTGGAAGTGGAAAGAGAGGGAGAGGGCAAGCCGAGAGGGTTCTTTTAATGTTTGTTTTTCTAGCACTTTCTGTTTTTCTTTTCCACCCTCTCTGTTCTTTCTCTCTTTACGCAACGTAACGAGCTCCATCCATCCCAATTAGAAGGTGTCGCTGCTTGATGAGTGTGTGAGCAGGCGCGTGTGTGTGTGTGTTGTGGGTGTGGGGCTAAGGATGTATGTTGATCATCAGAGGCTGTTGTTTGTGATGTTCATGGATGTGCTTTTAACTTGGTCCCTCTCTCTCTCTCTCTCTCCATCACACACACACAGGCTGCTGGGGGTGCTTGTGTTTTTGTGAGGAAGAAAGGGTTAATTACCAAGCACTCTTCAATCAGGCCCGTCCTAGCTCCACCCCTCTCTGTTCTTTTCCCTGTGGGGGATGGATGGAGGGTGAGATGGAGGAGAGGCGTGGGGGGGAGGTGGGGGTTCACTCAATGGGGACCAGCTGTAGGGTGCTGGACAAAGGCCAGGGAACGTTCTGGACGGATCGAGAGAAGAGCACAGACCCCAGGGGAGGAGAGAGAGGAGGAGGTGAGAGAGGAGAGACGAGGGAAGAGGAGTGATGAGAAGTGAGGAGGAGAGGAGAAGAGGGTGAGAATGAGAGGAGAGGAGAGAGTGATGAGAGGACAGGTGAGAGGAGAAGAGAACAGGGTGGATGACAAGGGGTAGGGGAGGGGTCAATTGAGGGATCACATGGGAGGAGTATGAGGGGAAGAGATGGACAGATGTCATAGGCAGGAGAGAGAGGTTGTAAATGGAGCGGTCCTCATGAAAAGGAAGAGAGAGGGATGAACCGTGAAAGGTCATGAAAAAGAGAGAACAATTGTCAACAGCAACAGAGGGTAAAGTTATTTACTGAGCTAACCATTGATAAAGCCTGAGGGAGGAGACATTGTGGCAACACGTTAGGAGTGAAGGATTGTGGGAAGCCGGGGTGACACCGCAGAACAACCTTACATAAACAACCCCTCCTACTCCACCTCCCATACCTTCAGATTCTCCTCTGTCCCCTCTACAAAGGGAGAGCTAGTTCAAACATGAAGCGTTGCTGCCACCCAGTGGCCAAAGTGAGGATAACAGCTGCGCCGTCGTCTCCCCTGGGCCATACTGGATGATCATTCGACAAACTCTTGGTGTATTTTGCGTGAGTGAACCGCAAGTCTAAAACTCAAATTGCCCTTAAGTTTGCATGAAGTGGCCATCCTGCCAAGTCCTTTAGATGGACTTGAAGAACAATCCTTTTTCACCATCTGCCGTTACTTTGAAAGCTCAACCACAATCAAATATATCTGTAATCTCAAGGGAATCATCAACCATACTTTTTGGTGTGGATAATTAGCGCTCGTGCTACCTCGCTATGCCCGTGGGGGTGTAACAGGCTACAAGTTCATCACAGGTGCACTGGTCCTTTTCAATCAGGCGATGGCAGCAAAGCCTCGCTTTAAACATTGACACCCAGGAACATAATCAAAACAATTAAGTGCTGTGTGCTTTCTGTGCAAAGCAGTACCCCACCCTCACCCCAAACTCCCAGAGATGTAAAAACCCTGCACCAGACTCAAGAGCTCCGGTGACTGGTCCCACAAAGCTAACCTGGAAGCTAACGTTAGCAATGGCTGTGTGTCTGGGGTCACTGGCCTGTGTCAGTGAGGGTGAAGCTCCTGCAGCCCTAGCAGAGGCACTGACACTGGGTGTAGAGAAGGGCAGAAAGGCACTGACACTGGGTGTAGAGAGGAGGGCAGAGAGGCACTGACACTGGGTGTAGAGAGGAGGGCAGAGAGGCACTGACACTGGGTGTAGAGAGGAGGGCAGAGAGGCACTGACACTGGGTGTAGAGAGGAGGGCAAAAGGCACTGACACTGGGTGTAGAGAGGAGGGCAAAAGGCAGACACTGGGTAGAGGGAGGGCAAAAGGCACTGACACTGGGTGTAGAGAGGAGGGCAGAGAGGCACTGACACTGGGTGTAGAGAGGAGGGCAGAGAGGCACTGACACTGGGTGTAGAGAGGAGGGCAGAGAGGCACTGACACTGGGTGTAGAGAGGAGGGCAGAGAGGCACTGACACTGGGTGTAGAGAGGAGGGCAGAGAGGCACTGACACTGGGTGTAGAGAGGAGGGCAGGGAGGCACTGACACTGGGTGTAGAGAGAGGGCAGAAAGGCACTGACACTGGGGGTAGAGAGGAGGGCAGAGAGGCACTGACACTGGGGGTAGAGAGGAGGGCAGGGAGGCACTGACACTGGGTGAGAGAGGGGCAGAGAGGCACTGACACTGGGTGTAGAGAAGAGGGCAGAAAGGCACTGACACTGGGGGTAGTGAGGAGGGCAGGGGAGCACAGAGGGGCTGAGCTAGTTGAACAGCTAAATGTTAATGCTGTCTTTGCTCTCATGTACTAAACATGCAACTTGCAAATTGAACATAAATCTTTAGTACCATTGCTCCACGTTAATGCCCATTTATGTGGAGCATTTAGGAAAACCTCAAATAGGAAAACACGATGGAAAAGCATAAGTAACAAGTCTGTAGAACAGTTTACTGAAAACAAATGTGCAAATAAAACTGAAATATATATACAAAATACAAAAGTACAACCTATATACCTAAGGTATAAGGGGTCGAGTCCAGGGGCAGGGGAAATGGGTCTAGTCCAGGGGGGGAGGAACTGGGTCACGCCGGCCACTCAACGCCTGCACTAGCTGGCCCAGTGTACCAAGGAAAGCTTGATTAAAGGCTGCAGTTTCTGCATTTTCCTCCCTCCTCAAGGCTGCTTCCAGCTCCCTTGCGTGCACCGCATCATCGAGAGCCATCTGTAAATTCCGCTCCTGCTGTGCCCGGTTCAGTTCCTGCTGCTCCACATCTGCCGCCAGCATCTCCCTCAAGACAGTCAGGTGTTCATCTTCCCGATGTCGTTTCCTCCTGCCTGGATAATAGTTTGGGTTTAATTAATCAAAGTAAAAAGTCATTTTGCTATGTTATTACAATCCCAGGTATTTGCCATGTCTACCTGTGAATACACGCTGCGATGTCATGTTGGCGGTGGAGGTTTCCGGTGCCGGTGACGCCAGTACCGGTGATGCCGGTGATGCCGCTGCAGCCGGTGCCAACGGGGCGTCATCGGAGTTCTCTTCGCTTATCGAAACGTCTTCTACAAGATTATGCAAATTAATTGTTAATTACACAAACTACTGCAAAACACACCACGATATAGCAACACCAACTGGAAAATTGGACGTAAACATACACGTTGCACAACAAGCACTAGCTTATATTTTCATATTTTGTGCTGCCATAGAGTAGGCTAAGTCTAGGCGTGTATATTTAAATATGCAGTATATCTAATGCATGTTGCTATGCATGTATATTTTGCACAAATTAAAAGGAACAACAAAAAGTACCATCCTTCAGTGACTCCAACAAATCCGTGGACAAATCGAGACCGTCTTCCTTCCCAGTTCCATTGATCGCAGGTTTATGACCATATATTGCGTCCATCTGGTCGAACCACTTCCAACTCCTTCTGTGCGAACCACTCCCGCTGTTCTGGTCCTTGATAGTCCTATAGTCACTTTTAAGTTTTTTTAACTTTTCCCTACACTGTTGGAATGTCCTTAGGTATCCGTGTGTGGCCAACAATGCAGACACTTCCTGGTAGACCTTCTCCTTCCGAGTTTCCCCCATCCAGTTTTCGCTGGATCCTTTCGTCGGCCACCAAACAGAGGAACGTCTGCACCTCCTCAATTAACCACCGCGTGGTTTTGAGGGGTTCCATCTATTCAAATTATCCACAACATTAAAAAAAAATTGCGGCCACTATAGTAGCTTGTTTATTAAAAAATGGCGGGGTTGTGCCATTGATAGTATTCGTGCAGGATTCCCCCCATGTCGTTCAATAATGACGTAATGACGCAATGACGACATTCTCTGGCCAATCAGTCCGCAGTATTTTTACTACCCACTGGTATCGCCTCAGCTTGCTTCGAACCTCGACACCAAAAAGTGTCAGGTTGGTTAGTAAGGGTGTGCGATGTTGATATAATGTGATATATTGTGTATCACCCTCTGTAACTTCTGTGTTCATGTACATACTCTTTGCATGTTAGGGGAGGGGGTACACATTATAAGTGATAAAGGTGTATCCCCTCTGTAACTTTGCAAGAAAAGAGCAGACATCTCCATATTATCTCAGGTTGTTCATTGTGATCAAAAGAACAGAAAATAACACACATGATGGCAGGACAGACACTTTGCATGTTAGGGGAGGGGGTACACATTCTATCAGGTGAAAAAAACGGCCTGAATGTGTATCCCCTGATTCCCCTCTGCAACTTTTGATAGAAAAGAGCAAATAAACATGTTTATGCAGATAAAGTAGTCCCTTGTTACTATGGAAAACCCTGTAGAGTCTTCCACGTCGCTATCTGTTCCATTTAAGGGGTGAATTTGAAGTGCTTCTCTGAGTGCACGCACACTCCCACGGCCAGGGGATGCAAACCCTGGCGGGAATAGTGCCTTGGCACGACACCGGCAACAACTCCCAGCATAGCAGGGGAGGTGGGGGAGGAGCAAAGTGAGCTGGAGCGAAGTGAGAGGAGTGGTGTTTGCACTACCACTATAAGGGAGTTGTGTACTGAATGAAACTTAAGTACCGATCTCATCACGCCAGTATCAACAATACTGATACCAACGTAGTATCGATACTACCATACTTTAGATCACCCCTAGTTACTAGTGCCAGGTTTGCCACATGTCAAATTTAAAAGGCAAGCATAGTGCAATCGAGCCGCTCCCATGCAATGGAATAGCGCCGATATTTATGTCACAACAGTCTCCGTGTGTGTGTGTGTGTGTGTGTGAGAGAGAGAGCAAGAGAGAGAGAAAGTGTTGGAGTAAGTTATAGAAGTGGTCTTATATTGCTTCCAAAGCTCCAGATTTGAACATGGGACTCCGCCAATTCATGATAACCAGACAGATTCATTTTCCCCTTCTCTTTCCCCCCTTTGAACACTTTCCCTCTTTCTTTCAGGCAAACTTTAGACGTCCACATGAATAACTGTTTCACTTTCATTCTCACATAAAACATGCCCTGAAACACACTCACATAGCTACAGTAGCCCTATTGTGTTTTTGAGACTATTAAAGAAGGGTCTCCCTCCACTCTCTCTCTCTCTCTCTCCTCTCTCTCCCTCTCTCTCCCTCTCTCTCCCTCTCTCTCCCATCTCTCTCCCTCTCTCTCCCTCTGTCTCCCTCTCTCTCCCTCTCTCTCCCTCTCTCTCCCTCCACTCTCTCTCTCTCCGTGTGTGTGCATGCATGTGGAGCATCAGCCCTGATGCTCAGCCCACGCTCGGCCCAGGTCGGAGCGTCTGACATGACGTGAGCACCACAGGCACGTGCCACTGTGTGCGTCTCTCTTCGGTCCTCGCTATGGCAACTGCTAAATGACTCGATGTAAACCACCTGTGTGTTTCCTTTTTCCAGCATTGGGCCTCGATGGAACACGAGCCACATCTCTGATCACACAGGGTATCGCCACTCCCTCGGGAAAACACATTCACATTGTACAGACGTACACACGGGAGGAGTACACAGACAGAAAGTCACACGGATACACACACACCTCCGGAGGTAACGCCATTGTACTGTGTATGCAAACATGGTTTATTGCATTTCTCTTTAAAATCGCCAATGGAAACCTTCCTATGAAATAGGTGCTTGGTACAGAACACCGGAATAAAGGACAGTACCATAACGTAGACACAAGTTACAGTAGACAATCAAGTTACATCGAGCAGTATTCTGACTGCAAATATCCCAAACGATTCAAAACTTCATTTGACCTTGTTTTGTCCTCTTAACGTCATGAGTGTAAGTTGTGCTTCAGAGAAACAAACAATAGGAATGTTATCATTTTCTTCATTTAAGAGATATACACACACACACACCATACCAACCCCCCTACACAGTAATGTATACACAGAGAGAGCCCTTTAGGAAGTTAGCCCGAAGCAGAAAGAATGCATGCATTATCTGCATGACCCACCAGGGAGGGAAACGTCACTGAATCATGTGCTCGTTCAAAGGGAGGTATTATCAAAACATCTACCCATCTCATATCAGCTTCAGCCAAATAAATAATTGCAATATAAGCCGAGAATGCATCCATCCAAACAATACAACTAGTCACAAATTCAGCTGCTGATTTGGGATCCCGTTCCTCTTCCTGCTTCAGTTACAATCGACCAGCCTTTACAACACGGCATCTGAGGTGCAACTGAGACAGTGGGGGCCGACGGCCGGAGCCAACATGGCACCTTGAGACCCCGAGGACGGACATGGTGAGAAACATCCCTCGTCAATTAGTCATCCATCCAATTAGAATCAATAGTCAATTATGCATTTGCCCAATCACAATCACGTGACCGTGGTCTCAGTGCCACCAAATTCATTCATTCATTCATCACTTCACTGTAGACATCACCCATCAAGTATCATCACACTGAATTATGAGGATTGCAAACGTGTTCTCCACATTTTAAGAGAAGCCAAATAAACATCTGAGCTACATGAACATCTAATCATAGGATCAACAACAAGTGAGCTACTGATGGAGACAGGAAGTCAAAAAACTGACAGCCGAAAACAAGAGGAAGAGATGGAGACAGATGGAGGTGCAGATTGAACCAGAGGGGGAGAGAGAGAGAGACAGAGAGGGAGACATAGAGGGAGACAGAGAGAGAGACAGAGAGGGAGACAGAGAGAGAGAGACGGAGAGAGAGACAGAGAGAGAGAGACAGAGAGGGAGACAGAAGAGAGAGACGGAGAGAGAGACAGAGAGAGAGACGGAGAGAGAGAAGAGAGAGAAGAGACGAGAGAGAGAGAGACGGAGAGAGAGACAGAAAGGGAGACAGAAAGAGAGAGAAAGAGAGAGACAGAAGACGAGAGAGAAGGCAGAGTTGGTCCCTTTCTAGCGGTCGGCAGTAGCCATTGCCGTGACATTCAGTGACATCGTGAACAGCGGGGATGTCCGTTTGCGATAGCGAGGGCCTCCAGACGCCAGGCTTCTGTTAGCCCAGGCCCACGTCCTGTTAGCCCAGGCCCACGTCCAGCGACATCATCACCACAAAACCCAAGATGGACGTCCAGGATGCCAGCTTTCCATTTCCACTGTTAGAAGAGGAGGAAGAGGGTGACATGTGAGAAACTTGCTGTCAGACTCCTGGTCCGATGCTGGTCCACAGCAGCAAAGTGTAAGGATGGATTGAATACCAATGGTCAGAGTGTGTGTGTGCATGTGTACTCAGATGCTTGTGTGTGTGTGTGCGCGCGCGTGTGTTTGCTTGCGTAATGTGTAAGTAATCAGAGTTCTGTGATTGTTTTTGGAACCCTGCTGGAAAGAGAATCAAATGTCTGAAGCTGTCAACATCTTATTTGTTGAGAGGAGACCTGCGGGTGGTCAATGAGCACACATGCACACACGCAGACACACACACAACGTACACACTCACACACAAGCACATGGCCATTGGTATTCAACAGATTAGCATTAGCAGGGCTCGACATTAACTTTTTGAGGCACTTGTCCTTCGGACAAGTACTTTAACGTTTCACTTGTCCGTGCACAAAAGTCACTTGTCCGGGTAAAGATTGATCATTTTATACATATTTTTTTGTGTGTTGACGTTTCTAGACGCCATCATTGACTGGGAGCTGCGCAATCCTATAGCCTATGTCGATATTATATACTATCTGGGCCGGAGTGGGACCCATTTTCAGCCTGGCAGTGTAATGGCGAAAGCCAGCCCATCCCCTACCAGGGGCCGAGCCATACGTGGAAAAATTGGGGTTTAACCAGAACCTAGGAACTAGACAAGGTTTTGAGGTGAGGTGAAATCCGAACTTCACGCTATTTTTTGCATTAATTTTTAGTGAAAAATAGTTTTTTGAGCTTTCTGTAGGCTAATATAAACATTTCGTTGGACTCTCATTGTAATATTCTCCGGAAATTATAACTCAAATTTGATTTGGACCTGAAAGATTCATAAGATTCTTCAGAAGGCAACGCCAATTAGTCCTGCTATTAACGTTGTAAGCAGTAATGGACGAGGCGCAGGCACACGGAGTGAAGCATAGACGCACAAACACCCGTGAAAGCTCGTCTCGGGACTATTTATCATATTTTAGATACAGTATAAGTTTAGCTAGTTTACAAATACAGAGGATAGCCTTAGCCTACCGAAGTTGAGTTAGCCAATGTTGTTAGCGATGCAAGCTAACGTCAGTTTGCTAGGTATAAACATTTCACTGGGTCTTGCAGCGCTGCTTGATTTACTGAAATCATTATGAAATGTTCTACTATCCATTTGCCTACTTAAGCAAGTCACTGTTTTCCAAAGCCCTGACAGTGTAACTGAGACAACACAGTAAATAATTCATTTTTCAAGTAATAGGCCCCCGTTCAAGTGTTCAGCATTAAATTAGCTGCACGGTCTGTGGAGATCTTGGGCCGAAGCAATTTTTTATGTTTTGCTAATGCATAATTCGGTGAAATAAAATCGGCAAAATAGACTTATTGAGTGGAACATAACGTGAAGTAACATGGCATTTTTTGTTTGTTTGAGTTTTAACTTGTCCGATGGGGCAAGTAAATTTCTCTTCCACTTGTCCTGCAAAAAATCCACTTGTCCCGGACAAGCGGACAAGCCTTAATGTCGAGCCCTGCCATAGCATCAAAGTAGTGACAGAGCCTCCAAGTTTAGGAAGTTGTTTTGCATCTAAGGAACAGCTGCATCAATGGAGATGACAGCATCCACACAGACTAACCTCTCCCTCTCCCTCTCCCTCTCCTCTCCCTCTCCCTCTCCCTCTCCCTCTCCCTCTCCCGCTCCCGCTCCCTCTCCCTCTCCCTCCACTCACCTGACTTGTGCCTCGGGTATGATGTCATCCACCACCACGTACACCATCGCCCCGGCAGCGAACGCCAGAGCGTACGGCAACAGCGGCTCTGCTAGCACCACGGCAACCGCGCCTAGCAACCCCAGCGATGGGCTCGACCATCCCGCTGAGCTGGCCGTACCTGAGGTGACCGAACACAGAGGGTGATAGGAGGAGTGTTCAGTAAGAGAGGGCTTCTCTCTGTCTGAGGTCAATAGGTCACTAGGTGAACTTCATACAGCTCTATACACGTGACTTGAGGCCTATCGCCCGTGAGAGCCTGGAGACAGCAGCTTCCAGGACCTTGCTGAGTTACGGTAACGTTACGGTAACGTTACGGTAACGTTACGGTAACGTTCTGTATTCCCTTTGAAGGATAGAAACATGATCACCCTATGCTGTACCCTAGAAGGACATGTTCCACAGTAGCTATTTTTGGTCCTGTTTACCCCAATGTAGATAAGTCACTCTGTAATCTGCCCACTTTATTTATTAGAATACCAATGATTCCATGCCTATTGCAGATCAAACATCCGAGTCTTAAGTCTTTCCCCGGTCGCCCCCCTGAACATCATCACTACAGGGTTAGGGTCAGTCTCCAGGATGAACATAATCACTACAGGGTTAGGGTCAGTCTCCAGGATGAACATCATCACTACAGGGTTAGGGTCAGTCTCCAGGATGAACATCATCACTACAGGGTTAGGGTCAGTCTCCAGGATGAACATCATCACTACAGGGTTAGGGTCAGTCTCCAGGATGAACATCATCACTACAGGGTTAGGGTCAGTCTCCAGGATGAACATCATCACTACAGGGTTAGGGTCAGTCTCCAGGATGAACATCATCACTACAGGGTTAGGGTCAGTCTCCAGGATGGAAACGAGCAGGCCTGGAGGGATGCATCGGGACTGCTCAGTTTGTCAGTTCCATCACTCATATCAGTCATTCAGTTAGTCAGTCTCTGCAAGTTCACACACACACACACACACGCACACAGCAGCTTTATACAGACCAGAAGGCTTTCCATGTGGACATGCCTGCACCCCTCAGAGGAAGGCTCACTGCAAGGCCTTCTGGGAAGTTCTGGATGCCAATCCCGATGGCCAGATTCCTGTGTGAGATGGAAACATGAGCACTCAGATCACGATCCTGAACTGACGGACTGCTAGTGTCCTCGCTGTATCATTCACATAAAAGCTGCTGTCAACATTATCAACAAGACACACACACACACACACCATTCTATCAACATTTCAATGAAACCGTTTTCTCTGGCCACTATGAAAGAAGATTCGTGACAGCTTGTCAAGGAGAGCTGCGAGAGAGAGAGAGAGAGACACAGAGAGAGACAGAGACAGAGAAAGCATGAACCACACCGTAACCATCCATCATACAGTGATGGCACTGTGGGGCAGAAAGACATCTGGCCTCCTGTCAGAACAAAGACAGATCGAAACAGAGAGGGAGGGAGGGAAGGGGGAGAGGGAAGGGGGGAGAGATGGAGGGCAGGAAAGGGAGCGATCCAGAGTGTCCCTGGGAGATTTCCTTGTCTTCCTCGAGGGTTTAGGGTTGGCTGAGGGGCAGTTCCATTGGCGTGTGTGAAGCCCTTTGTGACGCTGCTCGTAAAAAGGGGCTATACGATACATTTGGGGTTGATTTGAGGAAGGGAGAGGGAGTGAGGAGAGAGGGAAGGAAAGTAGGGAGGGAGGGAAGAGGAGATAGGGGAGGAAGGAGGGAGGGAAGAGGAGATAGGGGAGGAGTGGAGACTCGCTTCCTCTCTGCCCGCAGCTGTTTCAGTGGTTGGAAACACCGAGCGGTTCCTCTGTCCTCACTAACACCAAACACATGAGACGCCTACACGTTCACATCACTCCACCTCTCCCCCCCCATAGTCTCTCTTTCCTTTACTGTGGGATAACGTGAGCTACAAAACACCTCGTTAATCCAGTCCTTCAAATGAGCATCATCTGCTTTCCACACGGTGTTGCAGGGTGCATCTGCACCACTAGGGGGCAGCAGCACATAGCAGAGGGCCCTGATGTGCTGCCCTCTCCCCAGAGCAAGCACTGCTGGCTCACAAAGATACAGACACTCAGCACTCTGTCAGGATGACGGTCCACTCACACACATGGAGACAGACACATACATACACACACACACACACACACAGAGAGGCAGACACACACACACACACACACACATGATGGAGACACGCACACACACTCGGGTGAACTTACCTGGCACTCTCAAATGTGGCGGAGGAAGTCTTTCCAATGGCTCCAAATCCCACTCCTACAGCCAAGCCCTCTGCAAAAGGAACACACACACACACAGTCAAAGATGCACATGTTCCAAGGGCATGGGGAGTTACAGAAAGACCGAACAAAAGACAGTGAATAAGACAGAGATAACAAAGACAGAGAGACAAACTGCAGTGGAGAGACAATCAACAGAGAAACAGCAGACAAGGAATCTCTCTCTCCTTCATCCCTCTCTCTCCTTCCATCTCTCCCTCTTTCTTACATGCTTTATCTCCCTCTCTCCCTCTCTCCCCTCTCTCCCTCTCTCCCCTCCTCCCTCTCTCCCCTCTCTCCCTCTCTCCCTCTCTCCCTCTCTCCCTCTCCCCCTCTCCCTCTCCCTCTCCCTCTCCCTCTCCCTCTCCCTCTCCCTCTCCCTCTCCCTCTCCCTCTCCCTCTCCCTCTCCCTCTCCCTCTCCCTCTCCCTCTCTCTCTCTCTCTCTCTCTCTCTCTCTCTCTCCTTCCATCATCTCTTTCTCTCTCCCCCCTCCCTCGGATATCCATCTCGCTCTCTCCATCTCTTTTTCTCTCCCCCTCTCTCAGGGGAAGCATCACCCGGTGACTCCGTAGTCATGATGAAACTGTCTCTCTGCGTTTGGGTGACTGGTTAATGTTGCAGCACAGAGTCAAACTCATTTCCCCACCTTGGACCGTAAAGACCGTAAAGACAATCCAATCGAAGCTCATCTAATGCGATCCCTTTCTCACACAGACACACACACACACACATTTACAGACTCACTAACACCTGGGCAATCTCTTCCTGTGACTGAAATGGAAGACAAAACAATAGTCAAACACAGAAAAGGAGGCAAGGGAGAGAGTAAAACCCTAGGCAGACAGACAGACAGACAGACAGACAGACAGACAGACAGGCAGGCAGGCAGGCAGACAGGCAGACAGACAGACGACAGACGACAGCAGACAGGACAGACAGACAGCAGCAGACAGGCAGGCAGGCAGGCAGGCAGGCAGACAGGCAGGCAGGCAGACAGACAGACAGACAGACAGACGACAGACAGACAGACAGACAGACAGACAGACAGGACAGGCAGACAGGCAGACAGGCAGGCAGGCACGCAGGCAGCAGGCAGGCAGGCAGGCAGGCAGGCAGGCAGGCAGACAGGCAGGCAGACTCTCTTCTTTGTCTGTCAGTCACTGGCTGCTCCATCTCTCTACATTTACAATAGATGCCAGTTTGACCTGACGTGCGTGTGTGTGTGTGTGTGTGTGTGTGTGTGTGTGTGTGTGTGTGTGTGTGTGTGGGAGAGACAGAAAGGGAGCGTGGGTGTTGATGGCCATTATGCCAGCATGCCCTTGATGTTATATGCTCTTTTAAAGAAACCATCCCCGGCTCTGTCAGTAGATGCAGGCCCACACTTCCACTCCACCCTCTTTTCTTTCTGTCCACATCAAATACAAACCATGGTCGCCTGAAGGTCTGGAACGGAGTGTTGTCTATACAAGGGGAAGCTCTCCCTCTCATTTATATTCACCCTCACACACGCCCATCCTCATTTGACTGTACACTTGGTCAACTTTCAACCACTCCAAAAACTTTGAAAACTCTTCCTGGTCCTTTCCCCCCCCCTTCCTTCCCCTCCTCCCTCCATTTCCCCCCCCCCTCCACTGTGCCATCTTCCTTCAGCAACCACCCCTCGCAGCCCTCCTCCTCCCCCTCCCCCTCCTCTCCCCCACACATCCATTTCTAAGTTTGAATTCCACGTCCCGTGTTACTTAGCATCGGATGAGTCAGCGCAGGGCGAGAGCTCTGAGGACAAACACGGCGCACGACCGCTCGACTTCGGGCGCGCCGTTGCCATGCCGACCGGCGGAGACAACACTTCAGACGGTGCTCTGACTGGTGACTGAAGGGCCCCGAGTGCGCCGAGACAACACAAAGACCAAGATGTCTGCCGTCTCCGCCGACGGACGGCCCGGGCTCGGGCGGCTTTGTGTTCCTCCGTCTCCAGCCCCCCCGCAGGACCAGCCCTCGTCTGGAGAGCCCTGAAGCCTAGCCTCTAACCCCCACTTCAAAGCCCCTAAGGTGAACATGCCTAGCCTCTAACCCCCACTTCAAAGCCCCTAAGGTGAACATGCCTAGCCTCTAACCCCCACTTCAAAGCCCCTAAGGTGAACATGCCTAGCCTCTAACCCCCACTTCAAAGCCCCTAAGGTGAACATGCCTAGCCTCTAACCCCCACTTCAAAGCCCCTAAGGTGAACATGCCTAGCCTCTAACCCCCCACTTCAAAGCCCCTAAGGTGAACATGCCTAGCCTCTAACCCCCACTTCAAAGCCCCTAAGGTGAACATGCCTAGCCTCTAACCCCCACTTCAAAGCCCCTAAGGTGAACATGCCTAGCCTCTAACCCCCACTTCAAAGCCCCTAAGGTGAACATGCCTAGCCTCTAACCCCCACTTCAAAGCCCCTAAGGTGAACATGCCTAGCCTCTAACCCCCACTTCAAAGCCCCTAAGGTGAACATGCCTAGCCTCTAACCCCCACTTCAAAGCCCCTAAGGTGAACATGCCTAGCCTCTAACCCCCACTTCAAAGCCCCTAAGGTGAACATGCCTAGCCTCTAACCCCCACTTCAAAGCCCCTAAGGTGAACATGCCTAGCCTCTAACCCCCACTTCGGTGAACATGCCTAGCCTCTAACCCCCACTTCAAAGCCCCTAAGGTGAACATGCCTAGCCTCTAACCCCCACTTCAAAGCCCCGAAAAGGTGAACATGCCTAGCCTCTAACCCCCACTTCAAAGCCCCTAAGGTGAACATGCCTAGCCTCTAACCCCCACTTCAAAGCCCCGAAAAGGTGAACGCGCCTAGCCTCTAACCCCCACTTCAAAGCCCCGAAAAGGTAAACATGCCTAGCCTCTAACCCCCACTTCAAAGCCCCTAAGGTGAACATGCCTAGCCTCTAACCCCCACTTCAAAGCCCCGAAAAGGTGAACGCGCCTAGCCTCTAACCCCCACTTCAAAGCCCCTAAGGTGAACATGCCTAGCCTCTAACCCCCACTTCAAAGCCCCTAAGGTGAACATGCCTAGCCTCTAACCCCCACTTCAAAGCCCCTAAGGTGAACATGCCTAGCCTCTAACCCCCACTTCAAAGCCCCTAAGGTGAACATGCCTAGCCTCTAACCCCCACTTCAAAGCCCCGAAAAGGTGAACCCGCCTTCTCTGAGGAAGGTCCGTTTTCATGTATCCGAGTCCTTTGAGAGGTTCAGACTGATTATGAACCCTCATTATGTGCCGTGTCCTTACTGGTAAATGCAGGAATGAAAGCCAGATTGGATGAGATGAGGAGAGGGGGAGAGGGGAGAGGGGAGAGGGGAGAGGGGAGAGGGGAGAGGGGAGAGGGGAGAGGGGGAGAGGGGAGAGGGGAGAGGGGAGAGGGGAGAGGGGGAGAGGGGAGAGGGGGAGGGGGGAGAGGGGAGAGACTAGCTGTCAATCCACACACTCCCACTCAGACTGTCCAGTTTCTCATATCAGGTACTTGTGCGACATACTGAAGTCATCGCAGCCATCGCTGTCACCTCCCTCCCTGCCGGCTGGCATTAGGTTGTCACACGCAGACACAGTTCCAGTAAATGAGGTTGGAGTTGACATGCCCTCCATGTGTACGGACCCAGAATGCATCAGGCAGGCAGGGGAAGTGTTGACAACTCACTTTTGACACACTGACAAGATCTGGCCTGCATCTTACACTGTAATTCAAAGGGATCCATCAAGCACACACAACAAACACACACAGTCACACACACACAGTCACACACACGTCAGTAGGTACCCTAGATCTATCCAAACAGATACAGCACACTAACGTAACATATGATACACAACATAAGAACATATTCCAATATCTACTCACTAACTACAAAGTGGCTCATCTAAATGACAACATCCACTGTGACCAGATGATGTGTGTCTCTATATCCTGGTAGCCTAGATACAACTGCTGACTTTGGGAGAGGAGAGGAGGGAAGATGAGGAGAGACACAGCTCTGTGAACACACCTGTGATCCAAGGAAGGGGGGGGGATGAGATAGATGGAGAGATGGAGGGAGCGTAGGAATAGAGAAGAGTGGAAAGAGAAGCACTTGAATCGCTTCAGCATTTGTAAACACAAACTATGATTAAACCCACCGCCAGCACTTCAAAGAGCAGACGCCATGCCTGAGGGCGGGCACACTGTCAACCAGGGATTTAATTGGCCCAAAAGGCCCAGGGCACAGCCTGGGGCTGGGCAGTTATTGGTTAGTCTGTGTGGATGCTGTCATCTCCATTGATGCAGCTGGTACTTAGATGCAAAACAACTTCCTAAACTTGGAGGCTCTGTCACTACTTTGATACTAACGCCAATCTGTTGAATACCAATGGCCATGTGCGTGTGTGTGAGTGTGTACGTTGTGTGTGTGTCTGCGTGTGTCCATGTGTGCTCATTGACCACCCGCAGGTCTCTTCTCAACAAATAAGATGTTGACAGCTATAGACATTTGATTCTCTTTCCAGCAGGGTTCCAAAAACAATCACAGAACTCTGATTGCTTACACACGACAACACACACACACACACACACACACACACACAAGCATCTGAGTACACATGCACACACACACTCTGACCATTGGTATTCAATCCATCCTTACACTTTGCTGCTGTGGACCAGCATCGGACCAGGAGTCTGACATCAAACAGATCTTATTAGACCCAGAGATCAGCGCTGCCCAGGTTGTTACATCAGGGGCGCCCACGTGATCAGATTAGCCCCAGAGAGAAAGGCTGCCCTCTCTCCATGCACACGTCACAGTGGCTCATTGGAAAACACCTTACTGCCACTTACAAGCTGCACATCTGGCTGGCTGAGAGAGAGAGAGAGCGTTAGAGAACGCGTGACACGAGGAGTGGGCACTGCTCTAACGGTGTGTAAAGGTGAGCTGGGCGTCACCGCCCCGCATGTTCCTGACTCCGGGGGGGCCCTGGGTGGCTCCTACAGCCCGGGGCTGCTGCGTTACCCCAATCAAGCGCTCACGCACACTTCCCCCACCCTCAGCCCCTCATCACCCCGCACGAGAACGGAAGCGGCGTTCCTTCAAGATTAGCCAGACGTCCAGGACGCTGTTTACCGAATATGGAAAACAATGACGTGGAATATGGGAATCAATCCAGACTTCTCGCCAGGTGCTATTTCCCTTAATTAAAAAGACCACATATCACGATCAGGTGATTGATTAGGAGTGTTTGTTTCCTGGGTCGATGCCCGCGGCAGGGTTCCAATCCATATTTAATTAGAGGGTGTGGAGAGGTCATTGATGTAGACACAGGGGGTATCGGCGTGAGAGCTTACCTAGCAACAATACGATATTCAGTTCCGGAGATACAACTGAAGTGTGTGCGTGTAGTGTGGTGTGTGTGTGTGTGTGATGGTGTGGGTGGGGGAGGTGTATGGGGTTGGGTGTGGGGGAGTGGTGATGGGGGTGTGATGTGTATGTGGGTGGGATGGGGTGGGGTGTGGGGTGGTGTGGGGGAGGGGTGGGGTGTGGGTGGGTGTGGTGTGTGGGGGAGGGTGTGGTGGGGTGTGGGGATGGGTGTGGGGGTGGGTGTGGGGGGTGGGAGTGTGGGGGTGTGTGGGATGTGTGTGGTGTGGGAGGGTGTGTGTGAGGGTGGTGGGTGATGGTGTGTGGGATGGTGTGTGTGAGGGGTGTGGGTGGGTGTGAGGGTGGTGTGTGTGGGTGTGGGTGGGTGTGTGTGGGGGATGTGTGGGTGTGTGGATGTGTGTGTGTGTGTGGGGTGTGTGTGTGTGGGTGTGTGGGATGTGTGTGTGTGGTGTGGGATGTGTGTGTGTGTGGGATGTGTGTGTGTGTGTGATGTGTGTGTGTGTGTGTGTGATGTGGTGTGTGTGGGATGTGTGTGTGTGGGATGTATGTGTGGGTGGTGTGTGTGATGTGTGTGTGTGCGAGCGTCCTCCTCACCTGGGATATTGTGGATGGTGATGGCCAGGATGAGGAGGACGATCCGTCGCCAGCTGTTCCTCTCTTTCTCTCTTTGTCCTGCCTCTTCCTGTTGCCTGACGCCAACTTCCTGTCCCTCGGAGTGTCCCGAGTTGGCTCCTTTCCGCCGCTGGTACACCTCGCCGTTATCGATCTTATCTGTACGGAAGAGAGAGAGAGAGAGAGAGAGAGAGAGAGAGAGAGAGAGCAACGTTCATGTAACGTTCATACAACCTATACACCCTCAAAGAACCTACTTCCTACGCACGGCTTGTGCATCGCTCGGGATGCATTGGTCTGCTAAATGAATCAAAAGGGGCAGAATGTGTATTTCTTTAACGTGATCAGACGAACAGAGGGCAGAGAGAGTGCACACCGTGTCAGAAGTGTTTTTAAGGGTTTGGTCTAGATAACTCAGACATACTGTACATCGGATTATCTATTCACCATGTGGAGAACTCCAGTGAACTAGAGACACCTAATGAAGCGTGCGTTATCAAACGACTCGACTCAAATTGTTCAACTTGGTGAAGCCAGAATAATGAGTGTGTCAGTTATTACCAACAGCAACCGAGCTAGGGAGACCATCTCTTCTCAAAGTATGTAAACAACAACACAACTGGGACTCAACACGGAATATTGGCTCTGGGATTCCGGAAGGTTCCAGAAGACTCAGACTAAGTAATGACCTTCATTACGCAGAGTGCCGGCCACCCCGTCCACATAGAACCCCGCCTCCACGAACAGAGCTAATTATCTGGACTGCAAAGGTCAAACGCACCTCCTGGAGTCAATCTAATATCCCCCCCCCCACCCCAGCACAACATACAGTAAAATGCAAAAAGGTCAATACGCTTCCTTCTCTGCCCTCCCTCTCTCAAGTCATCTTTAACACAACACTTGAAGACCCAGTCAAGTGGGCAGCGAACAGCCCCACACAAATGCTTCCTTTGTGGGGTTCTTCAAACCTGACCCTTGCGGGGGCTTTAGGGGTTTATTGATTAGCCGGTTGATCCATAGATGAATGGATGAAGAGAGCCCTAATCTGTCATCCAAACGGTTTGGCCGAATCCCAGAGAGCACGTGAGGGGTCGTGGCTGGAGTCGGCATTCCTCCGAGCAAATGACCTCACGGCGAAACCTTTTGAAAATCTGCGTTTTAAAACGGTTCTGTTGTCATTTAAATCCGCCAGTGAAAAGTAGCTTTGACGTCGTTCTTTCTGAGATGGATGGCTGATGCATAATGGATGACAGTTATTCCGCGGTCATTTTTATTCAGAAACATAATTTCACTTTGCAGAAATAGCCGAATTGATGTAACCGACGTGCGTCACTCTTCCAATGCAGAACATTATCATAATTTTCGACATAATAGAAACCACCTGTTGCATTTAAAATGAATTCACAGTGCCTGTGCTACTGATGTAGTGATGGGTGGAGGAATGGAGGAATGAAGCGCAGAAACCAGGTCAGGCATCCAGATAAATCCAATCCTACTGTCCTACGCTGGAAAAGGTGTATGAAATACTTCCGTTTATATTCTTCACACTCTTTATACAGTGGTTATACCATCGTTATACCATATTTAAACTCGCTGTACACTATCCACCCTTTGTTGTCCTTGGTCACTGAAATCCTGAATTCCAAACACACTACAGAAGAGCGTGGGGAGGAGAGGCTCATTACAGAAACATTAAGAGTATGAAAACTGTGTTGACTTGGAAGAGGATGGGGACGACGACACAGATGTATGAAGTGTCAAACCATTTCAACAACAACTGCCACTTAGACTAGCAGCAGAGCAATCGATCTGTCTCTATTGTCGTGTTGATGTTGTTGTTTGTGAAGTTTCTCCTCTCTAGTCATATTTTGTATGTCTCTCTGATGGCCACTGGATCAATAGTCCCAGAGGAGGAGTGGAGGAGAGTGGAGGAAAGTGGATGGAGGAATGGAGGAGAGAGGAGGAGAGAGGATGGAGGAGAGAGGAGGAGAGAGGATGGAGCAGTGGAGGTGAGTGGATGGAGGAGTGGAGGAGAGAGGATGGAGGAGTGGAGGAGAGAGGATGGAGGAGTGGAGGAGGAGAGAAGAGGAGAGAGGATGGATGAGTGGAGGAGAGAGGAGAGAGGATGGAGGAGTGGAGGAGGAGGAGAGGATGGAGGAGTGGAGGAGAGAGGAAGAGAGGAGGATGGGAGGAGTGGAGGTGAGTGGATGGAGGAGTGGAGGAGAGAGGATGGAGGAGGGAGGAGGAGGAGAGGAGGAGAGAGGATGGAGGAGTGGAGGAGAGAGGAGGAGAGAGGATGGAGGAGTGGAGGAGGGAGGAAGAGGAGAGAGGATGGATGAGTGGAGGAGGAGGGGAGGAGAGAGGATGGAGGAGTGGAGGAGAGAGGATGGAGGAGTGGAGGAGAGAGGAGGAGAGAGGATGGAGGAGTGGAGGAGAGAGGAGAAGAGGAGGATGGAGGAGAGAGGATGGAGGAGAGTGGATGGAGGAGTGGAGGAGAGAGGATGGAGGAGGAGAGGATGGAGGAGAGAGAGTGGAGTGGAGGAGGAGTGGAGGAGAGAGGGTGGAGGAGAGAGGATGGAGGAGAGAGGATGGAGGAGTGGAGGAGAGAGGATGGAGGAGAGAGGAGAGAGGAGGAGAGAGGAGGAGAGGAGGAGAGAGGAGGAGAGAGAGGATGGAGGAGAGAGGATATAGAAGTGGAGGAGAGAGGATGGAGGAGTGAGGATGGAGAGAGAGGAGGAGGGAGGGAGTGGAGGAGAGAGGAGGAGGAGAGAGGAGGAGGAGGAGGAGAGAGGATGGAGGGAGGGATGGAGGAGGGAGTGGATGGAGGAGTAGAGGAGGAGAGAGGATGGAGGAGAGAGGATGGAGGAGAGAGGATGGAGGAGAGTGGATGGAGGGAGTGGATGGAGGAGTGGAGAAGGGGGGCTGAGAGGAGCCATGCTCTGCCCTGTCACACGCTGGTCTCTGCAGGCGTGGAGGAGACGGTCTGAACACCACAGCTGCCCTGCGCTACACTGCAGCGGCGAGAACACAAATAGAAAAACTCTGATTACTGTTTATGGACGGATGCACATGTGGATGCGTGTTAGAGCAGAGGGAGAGAGAGAGAGAGAGAGCATGTGTTAGAGCAGAGGGAGAGAGAGCATGTGTGTAGAGCAGAAGGAGAGAGAGCAGGGGAGATGGAGGAACAGGATGAGAGATGGCAAGAGACACGCAGCAGCGAGGGGAGAGAAGAAAGAGGAGAGAGGTAGTAAGGAGGAGAGAAAGGGGGAGAGCGAGGAGAGAAAGGGGAGAGCGAGGAGAGAAAGGGGAGAGCGAGGAGAGAAAGGGGTAGAGCGAGGAGAGAAAGGGGAGAGCGAGGAGAGAAAGGGGAGAGCGAGGAGAGAAAGGGGAGAGCGAGGAGAGAAAGGGGAGAGCGGGAGGAAAGGGGGAGAGCGAGGAGAGAAAGGGGAGAGCGAGGAGAGAAAGGGGAGAGCGAGAGAGAAAGGGGAGAGCGAGGAGGGAGGAAAGGTGCAAGTGGAAGAGAGGAGGAACGAGACGGACAGCATGAAAGAGAGGAACAGAGAGAGAGCGGGAAGAGAGCGTGAAGGAGAGAATGCTAGCCCAGGAAGTGCACCGCTGCTGGGGAGGTGAAACATATCATACAGCTGCAATCAATCAAGCCCCACACTCCTTCTGCCTCTTACACGCACACACTAGACGACCCTCCAATCAACACTTATAATGCTAATTGCAGGATAGTAAGGATTTACTAAGGATTTATGTCTACTGAATGCCACACCACACCGCCCACCATTACATTACACATATGACATGCACACGCCTCATGCACATATCAGACACAGCACAAACACACCACGCGTCACAAACATGGCAGGCACTTCAACCCAGCAACACACACCACCTGGGAGGGGGAGGAGGAGGAGGGGGGAGGGGCGAGAAGAAGAAGAAGGGTGGTCTAAAGGCAATTAGATGGTGACAGATGGAAGTCTTCATTTACACTGTGAACACACAGCTCTCCTCCTCAGACACAAAGTCAATGGTGCCCACACACGTAGGGGCACATGGGCGGTGTCACACGCACACACACACACACACACACACACACACACATCCACACATCCACACACACATCCACACATGCACACGCATCCACACATGCACACGCATCCACATACGCACACGCATCCACACACATCCACCACACACATCCACACACGCACACACATCCACACACGCACACACACCCACACACGCAAACACATCCACACACACTCATGAATACAGACACAAAACATTTGCATACAGCTATTTTGAGCATGCACCGCCCAAATAAATTAATACATCTCAAACACTCAAGAAGTCTTCAGGAGTGTGTGTTGTGACTGGATGTCGGAGGGGCCTCTTCCTGATTTGGTTGAGAGTCTGAAGACATCCAGAAGCAGCCGTCCGTCACTGTGACTGACAGGCTGGCTGCTATTCACTCCAGGACTATTACCAGGAGAGAATCATAGTGACCTCAGACAGGTGAGGCTGAGCACACACACACATACACACAGAGACACACACACACAGTCTCACACACACACAAGCAGACACACACAGAGACACACACACAGTCTCACACACACACAAGCAGACACACACAGAGACACACACACACAGTCTCACACACACACAAGCAGACACACACAGAGACACACACACACAGTCTCACACACACACAAGCAGACACACACAGAGAGACACACACACAGTCTCACACACACAAGCAGACACACACAGAGACACACACACAGTCTCACACACACACAAGCAGACACACGCACAGTCACACACACAGATACACTTTGACACGTACACCTTTCGTTTTACTCGCAAAGTATTAATTTCGCAGACGCTTTTCTCCAAAGTGATTTTCAAATAGTGCATATGGAAAATCCAGCAGAAAGTCCAGGATCAGAAGTGCCTAGTTCTAGCGGTATCCAGTGGCCACTCAAGGAATCCAGCGACTTTGAGAACTTTGAAAAGTGCTATATAAATAAAATGTCTTATTATTTAAGGAATGCTCAGTATTCACTGGCAACAGTGAAGGACAGTGCCAGTCGGCCTCCGTCTCTAAGGGAGGCCAGTAACTATGGGTGTATTCTTAAATAGCATGTGTGTGTAAAGGTGGAATATATGACACATACAGCTTGTGTTTAGATAAGACAACTTGTCGCATGTAGCTAGCATGGACGTGACTGCACTATGCTAAGGGACTAACGGCATGATGATGTCGTGATATAAGCTCCATGATCGAGATCCTTTTCTATCGTGCTCTCTCGTTCCTCTTCTGCCTTCTCCGCTTGCTCCCTCTGTCTCTCCTCCTCCTCCTCCTCCTCTCACCTGACCCTCCTCGCCCTCCTCCTCCTCCTCTCGCCTGACCCTCCTCGCCCTGGTCTCCTCTGCGCTCTGCTGCTCTGTAATTACTGTCATCCTCCTCCTCAGTCACACTCAACCTTCGCCCTTTCTTTATTACCTCAGGAACACACACACACACACACACAGATATTCAGACACACACATATACTCTAGAGACACGCACAAACACACACAACCACGACCAAAACACGTCAACACTCTCAGAAACACACCATACCACTCACACACACACACACACAGACGCCCAACACTCATGATAGGCACACAAACATGCAATTAGCCAACCTCAACCCCATAGTGACCTTCCTATGGAGCAGCAATGGCGGTCGATCATCATTCATTCATCACGTCAGAGCTCATTGTGACCATTAGCAGTCCTCACTGAGGGCTCCAAATCACAAATCACCACGACAACGGCCCTTCACAAAACACACACACACACACACACACACACACACACACACACACACACACACACACACACACACGCGTGTATATACATGGCACTTTCTGTACAAAAGACACACTGGAACTAACACACACGCATGCACACACCCACAGCAGACAGAGGGTAAAGTCATCCTCATCTTTATCTCCAGTGGAAGTGAGGCGTTTAACTGTGGCCTGGCTATTGGTAAGACCAGGATAATGGACCCCCACGCACGCACGCACACACACACCCACCCACCCACGCACGCACGCACGCACGCACGCTCGCACACACGCGTACACAGACACACCCACCCACAGTTGTTATTGTCACTGTGTAACATGCTGTGAGAAATGGGACGACAAAGAAGGGTGGAGAGACCAAGTAACCACAATGCAGAGAGAGAGAGAGAGAGAGAGAGATAGAGAGAGAGAGAGAGAAGTGCAATAGAAAGACTGTAAGAAAGACATAAAAGGGGGGATGAAGAGAGGGAGAGAGCGAGAGAAATGAAAGAAAGAGTGAGAAGCAGCCGTTTTCGCTTCAACGTCATCAGTCAGTGAATGCCAACGTACTTAGTGACATCCGGCATTCAGCTACTCTCCTGAGAAACCACTAACCAGGAGCGACTCCACGTTCTTCAGAAGAGACAGCCTGACCTGAGATGGAGTCCAGGGCGGGGCGGGAAGAGAGGGCTCCTGCACCAGGCTGCTCAGGGCTGCACAGGACCACACTGGGGGCTGCTCAGGGCCACACTGGGGGCTGCTCAGGGCCACACTGGGGGCTGCACAGGGCCACACTGAGGGCTCCTGCACCAGGCTGCACAGGGCCACACTGAGGGCTGCTCAGGGCGCACTGAGGGCTGCTCAGGGCCACACTGAGGGCTGCACAGGGCCACACTGAGGGCTGCTCAGGGCTGCCCAGGGCCACACTGGGGGCTGCTCAGGGCCACACTGGGGGCTGCTCAGGGACCACACTGGGGGCTGCTCAGGGCCACACTGAGGGCTGCTCAGGGCTGCCCAGGGCCACACTGGGGGCTGCTCAGGGCACATGAGGGCTGCCCAGGGCCACACTGGGGGCTGCTCAGGGCCACACTGAGGGCTGCCAAAGGGCCACACTGAGGGGCTGCATAGGGCCACACTGAGGGCTGCTCAGGGCTGCTCAGGGCCACACTGAGGGCTGCACAGGGCCACACTGGGGCGCTGCTCAGGGCCACACTGGGGGCTGCTCAGGGCCACACTGAGGGGCTGCTCAGGGCCACACTGAGGGCTGCTCAGGGCTGCCCAGGGCCACACTGGGGGCTGCTCAGGGCCACACTGAGGGCTGCTCAGGGCTGCCAGGGCCACACTGGGGCTGCTCAGGGCTGCCAGGGCCACACTGAGGGCTGCTCAGGGCTGCTCAGGGCCACACTGAGGGCTGCTCAGGGCCACACTGAGGGCTGCAAAGGGCCACACTGAGGGCTGCAAAGGGCCACACTGAGGCAGGCTGGGTGTGTGAGTGTGTGTGTGCGAGTGTGAATGAATGTATGAAAACCTTGATTGCCCCGAGGGGAATTGTTTCTGTTGCGTGTGTGTGTGTGTGTGTGTGTGTGTGTGTGTGTGTGTGAGCCAGGGGGATAAAAGTGACTTTGCATTATTGGGCTGTGAGAGAAAGACAAGGTAAGAGAAGAGGTAGATGAGGAAGAGAGACCGAGCTGAGTGACTCAGAGTGATCCCCACGCGTGTCTGTGTTCTTTGGTAGCTTAAGATAAGGGCTGTGCATGTTACCTGTCATTCAACCACTGGTAGTTGTTGCTAGGTAACAGCCGGACTCTGGTGGAAATGCAGATATGAGTGAATTTGATATGACTGTGGAGTGCCACAAATACACACACACACACACACAGTAGTATCAACACACACACAGAAAGACTGGGCAAACAATAAAAGGGCTAAGCCAAACAATGTGTTCCTTGTTGATAAGGAAGTAAAGGGAGTGAAAGGGAAAATGTAGAAAGAGGGCGGGAGGGAGAAAGACAGAGACAAATAACCAGAACGGGGAACAAGAGAAAGAAACAGAGGGGAATGGGGGGAACAAGAGAAAGAAAGATAGTGAGTGAGAGACAGAGAGAGACAGAGACAGAGAGAGAGACTGAGATAGACGGAGAGAGAGTGAGGAGATGGAACACCATGCTTAGGTGCTCTGACCAGAAAGGTCTGCATCAATCAGATCAATCTCTTAATATCACTGAGCAGGCTCTGGAAAATAGGCCTCTCCCACACACACAGGGGGTGGGAGACGGGAGGGGGTGAGGAGGAGAGAGTGAGGGGGGAGGCGAGGAGGGTTGAGGGGGAGGAAGAGTCAGACATACACCAGGTGAGACACAACACAAGAGGGAAACCAACAGCCGAGGGAGAGTAAAAATGGTTACTATTACGTAACAATGAGGTTTCCATGCTGTATCAGACAGAGAGCCTGTAACAACATAGTTACAGTACGTCATGCGAAGATGGCAAACTGTAGTCCTTAACTCGGAGGCGCTGGCAAACTGTAGTCCTTACTGCTGACGCCGTAGCTGGAGGGACATCACAGACAGACATCACATGACATCACTTGCTCCCCTAACTCACAGAGACAGAACTGGAACAGGGTTGCTACTCTGGCGGCCATCTTGTCCCCACACACACACACACACGTAGCGGTAGCAAGGTTGAGAACAGACACAGAGGCTGTGGAACCTCTGACAGACCAGGATACCCAGGACCCCAAAGTGAAGTCTTTACATGATGAGCCAAGCCTAGTTCAGGCACTCGGGTCATCTCGCTCATCAGCTACACCTGTGGGACTCTCAGCCCATAGGTCCATGTCAGGAAGGGGCGGGAGTAGAAATGCAGCACAGATGCACGTCGCTCACCCCCGGCTTGTTGTTGATTCAGTGCTGCTGCCGTCCTCCACCATCTCCATGTCCCCGTGTTGTCTGCATGTTACTGTCCTTCAGGGGGGTTTGTCATCTGTTTGCCTGGCCTCATATTGTTTGTATGAATGTTAAGAGGCAGCAGAGTGCTTCCCCTAAATAGAACCACTCTACCAGACGAAGTCAGACCTATTTCCATCGTCTGTGTGGTTATCGATCAATGGTCAAGTCGATAACGTGACTGACATACATACTGATGCATGACGGGAACGATACTGGTTGTGTGTGTGTGTGTGTGCGTGTGTAAGAGTGTGTGTGTGTGTTTTGGGGATAGACAGCAACGTGTGTACAGTAGCAACTGGAGCAACATCGTTAAAGATGAATTATTCCAGATGACATCATGCATGTCCCGGTTCTCTCCAACCCACATGCTCCACAGCCGCACAATGATCTCGCCTCAAGTCCCAATGCTCCATGGGTACATGGTTCTATTGTATCAAGTCCCAATGCTCCATGGGTACATGGTTCTATTGTATCAAGTCCCAATGCTCCATGGGTACATGGTTCTATTGTATCAAGTCCCAAATATGCTCAGCAGGTACACAGTTTGAGGCAGCAAAGGTATATCCACTCTTACTATGTTCAGTAGCCTGGCTGCCCCCTAACCCACTGCCCAGCCTGGGGGAGCTGGCAAGGGACGCTGGCCCGAGCCCTGGAGCTGTGGAGCTTGCAGGATGGCACACTAGGGAAGGTACATCTCCCAGGGTTATTTCAGTCTAGACACTCACAAGGTCAATCCCTTACCCATGAAAAGCAGTGTTATTCTTCACACAAACCTCCCACCTTTGACACTGCTAGGAGGGGGATGAACATGAGTCAACACAGAGGTATGGCAAAAGGTTCCCACTGATCTGGGTAACAAGGGCAGGATACACCGTCCACATTCATATACCACACATCTGGGCTGTTTGAGAGCTTGGCTGGAGGTTGGACTTTGCTTTCTAAGATGGCTGAGGAAGGAACCATTGGTTCAGCAGTCACCTTTATACCCCAGCACCACGTTAACCTTGGAGCCCAAACGGATGATTGGATTAGATGAAAGAAAAAGTATTCCGGAAGAGTCCGAAACATCACCACAAAGTTACATTCAAGATCCCAACCACCAATCAGAAAGCGTGTTACAGAATGTGAGAACCAGTATCTACCAATCACAAGACAGGATAGAGAGCAGGCAGGAAGCAGCATGGGAGAGGAGCCCAGGGGAGGGGCAGGGGTGAGGTGAGGTGATGTCAGCGTCGCTCCTTCACTTCAGAAACTCCAGGATCCGACAGGATTCTAGAAGCCTACATCTGGAACATTCTCACTGAGAAGCTAACGCAGCATTCCACATACACTCCACGACTGAATGCTGAGTGCTTACAGTGTGTGTGTGTGTGTGTGTGTGTCCGGGCACACAACAACACACTAACGCACACACAAACAAACAAACAAACAATCAAGCCTCCTCAGACACTTAACTTCCACATGCACCCATGCTGATCATTTGTTTCTTAAGCCGGCTAAGCCAATTCACAGTAATTCTCCTCCAGAGACCATAACACCAGCGCACACCTCCATGCAGCTTAACTCCTCATCCTCTCCCCCACTCAGACTGCATCCTCCTGGGGAAGGCAGCTGGAGAACTGGGGAGACTTTGTCCTGAAGAACCAGCACGGGGAAACACAACAAAGTGCTAAACACTGATTTTATCGTGCTCAGAACGCAAGCGGGGACTAGGGGAAGGATGAGAGGAAGGCAGGGAGGGAGGGACGGAGGGGGCCGAGGGAGGGAGGGAGGGAGCCCTATGTCTCTAGTGTACAGGGGTCAGGGGGGTGTTTTAAAGGAAGTGCTATCCTTGGCTGGGCTGATGAGCCCAGCTGTGTTCTGTATCTCTGATTGAGGCTGACGCTTGCTCCTGCCTCCCCTATCATCTGCACTGTACTGAGCGACCCACGGCAATGATCGCTGATGACCACATAGGGCTGCCCTGTGCTGCTGAATAGAGAGGTGGAAACAGTGAAACGACTGTGGATAACAGCCCTGATTCAAGCACAGCAGGAGGACAGGGAGACACACTGATTACACAGAGAAAGACATGGAGAGAATGGGAATGAATGAATGGATATGAGAGAGAGAGAGAGAGAGAGAGAGAGAGAGAGAGAGAGAGAATGAGAAGAGAGAGAGAATCGAAAGAGAGAGAGAGAGAGAGAATGAAAGAGAGAAAGAGAATGAAGGGAGAATGAAAGAGAGAGAGAACGAAAGAGCGTAAAACACATCGAGACAGACAGTGAGTAAGCGTTAGAATGAAAAGAGAGGGCGCACCAAATGAAAGCCATCAAAGAAAGGTCTGTCCTGTTGAGATTCAATTCATTAATCTCCATCTCGTCCAATTGTAAATCTACATGGGGGGCGGGACAGCGGTGATGGTGATGGTATATGAATGGAGGCTTGCCTGAGAGCGGTCCACCTCTACCTATCCTGATGGTCATCTCCTCAGGGTCAGGGGTCGAGAACATAGGCTCCTCCTCCTTGGCCATCTTGGCGTCTGGGGGCAGGGCCAACGCTGTGTGAGGGTCTGCTCCCACGCCCTGGACACACACACACACACCACACACACACACACACACACACACAAGCAAATATACATGTCAGTCATTTTAATAAGTATGTGGGACATGTGTGAGTGTGTGTGTGTGTGTGTGTGACACATGCATATAATCCATTTGGAAACGCATAATCAACTTTGTAGTGGCTCATTAGCGACAGTGGGAAATGTTCTTGTATGGTAATTTCATTAGACGGTTTTTGTATGAACTGCTGATTTACAATTAAACTTTATAAGCAGGGTGCGTTTGGGCGAGGACGTTTGGGGCGAGTGCGTTTGCGCGAGGGCCAACACAATTTAACAGAAAAGAAAGCCAACCTTCTCAGAAAAAAAACATGTATTATTCTTAGAAAACTCCCTACTTCACTCTAAGTTGTCAGGTGGATCATTCACTGCTCAGAATTCAGCTTGTTTATTTGGAGTCTGAAGTGTGAAGGAACAAATCCTCATAACATGTTGTTAAAGAGAGGAACAGATTCGGCGAGCAGGTCCATTGAAAGCACTCTGAGAGCAGCACTCTTCCGTGGCAGCAGCATCCAGGCACACACACGAGCTCTCGCTAAGACAGCCTCCTCCATTCATCCCTATTCATTTACACGCTCCAGCTCTAAAACCCAGTAAAGAGAGAGGGAGAGGAGAGAGTGAGAGGGAGAGAGAGACAGAGTGAGTGAGTGAGAGGGAGAGAGTGAGAGACAGAGAGAGGGAGAGGAGAGAGTGAGAGGGAGAGAGAGACAGAGTGAGTGAGTGAGAGGGAGAGTGAGAGACAGAGAGAGGGAGAGGAGAGAGTGAGAGGGAGAGAGAGACAGAGTGAGTGAGTGAGTGAGAGGGAGAGAGTGAGAGACGAGAGAGGGAGGAGAGAGTGAGTGAGTGAGAGACATAGTGAGAGACAGAGAGAGGGAGAGGAGAGTGAGAGGGAGAGAGAGTGAGTGAGTGGAGGGAGAGAGTGAGAGACAGAGAGAGGAGAGGAGAGAGTGAGAGGGAGAGAGAGACAGAGTGAGTGAGTGAGAGGAGAGAGTGAGAGACAGAGAGAGGAGAGAGAGAGTGAGTGAGTGAGAGACATAGTGAGAGACAGAGAGAGGGAGAGGAGAGAGTGAGTGAGAGATGAGAGTGAGTGAGTGAGTGAGAGACATAGTGAGAGACAGAGAGAGAGAGAGAGAGACATAGAAAGAGAGAGAGAAAGACATAGAAAGAGAGGGAGAGACAGAGAGAGAGGGAGAGACAGAGAGAATAGGAATGATACCAGAGTGCTGTGCAGCAGGACTGAGGAGGAGGAAGGGGTGGGTATCAAAATAATGTGGTCAATAAGACGTGCGTGCCTCTAGGTGAGCTTGTGTGAGTGTGTGTGTTTCTGGAAACAATTGTGTGTTTGCTTCTGCTTGAGGTTATTTCCTATCCCAGAGGACACAATTAACCCTGGCTGCCTTCATTCTCTGGGCCCCTGACACTATCTCATCTCTCCATAAGCACCTCAAACAGAGGGCTGGCAGCACACACACACACACACACATACTGTTCTCACACAGACACACACAAACAACACACACATACACAAACAACACACATAATGTTCTCACACAGACACACACACACACACACACACACACAAACACACACATACTGTTCTCACACAGACACACACACAACAACACACACACACAAACACACACATACTGTTCTCACACAGACACACACAAACAACACACACATACACAACACACACCCATACAGTTTCACACAAGCTCAAGGACACACCTAGGGGAGGCAGGCTTGAAGCCACACAGCACCTAATGCAACATCACACTGACACACTGCTACACAAAACCCAGTCATATCATCCCACACTGTGCTATCAGCCTCGCAACACCAACCAGGGCTGGCCTTGCCAACGACCCCTGACTAGAACTGAAATCCTCTGCTACATTAAACATCTAGTGTGTGTGTGTGTGTGTGTGTATCCATGACACATTTGAGCTTCAGTGATAATATGTGTTGCTGGAGCCCCAGTCATCATTCAGGGCTGCTGGATAGTAGATGAGGGTGTTCATGCATTCCCACGGCGTCCTCTTGAATTATACACTGCCAAAACACACACACACACACACACACACACACACACACACACACGCACATAGAAATGCAAACTGGCACACATTCACAACCAATGTGCTATGCAATACACATTTGTTTGATCTACCGCCTCTGGCCTTCCAGAAAGATCTCTCTTGATAAGCCCTCCGCACGACAGAGAGGAAGACCCCTACCGGCCGCACCGAACAGGCCGGAGACCGAAGTCCCCAGTGGAGAGGTGGGGAATGAGGGAGTTGGTGGGTCGGGTGGGCGCACAGTGGGGCTGTCGCTGAGTGTGTGTGTGTGTGTGTGTGTGTGTGTGTGTGTGTGTGCTCATCTTGTCCTGTGTTCTATGTACAACCAGCAAGTCCGAGAGGCAGATAAGGCAGAGCGCAGACGCAGGGAAAAGCAGGGCGAGGTAGAGAGAGAGAGGTGGTAGAGGCAGAGAGACACAGAAAGAGGCAGAGAGTTACAAACAAAAACAGAGGTAGAAGAAAGGCAGACGTAGAGACAGAGAGAGACCGACAGAGAGGCAGAGATAGAGACAGAGAGAGACCGACAGAGAGGCGGGGAGAGGCAGAACACTGAGGCAGAGATAGAGGCAAGGGGAGGCGGACAGAGAGGAGGTGCGTGGTGTGAAGTGGGTTAGAGAGAGAGAGCAGCATGGCTGGATGCGTGGTGGACCAGCTGGGATCCCTACTGACACCGTGACCTGGCCACACACTGGGCTCTGGGCAGGTCAACACCCCGGAACACTCCGGAACACCCTCACTGGGGATCAAGCCTCTGGAGGGGAGGGGGGAGGGGAGAGGGAGGGAGGGAGCTCTCCATGGTGCTATTTTACCAACCGACACCAAACCTGGACCAAGTCTGCTGCAGAGAGACAAGTGTCGCCGGCACGGTGGCTGTCTAAGACACACGCTGAGGGAGGAAGAGTCCAACTGGAGCTGAGATCAATATGCTCCCACTGTTCTGTGGAGACGTAACCTTTAGGTCCACAAATAACTCTGCTCTGTTCCCTGGTGCTCGCTCATCTCTTTCCCTGACTCTCCTCCCTTACCCACTCTCTATCTCTGCCTCCTCCTCACTACCCCCCACTTCTCATCTCCTCGCTAGCACTCTCCTTCTCTCTGCCCATGCCCTCCCCCTCCCTGACAACCCCGTCAGTACACGTATCATGCTACTGCAGCAGCGAGGCGAGGAGCCATCGAGAGAGAGAGCGAGCGAGCGGAGCGAGATCGAGCGCGAGAGAGCGAGAGAGCGAGAGAGCAGAGTCGCGAGCGAGAGGTAGAGAGAGAGCAGAGAGCGAGCGACGAGAGAGAGCGAGATGAGATGAGATGAGGAGAGAGAGAGCGGAGAGAGAGAGAGCAGAGACAGAGCGATAGAGAGCGAAGAGAGGAGAGAGAGAGCGCGCGAGAGAGGAGAGAGAGAGAGAGAGAGAGAAGGCGTACGAGAGAGAGAGAGAGCGAGAGAGCGAGTAGCGAGCAGAGAGAGAGAGAGGATAAGAGAGAGAGAGAGAGCGAGAGAGCGCGAGAGAGAGAGAGAGAGAGGCGGCGAGAGAGAGAGAGTAGCGAGCGAGAGAGAGCGAGAGAGCGAGAGAGAGATAGAGTAGAGACGAGCGATGAGCGAGAGAGAGATAGAGAGATGAGCGAGATGACGAGATCGAGAGAGGCGCGAGATCGACGCGAGAGCGAGAGAGAGAGAGAGAGAGGAGCAGAGAGCGAGCGTTCGCTCTCACACTCGCACGCTCGCATGCACTAATCAGACCCCTACCACGCGCTGGGAATCAACTGACGCGTCCGTCACCGCGCTCTCCTCTGCTCTCCCATCTACCTCTGCTTTCTCCGCCCTCCCTCTTCCTCCGTCCCCTACCGTGTCTCCACCTTCTCTCGTCCTCCCCCCTCCACCTCTCCTTCGGTCTGCCGGCTGCGTTCTCCCAGCAGGCCGTGTTCCCGGAGATGAGTGACAGACAGCCCGCGCTGCTCCGCCGGCCGCGAGACGTCCTCGCACTGCCTCCTCGCACTGCCTCCTCACACTGCCTCCTCGCACTCTGCCTCCTCGCACTGCCTCCTCGCACTGTCTCCTCGCACTGCCTCCTCGCACTGCCTCCTCGCACTGCCTCCTCGCACTGCCTCCTCGCACTGCCTCCTCGCACTGCCTCCTCGCACACTGCCTCCTCGCACTGCCTCCTCGCACTGCCTCCTCGCACTGCCTCCTCGCACTGCCTCCTCGCACTCTGCCTCCTCGCACTCCTTCTCCGTCTCTCTCCCTTTTTTCACACCTCTCCCCGTCCTTCCAATGTTAGCCACATTCCAATCCCACTCTCCCTTTCACACACTTCCTCTCTGACTTAATTATTCCCGTCTACCCTCTCCCAGCTCTCCCTCTCCCTATCCCGTCTCCCTCTCCCTCTCGCTCTCCCACTATCTCCCTCTGCCCTCTCCCTCTCCCTCTCCCTCTCTACTCTCCCTCTCTCTACCTCTCCATCTCACTCTCTCTCTCCCCCTCTCCCTCCCTCCGTGGATGTTACTAGACCGGGAGAGTCCATGTGTGTGACAGCAGTGTGATCTAACAGACACTGTCACGAGAGGCTGACGAGTCTCTGCTCCCTGACATGCTAATCCAGTCCAATCCAAACTTGACTCACTTTGAACTCCATGCCCAGTGAGATGCCCCCCCCAGGACTGTCCCTGTCTGGCTGAGCCAGCATCTCCCACGGCCAGCCTGCTTTACACATCAGCTGGATTACATATTCAGGGTTATATATCTCAAGGTTTCTGCTATTTATTCTCTCCTAGTTTCCCTCGTCTTCCACAAAAGTCGGTTTGGGTAAAAGTTCTACGGGCGTATGTGAAGCCCTCGTTGACATTGTTTGTACAAATACGATTTGAGTGATTGATTGCGTAACATTATCTATATGTACTGTAGTGAAAAAACCTTGCTTGATATGCATTGTGTCTATTCGACATTCGAGAGGATATTGATGTTGAATTAATTACGATGAATCAATCAATTGCATTTCATTAAACTAAACTGACCACGAACGCCAGCATTTCTTTCTGTATGTCTTTTGACACTGCATGTGATGCGCATCCTGTGTAGGGGACCGCAGCCCTGTATACCAGGACTCCAGCGTGGTTGTCACGGCAGCACCGGCGTCCAGCCCGCCTCCGTCCACCGAGAGGTCAGAGGTCGCACGGCCGTCGCCCTGACAACCTGTAATGAATCACAGAGGAGCAGGCGTGTCGGAGGACGCTCGTCCTCATCGGCAGTCAGGCGGCTGGCAGAGGAACTCGTCTCTGATTAGAGAGTGATCAGTCATCCAGGTGTCTGGGGGACACTCGCCCACCCCTGATGGCCGGAGACTGTCATCGTTCTCGACGGCTGACATTTAATACCGATCAGGAGAGGCGGGGGCGACTTGAAACGGCCGACCCCTCCACCTCCCTTCCCCTCTCTCCTATTTCCCCTCCAAGTCATCGCTATGCAAATGTATGCGCGCGGAGGTGCAGCGTGGGTAATGGGAGGGGGACCAGGGCGGTCTGACCCTGCTCGCTCGCCCGCTGGGATCCTCCAGAGAGAGAACGGCAGAGAGGAGTCAGACTCCTGGGCGGAAATATCCAGTTTACACTCTTAAAAGTCCTAGCTACAGAATTGGCCTTGATGGTTTCTCCTACAAATTAAAAGAAAAAATAAGTGTGCGTGTGCGTGTATAAGTGTGTGTACGAGTGTGTGTATAAGTGTGTGTACGAGCGTGTGTATTAGCGTGTGTGAGCGGCCTCACGTCACCTGACACTTGGTAATGGACTTGCTGGCACTGCTGTTTCCCAGTGGAAACAGGAACTTGTCATAATTACAGCGGACTGAAGACACTGATTGCATCCAATTCAATGGAACACCTGTCCCCGTGTTAATTATAAGGCACAAATGTGTCAAATCTCAAAGGTGCGTGTGGAGCATGGCAGCTCCACACACCCAGTACCACATGCCTACAGAGGGACTAATGGTGGCCCTCTCCACTCAGACACACCTGCATGAAACAGATAAGAGTGTTGATACAGGACGGCACTCTGCACAGCCGCTCTGCTCTGCGCACCTCAATCAGAACAGGGCTGGAGTCCACACTTTCAAAGAGCCCAAGCAGACGGTCCCTACAGCACACACACACTTCATACACACACACACACACACACGTAATACACACACGAGCACACACACACGTAATACACACACAAGCACACACACACGTGGCTGACATCTTCAACCTTTCTGATGTCTAGGATCTAATTACAGGATGCCAGTGAAGTGTGTGTGTGTGTGTGTGTGTGTGTGTGTGTGCGTGTGTGTGTGTGCGTGTGTGTGTGTGTGTGTCCAGGTCTGAAGCTGCCTGGCATCAGTCCCTAATGAGCCTGTCTCCAGAGGTGCTAACCCTGACTGCTATTTATATCTGCAGACACATATGAATGTCACACACACACACACACAGAGAGGCACACCCATGAAGGCACACACACACGCACAGGCACAGGTAGGTTCACACAAACACACACGCACCTGTTTGTTCATCATTCATCGTTCAGCGAGCCAACTGGGCCCAGGGGAGGCAGAGAGAAACACCTGATTGTACTAATCAGCTCATCAATCACATGTCCATCCAGGCTGTGATTAAGGTGATTAAGTGATCAGTCACCTCCCTGCATGTACACGGTCCCTGCTGTCACCCTGGCTCTCCCTCACACACTCTGTCACCTCCTGTTGCTAGGCCTGACATTACACACACACACACACGCACACACACCGAAGCCACCAATCACATCCTCGGGCATGGCGATGGAGAGAGAATAACAGCAGTTGCGTGTGTAGGTAGGTGTGCTGGGGACAGTGGAGGAACGTAAACGTGATGGAGGAGAGAGGCGGTCAGGGAGGGAGGGTTGGGGAAGAGGAGGGATGGGGAAGGGTTGTAGGTAGGAGGGAGAGATGGGAGGAGGGGGAGAGGGAGGGCAGCATGGTAGCAGAAGGTTTAGCATTTAAATCCATAGCTCCTGCGTCAGCTCTTAATTGAACAGCCGGTAAACAGTGTGAGTGTGTGTGTCCCATGGCAATGCATACACACATGAATATCCATATTGGCACTCTCTCTCTCACACACACACACACACAGACACACACACAGGGCCAGGTGAAGAGGCTGTAATGAGGCATGGTTCCCCTAGCAGCGATGATGAGGTAAGAACGCCCACTCGACACCACAACCATCTCCACGGAAACGGGAGACGCAACTACGACTCCCATCTGTACCCAGATCCCTACTAGGAGAACGTATTTAACACTCTGCAAATCACACACACAGACGCAGGCACGCACACTCACTTCGTACAGATTGAATTGAAGGAGAGTTGAAGAAAGTTTCTGTCTCAAACAGACACGTTCACACTCATCCCCATGATGTTACCTACAGTGTTTCCCCTAGGTTTACAGCTTTGGAGTGACGTGAGGGATTTTGTGTTTCTTTTAATGACAGAAATGACATGCTGTCGTGTAAATAAGATACATAACATAAGGCCATTTTGTTTGTTTAATAATTAGAAAGCTATAGATCTGTTTTATAGGAAAGGTAACCTTGAATGACATATTTTGTGATCTGGCGCTATATAAACAAATTATAATGTGGGGGGGCATTGGGAGGGCAGGGCGCCCCCCTAATATAATGGTAGGGGAAACACTGACATAACTACCCCAAACCATCGTTTTAACTCCTTTGGGAAGCAGTTACGGTGGAGTCACACATTTTTCTTTTTTTTGGGGGTCACACATTCTGACGGCCATCAGAAATGGTGACATCTGTGGTACTGGCTCTGTGACGACTCCGAATCAGAAAACAAGGGTCCAGATTAGTGTGAAAGGATGACATAACTAGTACCTAGCAGCACACCGTGAGAGTGACTGCTGTCAGAGCAGAGACAAGCTGGATCATGTATATCTGGACATGGACCCAGAACATTCACACACAGTAACACACACACACACACACACACACAGGTAACTCTGGGAACACTGACACACATCTTTCCTTGACACAGCAGTGACGTGTCTCAATAACCCAGGCCTCAGATCTTAACACCCTGCTGGGGTTCATCCTCAGGCACACCTCACTCCACTGCTCACACACACACACACACACAACACACACACACACACACACACACACACACAACACACACACACACACACACACACACACACCACACACACACACACCACACACACACACACACACACACACCACACACACACACACACACACACCACACACACACACACACACACACACACACACACACACACACACACACACACACGCGCGCGCACAACCGGCATTCCACTAATTAAACACCTGTTTCCTCTTCACTCTGGTTTTGGAGTGAACAGCAGGTGGCTGAAGGTGTGTGTGTGGGCTGCAGCATTTTAACCCAGTTGAAGAACCCTGAGTTCTTAAGTGGACAGGCTGGTTATATAAAGGCTGGTTGTTGTGGACAGGCTGGTTATACAGGCTGGTAGTGGACAGGGTATGTGTGGACAGGCTGGTTATACAGGCTGGTAGTGGACAGGGTATGTGTGGACAGGCTGGTTATACAGGCTGGTAGTGGACAGGGTATGTGTGGACAGGCTGGTTATACAGGCTGGTAGTGGACAGGGTATGTGTGGACAGGCTGGTTATACAGGCTGGTAGTGGACAGGGTATGTGTGGACAGGCTGGTTATACAGGCTGGTAGTGGACAGGGTATGTGTGGACAGGCAGGTTATACAGGCTGGTAGTGGACAGGGTATGTGTGGACAGGCTGGTTATACAGGCTGGTAGTGGACAGGGTATGTGTGGACAGGCTGGTTATACAGGCTGGTAGTGGACAGGGTATGTGTGGACAGGCTGGTTATACAGGCTGGTAGTGGACAGGGTATGTGTGGACAGTTCCTACAGGGATGCCATTACAGGGACCAGGTTAGTGAGCTCCGGGCCTGGAGAGGTGTGAAGGACAGACAGGCCGGCAGGCTGGGTGCTGGATGGGGGACCGAGGGAGCCTATTCCTGGCCGTGTGAGTACCGTGGGACCCTCGTCAGGAACAGACTCCCAGCGGTCCCAGAAATGTGTACGTGCGCACACACACACACGCATGCATACACACACACACACACACACACATCTCTGAGGAGCACTGACCACCCCGGGACCCTGAAGCAGTGTTTACAGTATCCACATGAGAACGTCCACGGGGGAATGTCCGAGTTGGACATAATCAAGTCCAAGATAATGGTCCCAGAGAGAGATGAATGGACGGAAATGTTGGGAGAGGGTGTGAGTGATTGAGAGAAAGAGAGAGAGGGAGAGAGAGAGTCCCTGGAGTCAGATGGAGACGGTGGAGGAGAGGTTTGAGAGGGAGAGGATACCAGTTGAAGGAGAAGGAAAAAAGACTAATCTACAGCTAGACGAAGAAAAGGAAGAAAAGGAACAAGATGACTGTAACCACACTGTATTACATGATCATGTTCCAGCGTCGTGGTTAAGCCACCGTCACACACAGGATTGTGATGAGAGAGAAGGGGAGAGATATTTGCTGCATAATTGCTCCATTCCAAACGGAACAATGGAACCGTTGTCCCATACAGCAAAGAGACAAACAGGAAACAACAGGAGTCAATTGAGGAAACAGGAAGCACAGCCGAGAGCCAAACAGTTCGAGTACAAGGCTACCTCTCCTCCCCTCCCCGGGTACCTCAGTCTCCCCGGACAGCATGTCCAGGAGACGGGGCCCCGCTCTGGGCAGACCTCACACTGGCTGTCCACGTCATCTCCATTCATCTGGAGTATTACCTGGAGTGGCTCCGTAATAGCTAAAAGCAAACGAACGATGTATGCGAGGACGTAAGAGCCAACATCAGAGAGCCCCACGTCCACTTTCATGTTTCCATTATGGGATGCTTGAAGATAGAGCGCCCGAGACAAAGGGGGAGAGGCCCTCGAGACCATCATGTCGTCCGTCTGCTGCATTAGGGGGGAGAGGGGCGGGCCGACGCGCGCCGCCACCGTCGTATCGGGCAGACCTGGACACGCACAGATGGTTGTCATGGCACCTGTTGCCGAGCAGGCAGACGCAGGCCTGGGGTTTGATTGAGCTCGGTCGGAGGGCTGCTGGCAGCACAGCTGTACGGTGGCTGGATGGGAGCCGCACTCACACACACACACACATACATGAACACACACGTGAACATACACACACACACATGAACATACACACACACATACATGAACATACACACACATGAACATACACACACAGACTTATGCGCACACACCACGCACACCATATGTTTATCAGAAGTACCTCTGTGTCAATGTTGCCGGGCAGAATTCACTTCTAAACAAACGTAATCAAGGGCGTAAGCACACGTGCACAAGGAGTCGACCACGTGCACTCCTCAACATGCCCATGGAATCAGCTGGAGCTGCCTTGGCTTGTCCAACACCCAGCTGGACACTGGATGGAGGGACAAGTGTTCTCTCATATATGCGTCACAGGGTCACCTTTCCCCAAACTCACTGCTGTGACCTGGCTGAGAGTCCTTCACAGCCCCCAGGCATGGACCCAGCCAGGCATGGACCCAGTCTGAACAGACCCAGTCTGAACACCACTGATGAGGAGCACTGGAGCAGGAGACGATCAGGACGAGAGAGAGAGAGAGAGAGAGAGAGAGAGAGAGAGAGAGAGAGAGAGAGAGAGAGAGAGAGAGAGAGAACACAGAGAGAGAGAGAGACAAAGAGAGAGACGGAGAGAGAAACAGAGACAAAGAGAGAGAGACAGAGAAAAAGAGAAGAGAGACAGAGAAGGAGAGACTTTTTACTAAAACATCTTTATTAGGCAGTCAAAGCTGCCAGCTAGCCACCAGTCATCGTGACACAGACATGCTGGATCCTACTTACGCACATTGAAACTCACGTAAAACTACACAGAAAAAAAGCTCAACTCGAAACCAAAAAGACCCCTTGGTCACAACTTAAACACTAAAGCTGCCCCTCATTCCCCATGCACAAGCCACACACACACACACACACACACAGCAATAAACTCTTCCATCCTTCCCACTACATTACAATCTGAAAACGTAATGCGTACAGTAACCTTGCCATAACCAGCCCCATAGCACTACCTTGGCAGCACGTGCCTACAGTACTCTTCTGTGTCTTCCAAATTGCCAACTTTACCTGCCCAATTAAATCATTCTGGGGTCATGATCTCCTATTCTCCTGTACTGTGTACCTGGGTCCCACAATAAACGTGATGAAGAAAACTCTCACCCCAGCCTCATACACCATGAGAGAGAGAGAGAGGGGGGAGAGAGAGAGAGAGAGAGAGAGAGAGAGAGAGAGAGAGAGATAGAGAGGAGAGAGGTAAGAGAGAGTAGAGAGAGAGATGCGAGAGAGAGTAGAGAGAGATCTAGAGATAGAGATAGAGATAAGAAGATACAAGAGAGACCTGAGCACGGGAGGGATGTCTACATGGACTGGGAGCAAAGGGATTGAGTCGGGGTGTGGGGTGTCAAACAGGGAACAGAGCGAGCCCAGGGACCAAAGTCTGACATTTCCCAGAGTCCTGGTTATTGAACAGCGTGGTCGCGATGAGCAGCGGCCAGCTAGGAAAAACACCAGGCCCAGCCTGGAAGCTGATCCTTAGAGAGCATCACCATACCCAGCGATCCTCACCGTCGCATGAATCATGGAAGCTTTCGTCCAGCATGCTGGTTTACTGGGCAGGAAATACACACACACAAAGCAAGCAATCACACACAAAGCAAGCAAGCACACACAAAGCAAGCAAGCACACACAAAGCAAGCAAGCAAGCACACACACACACACACAAAGCAAGCAATCACACACAAAGCAAGCAAGCACACACACATATCAATGAGAGAGACCTCTCTCTCGTTTGCCCGGCCAATCCAATCATTCAGGAGGCACGACCTCCTCTCAGTCTGTGCGGTGTGCCCCGACCGCCACTCCCGCCGACAGGCCGTCCTGACGACTCGTACCCGGGCCTCGTCCCCCTGCGGTGCCTGTGAGAAGAGGCTTTGTGTTCGAGGACCCCGGCTAACAAGCTGGCTAACGAGCTGGCTCCGGAATAGGGCTGCCGTGATTCGTCGACGTCATCGATTACGTCGACACGGAAAATGCGTCGACGGCAATAAAATGCCTCGACGCATTTTTTAAAAAAAATTATGAATTTAACTTTTCGATTTCTAAAAGATTTCATTTCAATTCATTATAACAAATGTTCTTCTTTCAATATCCCTACGTAATTTCTGAGTGCATTACGTCAGTCGTTTTCGGCACCAGTCAACGCTAAACGCGCCAGTTTTAAAAAATCATGGCGGAGGCAGCAGAGTCCGACTTGGTTCCGAAACGTTTCCAAAGACCCAAGGCTTCAAAAGTATGGGAGTACTTGAGGCAAGCAGGAAAGCAAATGAGGCAAGGTTTCCCTCTCTGGCTGTTCTGGCAAAGACTTATTTGTGTGTACCTGCCACATCAACACCTTCCGAGCGTCTCTTCTCCGCAGCTGGAAACATAGTTTCCAAGAAAAGAGCTAGCCCGAGTCCAGAGCATGTGGACATGCTGACATTCCTACATTATAACACACATGTCTAACTGACGTTAGAGTCGGATTTTGAGCTGGACGCCATTCTTTATTATACTTTAAACATGTTGCACTTTGTTTAGTATGCAGACGTAACTTTTTTATTTTGATAAGGGGTTAAACTTTGATATCTTTTTGAGTTGCACTGCTGACTTAACTTATAAGCCCTCTTTTTTTATTTATTTTTATCACGTTGGAGTTGCTAGTTTAAACCTACAGTTTTGCACTTTGATATTTGAGCCTGTTTACATTTTGTTTTGTGCTGCATTATATGATGACATACAGTTTGTTGTTGTCAAAATAAAGTTAACTGAAATGAAATGGTCAATTTGATTTTTTCCGAGGAAAATTAGTCGTTTAGATGAATCGACTAATCGATAAAATAGTCGTCAGATTAATCGATAGAAAAATAGTCGTTAGTGGCAGCCCACACCGTCCCTCCCCGCAGAGGGGTCAAGTTGTGCCGCAGACAGGTGTGTGAGGGGCGAGAAAGAGAGGAGGAAGGAGAGAGAGACGGAGATACGGGAGGGGAGAGAAGTGAGGCGGAGGGGAGAGACACAAAGAAGGAGAGAGAGAGAGAGCGGGAGAGAGAGAGCGGGGGAGGGAGAGAGAGAGAGAGAGAGAGAGAGATAGAGAGCAGGAGAGAGAGAGAGAGAGAGAGAGAGAGAGATAGAGAGAGAGAGAGAGAGAGGGACGAGACGGCTCCCTGTGGTTCCGCTACCACTGACCACAGTGGGAAGTGAGACTCGCGAAAACAATATCGATATTTGATGAGGCGGCCCCATCTCCTGACACAGCCAAGGCAGGCCGGAGCTCGACCGCGTGTGTGTGTGTGTGTGTGTGGTCGGTGAGTATGTACGTGCGTGTGCGTATCGCAGTAATTATGATCAGTGCTGAAGTGCAGGAAGTCCAAGTGACGCGAACGGGAGAAGATGAAAGCGCTCAGGAACAATCGCCCTGATGCACTCTACTGAAAATCAGGCTGGAAACACACACACACACAGAGAAAACATCTCATCTAATGTATGAGGACAGTGCGTGTGTGCGTGTGTGTGTGTGTGTGTGTGTGTGTGTGTGTGTGTGTGCCCTCTCATCGTCTCAGTGTACCTCGTACAGACCTGAAAATCAACAGAAGTGGTTCTGCCATAGAAACCTCTGAGTCAGCACAGACACTGCAGAGGAGAAAGGAATGATCTGGGACTGACAGCATGAAAGCAGAGCTCCGCTCTCCGAGGCCTTCCTGGACATCAAAGTCGTCAGCTCGGCATTGAACCTCTCACAGATCATATAAAATATGTTTTGGTTAATAACATACCGGGCCAGCTTCACACTCACAAACCAGCCACGCAGGTTAGACAGAAAACAAGAAAGTCTGTCAGTGAACCGGTCCTTTGGTGGAGTCAGATAGGAGTTGGGAGAGCTCATGCTACAGGGAGGGGGGGAGGGCGACACAGTTGTTAAAGACCCCCATCCTGGGCTGCAATAGGCTGATTAGTTCAGAAAGGTCACAGGATTGGCCCGGTCCATAGGGTGCACTTGTTTGAAGACCCAGGACGGGCCAACCCGCTGCTTTTTATGGCATGTGTGTGAGTCCAGAGGGGTGGATTTCGGGGAGAGACAGAGCGGCAGGACACTTGGGGATAGGGAGAGGCCCGGGGTCTGACAGCAGAACCTGGCCAATTAGCAGGGACGCCAAAACAGATACAACACACACACACATGCGCGTGCGTCTTGGGGGAACACAAGATCAGATGTCCGGTAGAACAGCATGTCCCATGGGCTAACATCAGCAGGGTTCACCTAAGGAGGCGGGGGAACCGCTCTGTGGAAGCTGAAGGTTGAGGGATAATGAGCTCGGGTGTATGGGAGAGAGGAAAGCGGAGATGAGAGCGAGAGAGAGAGAGAGAGAGCCGAGAGGAGAGGAGGGCGTGGAGTTGAGTGTGAGGAGGAGAGTCGAGATGAGAGATGAGAGAGAGAGAGAGAGATGAGACGAGAGAGAGAGAGAGAGACCGGAGGAGAGATGACGACTGATGAGGGAGAGAGAGAGAGAGAGGAGAGGAGGAGAGGGAGAGGGAGAGGGAGAGGGAGATCGGGAGAAGGGAGAGGAGAGGGGAGAGGCCGAGAGGGGAGAGGAGAGGAGAGGGGAGAGGGAGAGGGAGAGGGAGAGGGAAGAGGGAGAGGGAGAGGGAGAGGAGAGGGAGAGCGGGAGAGGAGAGGGGAGAGGGAGAGGGAGAGGGAGAGGGAGAGGGGAGGGAGAGGGAGAGGGCGAGAGGGAGAGGGAGAGGGAAGAGGGGAGAGGAGAGGGAGAGAGATGGGGAGAGGAGAGAGGGAGGAGAGGGAGAGGGGAGAGGGAGAGAGAGAGAGGCGGAGATGAGAGAGGGAGAGAGAGAGCGGAGAGGAGACGAGAGAGAGTGGGAGGGAGAGAGAGAAAGAGAGAGGAAGACAAAGACCGAAAGATAGATGTTTGGAGAAAGATGAGAGAAATAAAGATCTCTAGTCCTCATTGTTAGGTTTGTTCTAGCTTATGTCCTTCTCAGTTGTTCAATTATTCAGGATCATTCAATATTTCAAATTCATAGGCTACTTTATTATGTATACATATGTCGATAGGTACAGAAGCTCATAAAAGGGTTAGCAGGGACAGGTTTAGATTGGCCACTAGGGATCGTCAAGAGGAGGAGGATCAAATCATTTCATTGAACCCGTCCTTGTTACAAACGGCAAACAAGCGGCAAACTGAAACTGAAGCTTAGCGCAAGATCAGTACGTTACCAGGTGTAAAACATGTCACTCCCTTAGAGGGGGGGAGTGTACCTGTGGACCATCAGAATCACTGTGTGTATGTGGTGTGTGTGTGTATGTGTGTGTGTGCATCCGTGAGTATGCAGGCAAGTGTGTGTGTGTGTGTGTAAGGGGTGGTGTGTAAGGGTCACGAACCAGCTCTGTTCCACCACCCTGACTAAACAGTCTGTTCTCTCTGCTGGTCTCTCCCAGCACTCCCAGCAAACATGCAGCATTTCCTGTCTCTCCTAGCAAACATGCAGCATGTCCTGTCTCTCCCAGCAAAACATGCAGCATGTCCTGTCTCTCCCAGCAAACATGCAGCATGTCCTGTCTCTCCCAACAAACATGCAGCATGTCCTGTCTCTCCCAGCAAACATGCAGCATGTCCTGTCTCTCCCAGCAAACATGCAGCATGTCCTGTCTCTCCCAGCAAACATGCAGCATGTCCTGTCTCTCCCAACAAACATGCAGCATGTCCTGTCTCTCCCAGCAAACATGCAGCATGTCCTGTCTCTCCCAGCAAACATGCAGCATGTCCTGTCTCTCCCAGCAAACATGCAGCGTGTCCCGTCTCTCCCAGCAAACATGCAGCATGTCCGTCTCTCCCAGCAAACATGCAGCGTGTCCTGTCTCTCCCAGCAAACATGCAGCATGTCCTGTCTCTCCTAGCAAACATGCAGCATGTCCTGTCTCTCCCAGCAAACATGCAGAATGTCCTGTCTCTCCCAGCAAACATGCAGAATGTCCTGTCTCTCCCAGCAAACATGCAGAATGTCCTGTCTCTCCCAACAAACATGCAGCATGTCCTGTCTCTCCCAGCAAACATGCAGCATGTCCTGTCTCTCCCAGCAAACATGCAGCGTGTCCCGTCTCTCCCAGCAAACATGCAGCGTGTCCTGTCTCTCCCAACAAAACATGCAGCGTGTCCTGTCTCTCCCAGCAAACATGCAGCATGTCCTGTCTCTCCCAGCAAACATGCAGCGTGTCCTGTCTCTCCCAGCAAACATGCAGAATGTCCTGTCTCTCCCAACAAACATGCAGCGTGTCCTGTCTCTCCCAGGCCCATTGTGGCCCTGCAGCCTTGGCTTGGAGCCCCCGCACACTACAGACAGCACCTCTGATATATGGACCATGATGCAACACTCTCCCTCTCCTAAATACAGAGAGATCGCCACCCTCCCCACACACCCCTCCCCACACACCTATGGAGAGAGATATGTCTCAAAAGTATTCGTAAATGCAAGTACCATGATCCACAAAAGTTTCACGATTTACAAATGTGTTTTGCCATCCACAAAAACAAGAATAAGATTTGTAATTGTGAGTTTACATTTACATAAATGTGCTATGATTTGTACACATAGATGTCCATTCGTAAATATATTGTTTGTAATTTCTTAAAATACTTAACATTCGTGTGTGCCATTTCTCATGGTCTGTCATTTGTAAATCTACAATTTGCGTGTGAAGTGTTGAATCTGCATTTGTGGATTTGCCCAATACACGCTTGCAAAATCTTCTCTGTGACGTATTTTTGAGACAAAAACTTCACGGTCTCTTTTGTCGAGATCAAGCACTTTCGACAGGGCCACCCGGTAGGTGGCAGTGTTGTCCTATGCCTTGATCGTTGTACGCAAGGGCTTTAAAAAATTGTAAATAAATACATGTAGTTTCCCTTACCAATATCCCTTAACGGTTGTGCTTTAAGACTAAGTTACCATGAGTATCGGCATTTGCTATTTACCTCGCGCCACCGGCTGCGGCCCGTACTGTAGCCTAGTATGTACTAGTAGCTATATATGGCCATAGGACTTAGTTCGTGAAAATTCTTGATATAGATTTTGGGACAGTGACATGGTGGTTAGCTAGCAAATCTTCTTGTCAAACATACTGTAAATTATATTTACTGTTTGTCAACCGTACACAATGTTATTGCCTTTGAAACTTGCTAGCATAACGTTAGCTTTCGGGATAATTAATAGCTCAGTCAAAAGAAAAGCCGATGGGAAGAGGACAACAATGACACCTACCGGGTGGGGCACTGTCGGTAAAAGGGGGGGGGGGGGGGGGGGGCTGCATTTGTGGATCAGAAAGCTATTTGTGCGTGGATCTCAAAAAGACCGTTGGAAGTTGTCTCAAAAATGTACGTCACAGGAAGAAGATTTGCAAGCGCGTGTATTGGGCAATCACCAAATTGCAGATTCAACACTCACACGCAAATTGTAGTTATTTTTGTGGTTTTTTTTTTTCCATTTTTTTTTCTTTTGTGTTTTTGTTTTTTTTTTTTTTTATGTTTTTTTTTTTTGTTTTGTTTTTTTTTTTTTTTTTTTTTTCTTTTTTCTCTTTTTTTTTTTTTTTTTTTTTTTTTTTTTTTTGTTTTTTTTTGTTTTTTTTTTATTTTTTTATTTTTAGATTTACAAATGACCAGATCAATGAGAAATAATGCACACAAGAAATGTTAAGTATTTTAAGAAATTACAACAATAATTTACGAATGCGACATATATGTGTAACAAAATCAAGCACATTTAGTAAA
>CAEFZP010005504.1:0-17134 GCA_903064625.1 Mallotus villosus | reverse complement strand
AGGGGGGGGCTAGATCTGGAACGGTGTCAGTGCGGAGGAGAGAGGTGCTTCTAGCAGGCCCCAGCTCACCGCCTCACCCTGGAGGCCCAATCTCAGGCCTGGACCCACGGCTGGACCCACGGCCAGACACCACAGCCTCGGACTGGGCCGTCCTCATCGGGTTCTGTCCCTGTTCTGTCCTCCAGGCCCACCCAGGACCAAGCCCAGGCCTGCTCGTTCAGCCGCAGATTAAACAGCCCTCGTACAGGACCCTCTATAGCTCACATTTAGACGTAAGCATTTACAGAGCAATAATGTCGACCTGGCTTGGATCTGATACACGAAACCAGACTGACAGGTTCATGTCGAAAAATCCTAAATGCGATTTGAACGTATTTCCCTTACTGCCCAAAAGAGAACAGAATGCTGATTAAAAAAACATATTGATCTGAGGATAACACTGTATTTTTAGGACAAGATTTCGAGCGCTTAAGTCTCTCACGGAAAGGGACGACAGCCTAAACGATCATGAGGGGCAGACGTCCTTCTCTTTCACGCTCCCTCCCTGACTCCTCTCCTCACGGTTGTAAACGACGGGGCTAAATGGGGAGCCTGAAAAAACAGGCCAACGCTCTCTCTCTCTCTCTCCGACGGTCCTGTTATGGTCCGTTTCAAATGTTCACCAGCCGGCTCGGGTCGAACGCTGCGCCGATTCCGTCCGAACGCATCACCACGACGACGGGGAGAGAGCCGGGGCCCTCTCTTTTTTTGTTTTTATTTATCGTCTGAACGATTCGCAAAAAAAACAACGGCCAATTACAGAGGCCTATCACCTCTATTACTGCCCCGTGTGGAAAGGGACTCTTAGCTCCAGGAACGCCCCCCCCCCTGACTGGGACAAGGAGGAGAGGGAGAGAGAGAGAGAGAGAGAGAGAGAGACACACGCATATTCATGTTATTTATTTCTTCGTTATTAAATTGGGGGAAAAACACAGATATGGACGCATGGGGGGTGGGGGGGGCGGGGGGGGTGGGAGGGCGAAGGGGGGAGGGAGGGAGATAATCCGATGACTCAGGCATAAAACATGCCCCTTTAGTTTGTCCTCTTAGTTCCTATTAGCATTTCTCCTTGTGATGACGGATAGCGGAGGGATGGCTTTGTGATTGGCTCTTGTCAGCCGGCTTAATGTCAATAGTAAATTGGACGGCTTGTTAACCTAGTTGGAGGGGGGGACATGATTACTGCCTGTGGTAAGCAGTCATGTACAAAATAATGTCTATTAGGGCTAATTTAATCAAGGGCGCTTTTTTCTTGTATTTTTTTTTACAGATGAATTAGAATGTAGAGGCCAATTATTTTGAACGTTTGCAACTGCCTGTAAGAGGAATGTGTGTGTGCGTGTGTGTGTGTGTGCAGGGTATGCCCTGGTTCATGTCAGTGAGAGCTACAGATAATGGCTGTTGGATGGGGTGAGGGATCAGATAGTTAACCATCACACATGAAATGGACCTCAATAAAGAGGACAGGCCTGATCCTACTCTCACTCTTTCCAGAACATCTAGAACACACACACACACTCTCTCTCTCTATCACACACACACTCTCTCTCTCATACACACAGCTAACACCCACAGTGGAGAAGCAGATAGACTCTGCGTTTGCTAGAATTTAGCATCATACTGCTGACACCTTTCTCAACCGCATGGATGTTGTATTAAGAGCTCCTGCTAGAGATACGAGCAAGGGGTCCCAAGCAGACCCCCGACCCCACCGCTTCTCCCCCACAACTTTGCACTACCCTGGGGGGGTAATTATGCTATGATGTAGTCTGTAGTCCCCAGCATCCTCATCCCGGCCCCCCTGGCCCCCTTTGCTCCCTGGAGTCCAATCTCACTGTCACTTTGGAGGGGGAGGGGGCAGGCTCACTGCACCTGCACCCCAGTCCAGATTAAAAGCCTGGCCCGGGTCTAATTTTAAATCTGTTCCCGCTTCCTTTAAGGGACCAAGACTGATCTGTTCCCATAAAGACCCCCTCTCCTCCCCCCCCCGTCCCCCCCCCCTCTCCCTCCCCTCACAGAACAGCCAACCAGCTGCTGAATTATTACTGGGCCGGGCATTCGTCATGGAGACGCCATGTTAAGTGCGCGGCGGGCCGCCTGGCGTCTGCCCGGGCGTCGCCCGCTCACCGCCTCGCCGTCCTCGCCATTCCTCAGCCGTCTCATCAGGACGGGGGGGGAGCGGGGGGGGGGCGGGGGGAAGGGGCGCTCCCCTCTCCCTGGCGCCCCCTGGGCGAGGGGCGGGGCTGTGGGGGGGCTTCCAGCTTTGCACCCCGGACAGGAGGATGGGAGAACGGGAGTCTGGACCAGCAGAGAGAAGCTCCCTGACTGACCAGCGGGTCACGTGACCCGGGGAGGGGGGGTGGATATGAACAAAGACCAGGAATGGAGGGACGTGGGTGTGGGGGGGGTGTGTGTGGGGGGAAGGGGGAGGGAGCCGGGGCGCGGAGGGCATGTTCACACGCGGGCCCAGACGCTCACGCGCCCCGACAGGCTGCCAAGCGTCGGCACGGCACGGAGGAGAGAGAGAGAGAGAGAGAGAGAGAGAGGGGGGGAGCGAGGGAGGGGGGGGACAGTGACAATGGCCGCCGTCGCACGCCCGCGATCCCGATAAGTCACCGCCAGGGCTCAATTAGCCGAGCTGTCACTCCTGTGCACCCGGGCCTGTTAATGCGCTCCGTCAAATGAGAGGGGGAGGGGGGGGAGGGGGGGGCTGGACGCCGTGTCCATGCGGGTGTCCATGCACGTCGTCACATAATTAAAACAATGAGCGCCGGCGAAGAGCGGACATGGGTCGGGGCCACGGCCACCGAGTGTGGACAACGTGCCCATTCTTAGCACACACACCTCCCTCCCCCCCCCTCCGCACCACCACACCCCCCCGGGCTGGGCATCAGCTGGGCCCACACCGGTGCCCGGTATAGCCCCCCGGAGGGGCTTGGCTGATAACTGCGGCCAGCGAGAGGTTAATGTGAGCGTTTAGGGCGCAGGTCTGGGTGCTTTCCGTGGGGCTTTTTGTCACGCGACGCTTCGTAAAGACGGAATTGGAAAGTTCCAGGCCGCGCCCCCCCCATCGCCCCTCCGGCTGAGTAGCTGTTGGCACCGCGGTTCGCAGTCGCCGCGATGCGGACGAGGGTTCTCAGCGCTCCGCCGACATCATCCGCTCCCCCCTGGCAACAAGCCTCAAAGGAGAGGCCATTTTGTTTCCTGTCAAATGCGTTTCCAGAAAAATATTGTTTATTTCTTTTTCTCAGCCTTCCTTAACAGTGGTATTCTGGCGTTGTCCTTCGCCGACGGGGAAAGCGTTCTCCGTGAATAAAACACGGGGAGATGTGGCCGCGAGTGAGGCCTCCCACGTGAGGGAACGGGATGGAAAGGAAACGTGGAGGGGGGGGGGAGGGGGAGGGGTGAGAGGGGGCGGAGGAGGGCGGGGGATAGATGATGATGATGAGGATGATGATAGCAGCAGCGCCGCCTGGCTGGGCGGTTGTCACATAGCTCATCAGCTCTGTGTGGTGGCCACGGCGGTGACACTGTGTGTGAGCGCCCCGCGCATAATCCCTCCCTCCGGTCCCATCACAGGGGAGAGTGGAGAGAGGAGGTGGAGGAGGAGAGGTGGAGAGGGGGAAGGAGGAGGGGGAGGAGTAGGAGGAGGAGGAGGAGGAGGAGGGAGGAGGAGGAGAGGGGGAAGGATGAGGAGGAGGAGGGGGAGGATGAGGAGGAGGGAGGAGGAGGAGGAGAATGAGGAAAAATGTAGGTGTTTAAAACTGACTGCCATACTAATGCTCTCCCCCCTCCCTGTCGCTCCCCCCAGCCACCATACCTCCGTCTCCCTCCCTCTCTGTCCCCTCCCCACCCCCACCCCCGCCCCCAAACAGGACCTAATTGGAAGGCGCGAGTGGGCCAGACCTTGACAGGCAGGAGGTCAGTCTAATTGCTGCCGGCCATATTTAACATTAAGATAATCAGGCCATTAATTACCCTTTGGATCATTAAATCAGCCACTTGCAAAATGAAATTTCTGCCTCTATTACTCAGTTGAGAGACCACGAGGGAGGGCTTTTTCCATTCATCAGCCCCAGAGTCTGGACACGGACGCAGCCTTTTCTACCTAGCTTGCTCCAAAACCCCCTTCTCATCCTGTACCGCACAGAAACAGAAACGTCTCCCGGTGTGATCTGATCCAAACAGGACCTCGACAAACAGCCAGGTGACCTGGTGAAGCAGCATTAAAGACCATAAAAAAAAACCTGATACATTCGTGTTTAATTCAGTAAACAGTGGGTGTTTTTGTTTCTGTCGTTGTTGCCTTTGTCTGCCACTGGCTCTAGCATGTGTTGGCTTGGACACAGACGAGAGTCCCGTCCCTTCACGTGACATCGGTCCCACTGACAGGTCGGTACACGCCGTTTCACAGGCCGTCACCGGGCGCCCCATAAACCCCTTTAATAAAACCACCAAACCAGTGCGAGAGCGTGTGTGTGTATAAGGGTATATGTGTGTATGAGTGTGCGTGTGTGTGTGTCAGGGCTACACTACTGGGCAGCAGAGCAGGGCGGGGGGGGCGGGGCAGTGGGGGGGGGGAGGAGCCAGCGAGCATCCAGCACAGGAGCGGTCCAGAGTGAGGTGCTGCTGGGCTGGAGGAGAGAGATCACTGCAGAGCCTCCACACACACACACACACACAGCAGCAGCAGACAGGGTTAATAGTGATAATATTGACTCCCTCAGTAATCTGCTCCCCGAACGCCCCAACCGGGAATACATGCCTCCCAAATACCCAAATAAATGGGAACATGAGCAACAATAAATGCATTAGCTGACGGATGGACGGGGAGGGGGGGGTGGGGGTGGGGGGGGATTCGGAGGAAACCGGTGGATCTATAGTGAAAGATTTTTGGTGGAGGGGGCCGAGTAATTATAAGGTGCTTCTGGTGAGTAATGAGCACGGGGGGAACATGGGAAGTCGATATTTATGTGGCTGGCAGTCAGCTCTAATTTGTTATGATGGCTGCTGGAGTCCAGGGGCCCATAATTACACAGCCTCGATGCAGATGCTGACTGACACACACCACACACACACACACAGTCACACACACACACACACAGTAGGCATGCATGTCAATTGCACGCATGCATTTAACACATGCCCACACGCACATCCACTAATCCAAACACACACACACACACACACATACGAGGCTGAACCTCAGTGATTGTTTCCTGTTTCCACTGTCAGTAGCCTAATTGCTAACTTAGCCTTCCAAATCTGTTAGCCAAACTACATTCACAGCCACTGCCCCCTATGTACTCCAACAGGTACTGCACCTCAACGCCAAAAGCTCCAGATGATCTTACGACAAAATCCCTTCAAATCTGGGAGAAGAAACTTCTAGAGACGACCTTAACTATGACCTTGTTTACATCGCTGGGCATGCCGGAGAGAAAGTCCAAACACAAACACGAGAGATGAAGAGAGAGAAAATGCCTGGACCGACCCAGGGAAAGAAGAGCCTAGAAAGGCCGGTGAGGGCGCCCCCTACCTGCTGGCGTCGGGAGCAGGCTTGAGGCTGCCCTGGGCGTTGGCCTCCCACACGCTGTTGGCCAGCTCGTTGCCGATGGCCGACATGACCTTGATGAGCTCCAGGGGCCACTCGTCCAGGTCCAGGGAGCGCACGCGGGACAGGTGGGTGCCCAGGTTCCTGTGGATCCCCGAGCACTCGATGCAGATCAGAGCCCCTAGGTTCAGACTGGCCCAGTCTGGGTCTGGAAGGAGCAGACAGACAGACAGACAGACAGACAGACAGACAGACAGACAGACAGACAGACAGACAGACAGACAGACAGACAGACAGACAGACAGACAGACAGACAGACAGACAGACAGACAGACAGACAGACAGATTTGTTAGGAGAGCACAACGATACGTCTGTCTGCGATGGGGATTTATGGGAACATGCATGTGTATCTCTGTGTGTGGTGTGAGTGCATGTGTGTGTGTGTATGTGTGTATGTGGTGAGGTGTAGCCAGCGGTGGACTCACTCTGGGCCTCACAGTCGACACAGCGGGAGTTCCCCCGCAGGGCCCTCACAGACTGGAGGGCCAGGGCCTCTGTCTGGCTGGTCAGACGAGACTGAGGGAGGGGAGGAAGCACACACACACACGCACACAGACACACACACACAGAGACAGAGACACACACACAGAGACAGAGACAGAGACACACACACACACACACACACACACACACACACACACACACACACACACACACACACACACACACACACACACCACACACACACACACACACACACACACACACACACACACACACACACACCACACACACACACACACACACACACACACACACACACACACACACACACACACACACACACACACACAGAGACACACACACAGACACACACACATACAGTTAGGACCGTGTCTGGAACACACATTCTGTTAACAGTTATACTTGTCCAAATGCCCAGATGTGCATGTTTGCGAGCAAGTGACACACACACACACACCTGCCTACCACTATTCATGAGCGCATGTGTGTGTGAACGACTAACACTGCAAACAAAGGGAAAAGGGGGGAGTGTAATAAAGGCTTTTCCAAAAGAGCAATTGTCCGAGGCCTGAGGCATCAACACCGGCCCGCTCAGCCTCCACCCCGCCTGCACGCAGCCTGGGAAATGGCAACGCTCTGGCTATATTTACAGTAATTGCCACTTGTAATTATGTGTGTGTGCGTGTGGTACGTGCGTCTGTGCGACTGACCAACCATGAGCAGGTGAGTGAGCAAGAGCCTGTGTGGGTTTATGAGCAGCGGGGAGAGAGGGTGTGTGTGGGTGTGTGTGTGTGTGTGTGGGTGTCATATCCATGTTGTCAGACTATGATTCAAAACCTTGCATTGGCTAGTATGTATAAGAGTATACCCTGTGTGTGGTGGGGCCAGTCTCTGTCTTGTCTTAGGCTGTTGTGGTCCTGTTCTAGAGGGGTGTTCTACCTTGGTGTGGTCCTGTTCTAGAGGGGTGGTCTACCTTGGTGTGGTACGGTTCTAGAGGGGTGTTCTACCTTGGTGTGGTCCTGTTCTAGAAGGGTGTTCTACCTTGGTGCGGTCCTGTTCTAGAGGGGTGTTCTACCTTGGTGTGGTCCTGTTCTAGAAGGGTGTTCTACCTTGGTGTGGTACGGTTCTAGAGGGGGTGTTCTACCTTGGTGCGGTCCTGTTCTAGAGGGTGTTCTACCTTGGTGCGGTACGGTTCTAGAGGGGTGTTCTACCTTGGTGCGGTCCTGTTCTAGAGGGGTGTTCTACCTTGGTGCGGTACGGTTTCTAGAGGGGTGTTCTACCTTGGTGTGGTCCTGTTCTAGAGGGGTGTTCTACCTTGGTGCGGTCCTGTTCTAGAGGGGTGTTCTACCTTGGTGTGGTACGGTTCTAGAGGGGTGTTGTACCTTGTTCTTGCTGCTCTCGCAGGACTGCAGGCTGGCCAGGATCTGGCTCTCCACGGCCTGGACCCAGGCGTCTCGCTCCTCGTACGACGTGGCCTCAAAGTGCCACGTCTGGCCCGTCAGCGACACGATGGTGAACTCAAAGTTCTCCTCTTGTTCTACAGACCGAGAGAGAGAGAGAGAGAGAGAGAGGAAGTGAGAGCGGGGCCACGCGTTCCAAGCGTTAAGACGCGCCTTTCCCAGCGTCAGTTACGCAGCACGCGCCGTTCGAACGCCCCCATCCACCTCGCCGCAGACACAGCGCTTTGCCGGCGCACTTCGTTCGTTGACGCGACGCATCGCGAGAGCCATGACCTCGAGCCTTTCCTCCAGCAGAAACACCCAGGGGCACCTGTTAGGAAGGCCACCGATCCCAAATGACCTTTGACCCCTCTGGCCAGGATATTCCCCCTTCCCCAATTACTGGGCCCCACTGGCCCCCCCCAGGACCCTGTCAGCGTGCCGGAGGAAAGGTCAGTCATTACAATCAGAGCCCCCTACAGGGGGACATATGGATCTGCTACACACGGAACCCCCGTAGGTTAACGGGCCAATCAGGAGTCAATTAGGGACGGCATACGTGTGTGCGTGCGTGCGTGTGTGTGATCCTAACTCGGGTCAGAGTTAAGAGGCAGACGTTAGACCACTGAGATAGTGAGGGCAGAGAGAGAGAGAGAGAGACAGAGAGAGACAGAGAGAGAGAGGGGAGGAGAGGAGAGAGGGGAGGAGAGAGAGGGGGAGGAGAGAGAGAGAGGGGGGGGAGATAGAGAGAGGGTGGAGGGGAGGGAGAGAGATGGGGGGGAGGAGAGAGAGACGGTTGGGTGTTTGTTCGCGTAGCGTCGCGATGTTTGTGTTTCCTCGCGCGCTCTAGGTGTGTTGCGGCAGGAGCTCTCTCTTTGCTCTCGAGCGCTAGAGAGAGAGGGGGGGGGAGGAGTAGAGAGAGAGGTAGCTTGGCATGGAGTGTGTGCACGTGTGTATGTGTAAAAGAACCGGAGGTCACATTTGGAAACCGTTAACCCCCCAAAAAAGTGGAAATCAGAGGTGGGTTGGGGGCAAACCGGGCGGGGCACAGATGGCTGTGACAGGGAGCCTCTCTGATGAGACCCCCCCGCCCCCCCCCCACCCTCTAAAGCCCCCCAAGCTCCTGGACGAGTGGGATCTGACACAGACCAAGTTCCGTTCACAATTTACTCCAATGCAATTAAATAATGAAGAGGCCAATCAGGGCCATTGGCTCCCTCCGCCCCTCGGAGTTCCCCCCTCGCTGCTCTAATCACGGGGCTCTCCTCCTGGAGCTCTCCTCCTGGAGCTCCCTGTGCAGGACTGTGGCCAGGCTGCCAGAGGAGGGCCACCTGAGGAACAGGAGTGTTGGCGCCTGGCCACACACACACACACACACACACACACCCACACACACACACACACATCTGGACGGCTCTCCTGCCCTCAGCTCCCCCAGTACGGCGTCATCCCCTCCAGCAGGGCCGGTTCGCCATCGCCAAACCCGAAACAGAATATCCTCCATTCCCGCCATCCGCCCCGCCCACACCCTAAATCTCCCTCCCGCTCTTCAGACAGCAACACCCAACACCCTCTCAAATCCCTCACATCTCAGAACAATTTCTTCTCCCTTTTTTTCTCTTTCTCCTTCCTTTCTGGGATAAAACGGCTCATTGACGTGGGCCCGGGGAGCGAAGCTCATTTCACCGGGAGAAGATTAAAAGTTTAATCAGACGAGAGCGTCTGCAGTCGTGCGTGATGGAGGACCTTCCACTCTGCCTCAAACGGCCGTCTGACTAATTGGGATCATCTCAGACCGGTCAGGCTGAAGCCCGGGCCCCTCCGGGGGCTAGGAGCTAATCAATGGAAGGCCCTGTCTGTCTAGGGAAGCATCTCTAAACAGAGCGCTTGAAAGTTCTCCAACTTCCTGGATGAAGAGCCTGGAGGACAGTGGGGGGGGCAGTCTTAAAGGTTTCACTGATTATTCTCACCTGAAAAGGTTTCCCCACTCAGACTGGCTAAAAGACCCGAGCGAGATGATCTTCTGGATGTTTCCATCTGGGTGTGCGTGCCGGGAGGAGAGACCAGACCGCTCTGGATAGATGCCTGGGGTCGTGACCTTACGTTAACCCTTCCATGATCAAAGGATGAATGGGTCTACTATACAGCTCCAGGTGGATGCTGGAGGCCCCCCCCCCGGGGCTTGGTGTCAGTTTCTCACCTCTCCACCGCCGGGAGGAACAGGGAGACATTCAGGGGGACGTCTCCAAAATGTAAGCATGACAAGTACCCATACGATCCTTTTCACACTGGATCAAGCCCGCCTTCAAGACTTCATTTGCATGTGTGTGTGACTGTGTGTGTGACTGTGTGTGTGACTGTGTGTGTGTGACTGTGTATGTGTGTGTGTGTGACTGTGTGTGTGACTGTGTGTGTGTGACTGTGTGTGTGACTGTGTGTGTATGACTGTGTGTGTGTGACTGTGTGTGTGTGGATTGTGTGTGTGACTGTGTGTGTGTCGGTGTGACTGTGTGTGTGTGTGTGACTGTGTGTGTGACTGTGTGTGTGACTGTGTGTGTGACGTGTGTGTGTGTGACTGTGTGTGTGTGACTGTGTGTGTGTGACTGTGTGTGTGTGACTGTGTGTGTGTGACTGTGTGTGTGTGACTGTGTGTGTGTGACTGTGTGTGTGTGACTGTGTGTGTGTGACTGTGTGTGTGTGACTGTGTCTGTGTGTGTGTGTGACTGAGTGTGTGCGTGTGACTGTGTGTGTGTCGGTGTGACTGTGTGTGTGCGTGTGACTGTGTGTGTGCGTGTGACTGTGTGTGTGACTGTGTGTGTGACTGTGTGTGTGTGACTGTGTGTGTGTGACTGTGTGTGTGTGACTGTGTGTGTGTGTGACTGTGTGTGGTGTGTGACTGTGTGTGTGTGTGACTGTGTGTGTGACTGTGTGTGTGTGTGACTGTGTGTGTGTGACTGTGTGTGTGTGACTGTGTGTGTGTGTGTGTGTGTGTGTGTGTGTGTGTGAAAGCTCCCGGGACTAAGGTAGCTGTCTCCCTGCTCTACACTGGTGCCCACCCTTCAAACGTTTTGGAGCCCTGTGGGGTCAGGAACAATGTTCCCGTCATAATTAAATTCCGCTCCCCCTTTTTTTTGTTGAGGGGGGTGTGGATGTTTGACAATTACGGAAACCAACAATCCAGAAAGCTGCTGCCTCTTCGTGGCATAAATTAATGCTGTTGCAACCCCACCATCTCTCTCACACCCATCCACCCAACCTCCGGAGTCGAGTAATGCATTTCAAAAAAAAATGAGAGGGCATTAGTGTGTGCAATTGAGTGACGCCCCCTCTCCCCCACTCCTCCCCTCCCAGCTACCACTCCCCCCACGCCCAATATTCCTCCGCAAACCCCCGAAAGTGAAGTGGACCTGAGTGAAGCCACTCACAGCATGGACCTGAGCGCTGCACGTGTCACTGCACTGCAATAGGACTTCCACAGTTGGACTCGTACACATATCTGAAACTGATATCTGAACATACCCCATACCAACCCGCTCAGGCAAACACACACACAGAAATACACTCACACACATCCCTCTCGGTCACCATGCCACTTGGTAATTACACTAGTGCTCCGAGCTACTAGGGCCATCAGAGAGAGGGGGTAGGGGAGAGAGAGGGAGGGAGAGAGAGAGGAAGTGGGGGAGAGAGAGAGAGAGAGGAAGTGGGGGAGAGAGAGAGAGAAAGTGGGGGAGAGAGAGAGGCGTTAAGGCAATTTGTGAACTCTGACATGGGCAACCTTTAACAGCAAAACGGCATATTGCAAATATACACAGTTTCCACGCGGTGGGAGGGTGGGGGGGACATGAACATGCATATGGGGCCTGGCCATGGGCTGTGAGAGGGGCCCCCCACAGTCGCACAACAGAGGAGAAGGGGACGGGAGAGAGGTGGCGGTGTGTTCTCAGGAAACACAAATTAAACCCTTAAATGTCACCGCGCACAGTATTGCTTGTGATACAGGTCATTACTCCCCATATTACTCGCACCCTTTTACAACATTAATAACCTGGAAAAGATCGCAGCCAATTGTTCCAGTGCTGAAAATATATCTGTATTTCTTTGAATACAAGTAAATAATAATGGGGGGGGGGAGGGGGGGGGTTAGGATTGTGAGTCGAGCTGAACCTCGACCCCTCCCCACTCTGACCTACCCACTGTGTGTGTGTGTGTGTGTGGGGCAGGGGGCAGCTCAACACTCAGGAGGCGATGTTGAGCTTGGTAGGGTTCAGTATGAAGTACAGCAACTAGGGAAGGAACATCTGATGAACTGACATACAGTAGCAGCATGCATGCACACACACACACACACACACACACACATCCTAGGCCTTGGGGAGACACAGCATGCTCCAGACATGTGGTGGTGGTGGTGCGTCAGGGTGGTCCATCCCTCAATCCCTCCATTGATCTAGACATCCATTATCCATCCATCCATCCATCCATATATCCCTATATCCATCTATCCCGTCCACCCAGAGGGGTGAGAGGGGGGGAGAGAGAGAGACGGGTCGACCGAGGACAGGGGGGTGGAGGGGAGGAGTCACAAGGAGAAGCGTCTCCACAGGGGACAGGGTCAAGAATGGTTTCCTGCCAGGGCGTGGCGAGGCGGGCGTGGCGAGGGTGGAGGTTGCTGCGGCCAGCCACCTCGCGGCCCCCCCCCGCTGCATCAGTTACCTTCCGAGTTGAGGCTGCGGCTGTAAATGTCGCGCAGGCTACCGACGCGGTACAGTTTCCACGCTTTGCGCTTGGCTGCGTCCCCGACGGGCAGGCGGGAGAGAGACAGAGAGAGACGGAGAGAGACGGACGGAGAGAGAGACGTGGAGAAGACAGCGGGAGAGTGAGACAGCATGGAAGGACGACAACGCGCAAAAAAAGGGAGAAGTGGAGAAGAAGTATGTGTCAGAAGGGTGGCAGTGTGGAGAGGGGGAGGAGCCGGGGGGTGGGAGGGGCTGAGGGGGAGGGGACATGAGAGGAGGAGGGTTAGGGTCGGGACGAAGGACAGAACAGACGAAGGCAAAGGAGCACTCGGGGGCGGGCTCCGTGTGTCCGTCGAAAACGCTTTCGTTTCTCCCTTCGCACACGGCACACACACACACCACACACTCCTCCCCCAACCCCTCCGCACTCTGACGTCACCTTTGAGGAGGTACACGACTCAAATCTCGCCCCCCCAAAGAATCACACTCGTTCTTCGCCGTCCCTACTGACCGGGGCGCTCAGTTGACACCTGTTCAATTCTCAAGCCCCTTGGGCTCCTGGGAACATTTGTCACCCGGTCATTCTGGGGGGAGAGGGTAGTGTGGTGTGAGGGCACGTTGACGCCTGCTGAAGCCACGGGGGTGTAAATGTTCCTCTGCTTGTACCTGCCTCGGCCTCGTGGCCCTGCCTCCACCTGCTGCCCCAGGACCAGGACTTGACCTTCTGAACGCCTTCACGAGCTGTGTGTGCGTGTGCGTGTGCGTGTGCGTGTGCGTGTGCGTGTGCGTGTGCGTGTGCGTGTGCGTGTGTGTGTGTGTGTGTGTGTGTGCGCGCGAGCTAGCGTTGTGGGAGTCTGAGATCTCAGAGACATTTGAACCCATACATCCATCCTTAAAGTATGTGTGTGTGTGTGTGTTTAGTGTGCTCTCTGTGATCCTGGGTGAAGCCACCTGGGTCCCCCTCTACCGCAGCCCCCCCCCCTAGGTGACACCTGCGGGGGCCCCCTGACTCGACTTGACCTGGGAGCCTCAGATCCCCGACGTCACGGCTCAGCTCATTAAACGGCCCTTCAATGCAGGTGCTGTGGGGGGAACAACCATTTCCACTGAGCTCTGCCTACCTGTGGAGCAACAGGGGTCTGTGTGTGGTGTGTGTGTCTTCCAATCGCCTCATCAAATTAGAGCTCATCCTTCCAAACACCCTGTTCACATTCTACGGACCTGATCAAAGACGCTGTGTCTGATCCTACATCAGAAAGAGAGAGAGAGACCAAGGGAGAGAGAGATAGAGAGAGAGAGAGAGAGAGGGGAAGGAGAGAGAGAGATAGAGAGAGGGAAGGAGAGAGAGAGAGGGTGGAGAAAGAGACGCACACAGACAGCGGCGCTGTGTTCCCTGTCCTGAGGAATGTCACGGTGGTAGGTACAGCTGGTCGTCGTGTGAGGCCTACCTCTGTTCTCTCAAACACACACCCCGGATCCCGTTTCAAAGCTCACGCACAACGAGGAGCCCCCCCGGTATCAGACAAGAGCCCTGGTTAGTTAACGACGAGCGCTCAGGCAAAGACTCTGCAGCAGGGTAATTATGGGGCTGACGCAGGTGTGTGTGTGCGTGTGTAGGTTAGGGATAGATAGGTCCTGGGGCGAGGTTGGGTGTGTGTGTGTGTGTGTGTACTGTTGGAGGACAATTACAAAGTAGAAAAGGTATGAGAGAAAGTATGTGTGAAGTCGCATGTGCCAAAAAGAGGAAGATGAGGGAGGAGAGAAAGATATTGAGAGAGAGAGATAGAGGAAGCGGGGGGAGGGGAGAGCGGGAGGTGATGGGGAGCAGAGAGAGTGGTAAGAGCTATGAGGTGCGTGGTCTCGTCTTGTGCGCTCTCTCTCTCTGCTCTACTTTTTGTCGGCGCTCTCGCCTCTCTCTCTCTCTTCTCTCTCTCTATCGTACTCGATCTCTCTCTCTCTAGACGCTGCGATTCTCTGCGGAGATATGTGTGTCGTGACCACATTGTCAACCAGCAAAATTATTGTGGAACCAATTTCAATTTCCAAGGGGCGTTAACAAGCGCAGACCAAAATGCCTCTGGACGCAATGGGATACATACCACTTATCAGATAAACGGACGTGGTTGGCCCGACCAGATTCTGGCTGGGGGGAAATCAAGATGAATGGGAGGGTGGCCAGAATAGTCTGGTTTCCAGGCTAACAATAGTTTAACAGATATTCTAATATGAGAATCAGCAGCCCCATTCTTGTCTGGTCTTCTGAGCTTTCCTACGGCTTGAGTTTGATGGACAGTGGTTACATCAAATAAGCATGCCTCGCCGAAGGCGATGGCTGGAACAGGATTGCTTGAACATCATTGGCTGGAAAGTAGCGGGCCTCTCCAAAATGAGTCAGGGGGCCTCATTAGCATACACAACATGATCATAGGGGACAAAACATGTCTTTCTTTATTTTTATTGAAAACACCTAATCTATTGCACCTTTAAATTGATAAAGTCGTTTTGTCCTTTGGCGTGACACACAAGCTCAGAAGAGAGAGGAACAAAGGGAAGCGCGGGTGTGTGTGTGTGTGTGCGTCTCGTGGCCCGCAGAGAGAGCCTGCGCTCAAGATAATGATTTAGGGCGCGAGAGAGGGAGAGAGAGAGAGGGAGAGAGAGAGAGAGAGAGAGATGGACCTGACTGTGCCGGTGGCCCTACCTGGGCGAGAGGGCCCCCCTCATGAATAACGGAGCACCGTGACAGGCTGATACTTCATCCGCACAGCGGCCTGACAGCCGCCGAGCGGGGACCACGCGCCCTGTGCTTAATGGCTAAATTGGGAGACTGTTACTAATCGCTTATTGAATAATGAAAGTGACACAGCTGATAAAAGATTTCAATACTGTGGATTATTTATAATATTTCACTTAAGTGCCCCCACTGACTAATGGGCGTGGGGGGGGGCGCAGGGAGGCTGGCGAAGGTGGGGGGCGGCTAACAAGGTTCTGCCCCCGGCACGCAGGGTTAATCAACGGTGTGTATGTATATATGTGTGCGTGTGTGTGGGAGAGAGAGGGAGGGTGGAGGGCTGGGTTGTCCGTGGTGAGTTAAGAGCACCCACTGTTTCATCAGGCCTACTGTAATCCCGAAAGACATAGATCTCTTTTGTCTGTGATAAGTATGAGCACACAAACAGGTTTTTTTTTCTTCCATAGACGTGCACTAGAGCAACATAGAAATGAGCGATACAGAACAGCACTTATATAATAAACAAACAAGAAAACAAAGCCCTTCCAGAGAGCCAAGTGGGTCCCCTGGTCCCAGGGCTGAAGGGGGAGACAGGGAGGGGAGACAGGGAGGGGGGAGACAGGGAGGGGGAGACAGGGAGGGGGGAGACAGGGAGGGTGAGACAGTGAGGGATTAGACAGGGAGGTGTAGTACAGGGAGGGGGAGAACAGGAGGGACACAGAGGGGGAGACATGGAGGGGTAAGACAGGGAGGGGAGACAGGAGGGGGAACAAGGGAGGGGGAGACAGGAGGGGAGAGGGAGACAGGGAGGAGAGACAGGGAGGGGGAGGCCCAGGGATGGGGAGGGAGACAGGGAGGGAGCGACAGGGAGGGGAGACAGGGGGGAGCGGGAGGACAGGGAGGGAGAGACAGGAGGGGGAGACAGGGAGGGGAGAGGGAGACAGGGAGGGGGAGACAGGGAGAGAGACAAGGGATGGGGGGAGACAGGGAGGGGACAGGGAGGACAGATACTGGAGATGCTATGCGAGCAGCACTTGATACTCTGATGGAAGGGTGCACAGTACACATTGCTACCAAAGCACATCGGCTCAACTCCCCAACAGCACAGCACCCCCAGCACCAGCCACAGCACAGCACCAGCACCAGCAACAGACGTTGTGTGTGTGGTAAGTTGTGTGTTGTGACGGATCGGTTGGTACGAAAACACTTGACGGCAAAAACGTGTTCAAGAAAAACGCTACGTTCCCGACAAGCTGAAACCCAAACTCGCTACACCGGAAAGCAGGGGGCAGACAGGACAGGTAGAGACGAAGGTATGAGGTCATGAAGGGATGAGGAGGATGAGGATGAGGAGGAGACCCTTCCTACACGTCCAGAGGTCGGGGGCTCGGTGGAGGGGGGGGGGGGGGGGGGGGGTGACGGGTGTGTGTGACCACAGCCGTTTCCAAAACCAGGCCTCCTATTCATCGTGTTTACACGCTCTGACTGGTTTCCTATACCTACGTCTGCCACAGACATAAGGTCATTTTTTCCAAATATTAGGTTGTGAGTGAGTGTGTATTACACTTCGACGTATCGCAGGTCGTATAAATTATTTGTAATTAATACATGGCAATGTCATAAGAAATACCATGTACAGTTATACGGCCGTATACCGCTGTCATGAATGTTCAAGATGTTTCCCTGACTTTTCCCAAACACACATGATTCAAATGAATTGGTCGTTATTGGCAGAGCTTAAGAACGGACCCTTCATTTGAAACAGGTGTGTTGGAGCAGGGAACACATCTGAACATGCAGGGAAAGTGGTGCCATGAGAACCAGGGTGGGAAGAACACCTGATTTAAAGATTCTTTGAGCATGTGAAACAATTCAGTGGATGTGTTGAGGTGGGGGCTGTATTAGTGGGGGAAAGGGCCAAGGGAAACGGAGGCTCATTGGGGGGTGGGGGGGGATGAGGGGAGATGCGTTACCTCCGCAGTACAGAGGAGGCCGTCGGCTTTAGTTGCTGGTGCTATTCTTCCTGCGGGCTTATGCGTTGGAGTGCGCGACGGGGGCGTGGTTCCATCTTGGGGAGGGTGTGCTGGAGATGATGGGGATGGAGAAAAA